>CAMZMU010000107.1:59690717-60253939 GCA_947311845.1 Poa pratensis
TTTTTTAGAAAATCTCTGTCAATGTTGTTTATAGTTGTTTAATGTGATACCATATGCAACAAAATTAACCATGAGTTTAGCTTCTTTTGGGTCACACTTGGATCTAAAGTCTTCACTAATACAAATGGATATATATCTTTTTTATGGAATTGTTGCAACTCCATCTCAGGATGGTAGATTCAATTACATAAAACACAATGGAATGATATAGGTTTCCTATCGATCAAACAGATGGTATCGGACCTGATGATTTCCTAAAAACAATGTGAGAAGGTGAAAGACCAGGGGCAAAAAAAAATTGAACAGGGGCAAGTGATTGGCAAACAGAGACGGCGATGTACGAAAGGGATAGGAAGAGGCTTCGAGATATTTGTTATTCATCAACATATAGTATTTGTAACATTAATATTAGCATGAAACTGAATAAAATATATCTATATTAAGAAATATTAGTCACTACGTGCATTGCACGTGCACCATTACTAGTATGAGAAATTGTCTGCCAAAACCTTTGGACCGGATTGCCAAATTAAAAGCCTACGGTGGACGCAACTTGATGTGGTTTGTGAAATCTTGGCCCAGTGCTTAATTAGATCGATAGAATATTCATATGAACAAGTTACATCTTGTTTTACAGAAGCCCGTCCCCAAAGAACCTCAAGGATGGGTGACCGACCAGGTAGGAGGGCAAAAGGAAGATGCTTTACCTGATCAGAGGGGGTGGTGTGTGGCCTCGGGCGAAGGGGAGATGGCCATCGCGGCCGAGCGATCTGCCGGGACGTGGGGGCGAGGAAGGGGATGCCCTCCGCGAGCGGGGCGACATCCTCCCTGACGTAGCGGCCAGCACCGTCGAAAACACCTGCTCTGGGGTTGGAGCGAAGTAACTACTGTCGTCACCACCGGCGCCGATAGTCTTGCTCCGGCGTGAGAGCGAAGTAACCACCGTCGTCCCGAGCAGCACCGCCTATGTAGTAGCCTCTCTGGCGGCGGGGTACCTTCGTGAGGACGGTCTAGCGGTTAGGGCTGCTGCGTTGGGAAACGGGAATGAGACGCGGCGCGAGAGAGAGAGGAAGAGAGGAGAGTACTCTGGCGGACCAGAGGGTCGAAGCGGCGTGGAAGGCCGCCGCCGCGGTCCGCCGGCTCGGGATCCTCGCCCCTTCCCATGGCTGCGGTCGGGGATTGAGCGGGTCGGAAGGAGGTGGGCGGGGGAGCGGTCACGATTTGGGGATTCGGCGATGTGACTCGGGCGGCCGGAATGTTCTGAGCCTGGGCTAAGCATCGTTTCGACTTTATAGGGGCGATTAGCTCGGGATGTCAGCGCGATCGATTACAGGCGCTGCGCTATGCAATCATTGACAACTTCTTCATATCTGCTTCACAACCGAGACTAATAGCACACTCTCGGGAAGGCCTCCTAGTCACAAGCGAGATGTGAAGGGGTAGATTTTTCAATCGCCGGAGCAGTCGGCGAAAGAAAGAAAGAAAGAAAGAAAGAAAGAAAGAAAGAAAGAAAGAAAGAAAGAAGGGGGAAGGTTTACGAGCGTGTTCATGCGGGGAGAGAACAACCATGAAAAAAGAAAGAAGGGGAGAAAGGGGAAGAGGAAGAAGACTCCTGCCTGGGTCTTATATCGTCGGCCACCGCGGCACCACATGCATTTTAGCTGTTATTAGGTCTTTCTTAATAGGTGCGCCCATGGCCCCACTTTGTACAAAAACAAGTCTATATTTTGTGCTTCTTTTTCCTTGACAAACTTGAAACGCCGTACCAGCAACATAAAACTAGAAAATATTGGTGATTGTACTGCTTCATACCACATTCACCGTAACCTAAAAGCTTCGCTAGCACCGGAGAAGAGGAGCGTCAATAGTTAATCCGCATCTTGACGCTGAGGAAACCCATAGGCCATAGCAATAAGGCGTTAACGAGCCACGATAGTTTTGCTCATGGCGCACCGTTGAGGATGCAGAAGAAAGACGATGCCGATTTTTTCAAGAACTTAAGTTTTATTTCTTTTTGTTGTAATGCTGTTCTTGTAAGAGTTGGTTTCAGATAATATATGGTCTTAGTCTTTTCCCGCCAAAAAAAAGAGCCATGATAGCCACCAGCCCCCTAGATTGTATCTAACCCGATAAAAAACATCGCATGAAGGAGCCCTCCGAGCCTCTTTAACGCCTGATCCGGGTCCAACACCACCCCGCGCTTCATCAGGCGGTCGGATCCTCGACCATCTTCCGCCCGAAGGAGCCATCCGAGCCTCTTCAACGCCTTATCTGGGTCCAACACCACACCGCACTTCGTCAGGCGGACGGATCCTCAACCGTCTTCCGCACATTTGCAGCAGTCACACCGCCGCACTCCAATATCAACTCATCTCGCCGCCACACCAAGACACAACGCATGCTCCAAGTTGCTCCAACAGTTTTGACTCCACAAGCCTCTCGCCGATGCCAGCAACACTTATGACGAGCAGGAGCACGAGCTGCAGACGATTATTCCGAATAACATCATCAGCATCCCCTCAACCCGTGTCTGTCACCTTCCTCCCACAGTAAAATGACGTTGTGGAAGCAGTTTGCAAGTGTCACAGAATAACGGCCCTAACGTGTGTTGGTCAAATCGACAGAGGTCATCCCCCCGCCGACGAAATTTTAGCCACTGATGTTGATCAACCTTTTTAGCTAACTCCGTAGCTGGAAGATACTCGTTTGGACGTGAAGTAGGTTGGGGAAAAGCCATAAAAACTAGAAAAAACAGTAGTATGGAAAATTGTATGGTTAATTCAACAAGGAATCTTCAACTATTTCCGTGTCCAAAATATGTATTAACAACATTAACTTTAAAAGACACATCACGCAAAAAGAAAATACCCCTTACTGACATAGAATGGGTGAGTTCAGAAGTTATTTGGATTGGCTAACTCTTAGGTATCTAAAATAGGGCGACATTATCTTTGTCTTCAAAAGTGTGTTTACTTAAGCGAACGAAAAATAAAACATTAATGTGTTGCATTCTTAGATACAAGATGGTATACCAGCATATACTGCCTCCATTCCAATGAATAAGATGCGACGTTTTTCAACATTTGTCTTTGACCAAGAACTAATCCATATATATATGAACTATTTGATATAGAATTGGTATCATCAAAAAGTTTTTTCAATACGAATCTAACAATGTCAATTAAATACTATATAATCAAGATATTATGGCTCAATTCTTTCGGTCAATCTTCGTCGAAATTCGCGTGCGCCTTGTTCATAGAAACGGAGGGAGTAAATATATAGGGAAGGCTTTGTTTCTCCATTTTACGGTATCCTTTCTCTTAGTTGCATGTTTTACAATTTAGGATCAAGCATCACGATTTTTTTTTGTGCGCCAACATCATAATTTATATGATTGGTATTATGACATAACTTCTTGTAATATGGTTTACTAGGCTCTTCTGATAATATGAAGAGAAGAGGGTTTTTCCAGTAATAAAATAGAAACGGCGATCGCGAGTGAGAATGAAAAGCTTGACACAGGTTTAGATTAAGGTGTCGCTGGATCCCGCTAGTAGTTCATCTGAGAATCTTTTTGTTAAATTGACCAAATTTTGAACTAAAAATTATCAAATGAATTAGAAATGGGATATTGGCGGGATCCTGGTTACATCTCTAATTTGGATTGTCTGGGTGGGGTTAATTTCACCGTCTTAAATTTCGATTAGTAATTAGTCAGTGAGTACAACTTTTTTTAAGAAAGGTTTTAAAAGCAACTAAATTGTCACCAAATTCCCCACTCGGGTAACATATCACCGGAACCCAATGCGAGTTCTGGGTAAGGTTATATGCCAACCCGTTTAAGAGCATTGAAGGTGCAATTGGATATTTTGCAGCAATGGGGTGTGTAAAGCTGTTTTTTTAATTAGCATCAATATAAAACAATGAGTTATTCGAGTTACGAGGGTACATTTACTTTGTACAACCCACAATTCTTTGTGGCAAAACTGCTAACATAAACACTGATTTCTTACCTGTATTTTTTTTTGAACGGTTCTTACCTGTGAAATTGAGATCACAAATTTCTTAGAGCAAGAGTACAGACGCCATCAAATTTTTTTTTGACTTTTTCAAGGGGGGGGGGGGGGGGGGGGGGCAAAGCCCCACCTGAATATACCCAGGGGTACTAGGACTCCTATTATATACTCCCAGGGGTACATACTCACATACTCAATATACCTCACATATGAGGGTATTATACCTGTTTATATTTTTTTATATACCTCGTTAATTATTCTAAGATACCTCAATACAAAAAGTATGAAAAAAAATTATCACCATAGTCCTCAATTTTTTCATATACCTTTATTTCGTACAAAAAGCAGTATATGTGCAAATAATATAAAATATATAGATTCAAATGAAAATTTCCATGTAACTCACTTTGGGGTATCTACTATTAAATAATGAAGTATATTAAAAATGATAAAGAGGTATATATGATTCACCTATGTGGTATATTGAACGTGAGAGTACATACGCCTAGGAGTACAGAACCATTTTATATATAGGTAAATTAACTGATGCTCCCTGGTGCCCGGGCATATATATGTCGGACCCAAATGGCTGAGCTTTTTACACGGGGGGGGGGGGGGAGGGGTAGCGACAGGCAGCAAATCATGCGCCCGTGCCGAAGCAATGCAGCCAGGAGTCGGCAGCAGTGTCGAGGCCCGTAGGCAGCCGCGAGCGCCACAGGTGGGCGTCGTCTCGACAAAGCCTAAGCAGGAGAGGGAGGCAGGGGCGTTGCTCACGGAAGGCCACTGCGTTCCTGTGCTTCCAAGTTCCAGCAGCAGAGCGAGGAAGGTAGACGCCGTCTCGCGCGGGATCGTCGCCGGGGCAGTGCAGGCGTAGAAGAGACGAACGTCCGCTCCAGCAGGGAACCGACAGCCAACCGCGCGCCAGAATTGGCGCGCAAACTCGCACTCGAAGAAGATGTGATCCGTGCTCTCCAACGTGGCATGGCAGAGCGGGCAGCCGGCCTCGGCAGCGGTGAGGATGTGCTTACGGAGGAGGGCCTCTCTGGAGAGGACCCTATTTTTCGACAGCAGCCACGCGAAGAAGCGCACCTTCGAGGGTGCGTAGTTTTCCCAGACGAAGGAGTAGGATGGGTCCTCCACACCCCCCAGGAGCGGAGCTTGTAGAGAGCAGACGCGTCGAGGGCGCCGGAGGATTTCCGACAGCGGGTGAGAATCCGTGTGTCCGCAGTGGCCGAAAGCTCCACACCGGCCACAACCGCGGCGAGAGCAGGGAACTGGCGAGCACCAGTAGTGTTCAGGCGCGGCACCAAGCAGTGGCGAACGCCGCCGCCGAGAACGTCGTGGACGGTGGCGCTGGCATCGAGGGCGTGCGTGAAGAGCGCGGGCCATCGATGTGCGAACGGCGTGTCGCCCAGCCACCTGTCGAGCCAAAAGGCGGTGCGGCGCCCGTCGCCCACGTCCACCGTGGTGAGACCGCGGTAGAGCGGAATGAGGGCGGCGAGGCGCGACCAGTGGTGGCCGGCGGCGGCCAGCTGAGAGACCGAGGACCAAGCCCAGCGAGCCCAGGGCGAGTTGGTGTCGTCATGGAGCTGGTGAAACCAGCTTCAGTTGCAGGCACTCGTTCTTCGTGGCGAGGTTCTTGATTCCGAGCCCGCCCTCCCGTTGGGCCGGCAGACAGCAGACCAGGCCACGAGACACTTGGCACCCGACGCCCGGCCTTGCACGTTCCAGAGGAAGGCGCGGCGGAGAGCGTCAATGGCACGGAGCAGTCCCGGCGGCAGCTCGATGGCGCACATGGCGAAGGTGGGGATGGCGTCGACGACAGCGTTGAGCAGCACGATTCTCCCACCGGATGACAGCAAGATGGCGCTCCACCGGACAGAAACTTGTCAGCTTTCGCAATCAGAGGGACGAACGCCGCGAGGTTGAGCTTGTTGAAAGGACAAGGATGTCGCCTAGAGGGGGGTGAATAGGCGATTTAAAACTTTTCCGGTTTAGGCTTGATAAATGCGGAATAAAACTAGGTGTTTTAATTTAACAAGCATACAACCTAAATATACTAGGTTCACCTATGTGCACCAACAACTTATGCTAAGCAAACAAGTAACAAGGTGATAGCAAGATATAGACTTCAAGCACGAAGGCTATCACAATGTAAATTGCATAAGTAAAGAGCTCGGGGTATAGAAATAACCGAGGCACGCGGAGACGATGATGTATTCCCGAGTTCCTCCTTTTGAGGGGGGTACGTCTCGTTGGAGTGGTGTGAGTTTCAAACTCAAGATGCCACAAATGGGCTCACCCTATTTCTGATGAACCTTGCCCAAAAGTTCGGTTCACCTTCCACTATTGATTTCCTTTTGGACGGAAATCGAGTCCCTTACAACGATCTTCAGACACAACCCACAAAAGGATTGGGAGCTCCCAAGTGACCACAAAAGGCTCCAACAAGCCACAAAAGGCCTTGACCACAAAAGGTCACAAGAACACCGTCTAGGGTCCAATGACCCAAGAGTAACAAGCTCACGAACTTTCACTTCCACGAATCCTCGTGGAGAGAGCAAACCGATGCAACAAAATGCAATGGCAAGAACACAAGAAGTGCTCAAGTCCTTCACTCTCAAATTCCAACAAAGCAACAAATACTTATGGGGAATAAGAGAGGAAGAACAATGGAGGAGAAACACCAAGAACTTCAAGATCAAGATCTACTAGGTTCCCCTCACTTAGAGGAGAGATGGATTGGTGGAATTGTAGATCTAGATCTCCGCTCATTTTTTCCTCAAAGATATGCAAGAATCATGGGAGGGATTGAGAGGGAGAGGCAAGCTTTCCAAGGTCAACAATGGTGGGAGAGAGAGGGGAAAACGTGCTCGAATCAAGGTAGAAGAAGGGGAGGGGTATTTATAGCCCCTCCCACGAAAATAGCCGTTACAGCCACTAAAACCGAATATTCCGGGTTTTTGGACCGGAAAATCCGGCCCCCCAAGTTTGCTCGAGCTGAAAACTGCTAAGGATCAGAACGCGAAGCTCTCTGGAGGGAGCCGGATATTTCCAACCGGAAATTCTGAAATTAATCGGAATATCCGGTTGACTGAAAAATGACAGAAACAGCAAAATGAAAACTACAATATCTTTTTATCCGAACTCCGATTTCGATGATCTTGGGCTCGTTGGAATCGTAACGAAGAGCTCTTCAAGATCATGCAGAGAAACATCATAGTCCATCATGTGAGGAGGAATCCAAATGTAGAAAGGTAAAACCTCTCTATAAAAAGATGAACCGGCAAAACCTCCTAAATCGAAAACGCAACAAGTTTTTCATACGAAATCCGTTTTCGGTGAACTAGAGTTTGGTATGGAGATGAACACAAGATCTAAATTCTCACATGGATAAAAGCCAAATAAGAAACAAGAAAGATGATATGCCAAGAATGCAAAGGTTTGAGCTCTCCACAAAGGTGCGATCAAGTTACTCACTTGAGAGCCCCTCTTAATAGTACGCCGTCTATCCTATAACCCGGTCTCCCACTAACACCATGAGACCGGTAAAATAGAAACCCTATCAAGTTCATACATTTGCCTTACGCATTCCACTTGAGCTAGATGATGACAATCTTGATCTCTTCAAGTGGACCACCTTTCTTGATTGCGCTTCACTTGGTGAAGACTCACATATCGCTTCCCCATACACCAAGATGGGAGAGCCTCTATAAGGCACATCTTCACTTGACCAATATCTCCAAATGGGTGACAAGCTTCAAGTATAGGATTTCTTCGAGATGCTTCTCTTGAACTTGCACTTCAACTTCTTCTCTTAATATATATGATGACTTCGATATTGCTTTGGTCATCACTTTATCTTCTTCTTTCAATCTTGATACCAACACATGGTGTTCAAGCATTGCCAATGGACAAGCCTTACAAGGATAGCTCAATGCAACCATTAGTCCATAGAGATTGTCATTAATTAACAAAACCACACATGATGGCTCATGCACTTTCACTTGTGGCAGGACAGCGGCAGGCCCAGGTAAGTTTGGGGGAATACTTCAACAGCACAGCCAAGGGCAGTCTAAATATCATCAACCACTTCAGCGGGCACATGAATGGGGACCAGGGTGCTCTTGTGGAAGTTGATCGCAGGCCCGGTGGCCTCGGCGAACTGGTCGAGGATGATCCGAAGCCGGCGAGCCGCATGTGCATCAGCACGCATGATGATCAAGGTGTCGTCTGCGTATTGCAGAACCGGACACGGCGCGCCGGCGACCAGGGGGTGCTGCAGGAGAGGATCTTGCCGGATGAGCTATTGAAGAACGTCATCAACAAGCAGGAAGAGGTAAGGCGACAGCGGGTCTCCCTGCCGTAGCCTGCGCTTGCAGTCAATCCATGTCCCCGGAATCCCATTGAGGAGGACAGCAGACCGCGAGGTGGTGAGCACCATATCCATCCAGTCACACCACAGGGAAGGAAATCCTCGCGCGAGCATAATCAGCCGCAGGCTCTGCCAGTTGATGGAGTCAAAGGCCTTAGCAAAATCCAGCTTCAGCACAACGGTGGGAGCACGCCGCTTGAAGCAGCACTGAACCAGCTTAGTGGCATAGACAAAGTTCTCGGAGATACTTCTGCCCGAGAGGAAGCCAGACTGATTCTCGTCGACAAGAGCTCCAATTTGAGACTGCAACCGAGTGGTGAGAGTCTTGGAGAGGATCTTAATGGAGCAGTTTTGGAGCGAAATGGGGCGGTAAGAGCCAGGCGGTAGGATGCCGTCTTTTTTAGGAAGAAGAACGACATGGGCTCAGTTGATCGCGCCCAGGTCGGCTTTCCTGGCGTGGACGGCGGCGAAGGAGCGAAGCAGACTGTTTGAAACAGTGGGCCAGGCAGCCCAGTAGAAGCTTGGTCCAAGCCCGTCTGGCCCAGGAGCGCTGTTCCGGTCCATCCCCTCGACGGGGGCTTAGAGCTCGGCTTCCTCGAACTGGGCCGTGGGGGCCAGCCCATCAACGAGCGGAGCGTCGCGGTAGAGGTGGGCCAGATCGAAAGCCCAGGTGGGCTCGCGCGCGCGCCCAAGGAGGTCGAGGTAGAAGGTGCGCAGCGCGGCCGCCTTGCTCGCGTGGTCGACGACGATCCCACCGTCGATGTCGAGGGAGTGGATCTGGTTCCGCCGGAACCTGTGTGACGCCCGCGCGTACGTGGAAGAACCTGGTGTTCTCGTCCCCCACGCCATCAAATTTGGCCTTCAAAATCAGTTTGCAGGTCCCCCTATACCAGTTCTGTGCTGTTTTTACAGCCCGAGCATACTCAATTTTTAACAAAAGCTTTTCGCAATTTTTTTTAACAAATGCCATAAACAGTGCCCGTAAGTTCTAAAAAAAAAACCTAAACCCTCTATCCTTTTTTTAACACAGGTCCTACTTGTCAGTGACATTTTCTTTTATTCTCTTCCTTTTTCCCATGTCGAACTGAAACTATTGGAAATATTTCGGCGGGCAAACTGATGGGCGCTCTATCTAACTAACCGGCAGCATCGAAATGCTTGCAACTAGGAATTCCATTTCCTTGGACATTTTTCTGTGGTCACGCTGTACTGCTGCAGTTCTTTTTTCGAACCTCCACTGCTGCAGTTCTGTACTTCTGTATACTCTGTCATCGAATCAGTACTAGTAATAAGCAAAATATGGCGCGTGGTAAAATTATCTGAGAAGAAATCAACTGATGGCATCAAGGTGATATCGACTAGAAATTTCATTTCTTTGATATCTTTTTCTGTGTTCAAGCTGAATTATTGTAGTTCGCTCCGAAAATGTCATATCAGCTCCATTAAATTACTGTGTGCTGGTACCAGTAACAGATGAAGTGTGGTCAAAATTGCATGAATAATATAAGAGATAAATTCTGGTAGTTCAACATCTAAGTTCAGTATTTGTGGTTTGCTGGTTTGGCCTGAATTTGGCAGGTGTGATGAAAATCCAGCGAAGTGGGCCTATCTTACTCCTCGGTGTCGCCTACTATGCCGTAAACCCTGTCGGAGGAAATGACATGATGGAAACGAAATACTGCGATCAATCGAGGCGCCAAGGCCTAATATATAGTATTGCCCATACTTTGCACCTTTTCTTCGCCTCTCGTCGTCTCCCTTTTGGAGGCTCTATCTAATGGCAATCTGTCGGTTAATCTTATGCCATTATTCCGATTAAAGAATGAGTCGAATTGGAAGACGAATAAAGAATCACACGTCACGGAAAAAAATAACGGGCACGTCTCTCGTTCACAGCCACCCGAGGCGCAGCTCAAGGTCAATGTCCTTCTCGTTCTCGTCGTCATTGCCAATATGGCACCGGTGGCCATGCGCGGCAGAGGCGGCCAATGCGACCGGCGTCGAGAGCAGCACGTCACCGTTGGGTATGAACACCGCGCGCCCGCCGGCAGCATTGGAGTTCAGCACTGGGTACAGCACGGCGTACTCCGTCGTGGCCACGGCGGCTGGCGCGGAGGTCTCGGCGGCGGGCGGCACGGCGCCGTACTGTCCGCGCAACTTGGCGCGGTCGCGGCGGTGCACGTTCATGTGGCCGCCCAGCGCCTGCGCGGACCGGAACTCGCGGCGACAGAAGGCGCACGTGTAGGAGCGCGGCGGCCACGACGCACCGTCGGCATCGTCGTCGGGCATCGGGCGCGGCACCGGCCAGCTCCAGAGCACGGCGGCTGGCTTGAGGCGCTGCTGCTGCAGGTGCTGCTGCTTCAGGAAGTTGTGCAGGGTAATGTGCTTCATCGACTCGGTTCTGCTCGCAGGGGCCATCCTTGTCTCAGCTCGAGTGTCAGCTAGCTTCAGATTTTTGCTCTGTAGGAGTAGTGACTGACGGGACATTCGTGCGGTTTCAGCGCCGAGCATTTATACAGAAGTGTGGCAGTGAGCTAGGCGGTGGGGGTTTCGGGTTACGGAAGAGACATGGGGAGAGGAGCATTGGTGGTGTCGCGCGTTGTGAACTTTTTGTTCATGTCTGCGAGGGTGCGACAGACACAAGCTTGTGTTTGTTTGCATGGGTAGTATCGGTGCATGTACGCTGGGGTCTGAGCTGATGGGATAGCTTGCCAAGCTTAAGGCACAGTTGTGTTGTCCTGGATTCAACTCGGTCATGTTTAGCGTTGAACCTTTGTCGGGTCTATAATGTGGTTTGGGGTTAATCTGGGGGGAACTATACTAAGAGAAGGCACAGTATCAGATTTTCAACAAATGTTCAGTCGTAGCAGTAGTTTCAGATAGATAAACGATTCCAAATCCATTCAAAGAAATTCAGTGAAACTGAATTTACTTATTTCGAAAAGGAAGATTAAGCCCCCCGGCCTGTACATCGTCGGATGTTCACATCCAATTTTATCAGCGAAGATGTCATGCATGATGCATCGATGCTAAAACATTGGCTTAACGATTTTGCCCACTGGCATTGCTGCCGGTGATATTCAGAACAAAATTAGCAGCTCACAATCCAGCGGTGACGACGCCCCTGACGGCTTATACAGTATGCACTTTCAGAAACGAAACTCAGAAGTCAGAACGAGGTAATGTACACAGTCTGATAGTACTAGGATCCAAGTCTTAAACTACAACTTTTTGATAGCTGCCACACCGGCTTCAGAGCTACGACAGACTGACTGAATATTCTTCATTCTAGATATAACTAAACTTAAAAGGCCAAATGTTAGAACACATAGGTCCCATGTTATATTATCTTTGATAGCTGTTGCATCTCATATGTTTGTCTGGATTAAAGCTAGCCCTCGGTTCCTTCGCCTACGTACATGCCCGTGTGCACGGACTCATCCACTCGCTTCTAGAATTTATTCCTAATTTGGATCCTTCCTAAGGAATTACTCCCAAGTTGTGCAGTCAAGTTCCCACAGTTTCCAGAACACATGTACACTGAGGCCGGCCAGAGTTCTAGCTGTACTTGTAAGTTACTGGTAACTAAGGTTGTCACTTACGGGCAGTCAAAATTAAACATCTCTGTCGATCGCGCGCGGCTCCGGGCCATAGGTCCAACCTTTGGTGCGCTTTTTGTCGTAACTATTTTTCTACTGGGATATGCCGAGAAACCATGCCGCTTTGTTGTCGAGTGAGCAAACAGCAAGATGGGGATTAAAGTTTTTCTTGCTCTAGTGTACTAGGTCGTGTGGGCCAGCCAATCACAAAGAGAGAGAGTCCGTACTCGTACTGCATTCATCGATCCTTGTTCACCACGGGCTTGATAGGGCCTCTTCAGCTCTTCTGTGTACACATGATCGATGTATCTCATGGTCCTGTGATTGTAATGTTTGTGGATAATATAATGTGTGAGTACGTTAGTACGTATGACTAAGATGTGCTCTACTCCTAGTCCTAGGGGGAGAATGCTGCAAAATCTGTAGCATTGATGTACACAACAAAGATAAAAGATATTTTCTGTGCATAGTTAACAAAATAATTTTCTATGCCAGAATGGAGGTACACCTACTGCACGAGAAGGAGCCATATCGTGACGTATTTGTGACATGTGCGGTATGCACATTAGGCAACTTAAACCTTGAGCCAAAAAAGTTTCTGTCAACTCCAATGTTCTCTGGTCTTTGGGTGCTATTTTGTTTCTCTGCCGTTGAACAAGATTGTGCAAGTGAATGCCAAAAAAGTTTCTCTTGGCCTCTGCATAGTCATGCATACACATGGCCTTGAATGCTACTTCATGACAACAAGGCTTCTCTAGTGAACCGTCACAGTTGTGCTTAAGGGCGGAGGCCCGATCTAACTTCCCAAGCGCCCTCGTTAGCAAGGGAAAGGCAGCACAAGATCAAAACTAGGGAAGCCATCACCTAGGATGTGCATATAACAATGTACATTGCACCACAAAAGCCAACCCCATATGTAGAGGACAAACACCAAGCCTCTCGTTGGCAAAATCGGGAAAGAAGTCATCTCCCAATGCCACATGAGATGACTCCACGTTCTAAATAGATAAGTGGATCCAAGGAGGAAACAAATAAGTCATGACATCGTCACTTCCCGATTGAGGAATTCAAACCTAGGGTTATCCCGTAGCCCGGGGAGGGAAGAGACACATATCATGAACCAGATGATGCCTCTATGGAGGTAATGACTAACGGCGGCCATATGGATCGCCATCATCATCTCTAGTAGTAGCCGCGTATGGTTTTCTCCTTAGCCCCTGACACTGGTTAGTAAGCGGTCTTCTACGTACAATTCAAAGCATGAGAAAAAGAATGTCTAAAATTTCTAAAATGGATACTCTAGACGATTTTGTACTACATGGAGTAATTAGTGTCACAAATGCATAACTAGAGGGTACAAAAGTAGAATTCACCATAGAAAAAATTAACTTACTCTCTAACATCAAATGAAAAAATTGTGTAATGGTCCATCCTTGGCCGACCACGTTAAAACCATTAGGTAGCACTTGTCATTTGTCACCTCTCATCTTCTGTGTCCTAGAGGTGCCTAAGTAGAGACGCCCATTGGTCATGCGAAATGGACTAGGTTGAAATGCTCAACCACGCACGCACTATTTATCGCTTAGCGGCTCGCTCACAACGATTGCTCCTGTGGGCCGGCCCATCTTTTCCTTCATTTTGTTTCTTTTCCTTTCTTTTTTCTCCTTTTCTTGTGCTTCTTTTCCTTTTTTTTCTCTTCTTGTAGCATTTTTTTCTATTTTCTATGTCTTTTTCGTTTAATTTTTATGTTTTATTTCATTTTTGAACTTTTAAAAATATTTTTTAATTCGTGAACATTTTGCAAAGAAAAAGAGAAAATTTTCATTTTTGTATGATGTTCAAATTTAAAATTTTCATATTTGAATGTTCTTTTTTTGAAAATGGTTAAGATTTTTCTGATTTAGGAAAATGGTTCAGATACTGGAAAATTGTTAGAGTTTTTAAAAAATGTTCATTTTTTGAAAATGGTTCAGATTTTAAAAAATATTCATTTTTGAAAAATATTCAGATTACGATAATTTTCGGATTTAATAAATTTCAGATTAATATTTTTTTTACAAAATTAAGGGCGAAAAAAGAACCCACCTGTTTGCGAATAAAAAAAGAAAAATAAACGGAAAAGAAACAAAGGAAAAAAGCAACGAAGCTGTACTGACCTATTACTGGGCCGCAGCCGATGCCGAAGGGATGCGGGCGAACGCATCTAGTGCTACTCCCTCCGTTCCAAATTAGATGACTTCCATTTATCCACATGCGAATGTATTTAGACATGTTACAAGTATAGATACATCCGTATGTGTATAAATGAAAGTCATCTAATTTGGAACGGAGGGAGTACAAGCGAGACTTACGAGCTTCCATGCCCAACAGCTCAAGGCTAGTTTACCGAAAAAATTATGGGAGGCCGCCAAAAATTATGGGAGGCCGCGTGACCAAGTGAAAGTCCGCAGACAATGGTCCCTTCTATGACCGACCCGAGGAGCCATCTGCCTTGTAAAATTGGGCCATGGGCCATGGTGCAAAGAAGAAACCCATCTTCCCTAAAAAGAAAACCACATCTTCCTCGGTGGCGAGCAGGTTTTCGCGAACAGTGAGCAGTGAGCACACAAGCGATCCGAGCGAAGAGCCTCTGCTATTCGATCCGGCAACGACGAGGCCAGTCACCAACACCGATCCACGACCGATGGTTCACCTTTACCGCCGTACCATGCCTTGTCCGTCGCGAGGTGTACGTCCAACCTGCCGCGCGCTCGCTCGCTTCCAACGGTGCACGTTCGGCTACCGGCATGGATAGCGGAGGCACATGCGGCCGCCTCGTCGGGCGCGCCGGCTGCCTGCCGCACGTGCCACAGTGTGACAGTGTGAGTGACTGACCTCACTCACAACTAGCTAACTCCCTCCATGATGCTGCACGCACGCATGTAGTTATGCTAGCTACCTCCCCATCGAATATCTCGATGGCAGCGGCGGCCGGCGGCCATGGAGGTTAGCTCGTTCCTCGTTCGGATGGGACGTGCACGTGAACGCATGCAATGCGCCGGTCGATGGCCGGCCACGCCGGCACGTGCACTCGCGACCCCGGACCACTGCAGCTCCGTCCATTGCGTACGACTGACGGGCTCGGGCACGGGGGCGTTCGATGATTGGCTCGCCGGAGCTAGCATCGATCGATCGCCTGAAAGTCCATGAATGGGAGCATCAGATCGAACGGGTTGCAGGCCGATCCAGCTAGAGTAAGCGAGCTGCCTGCCTAGAGTCAAATCAGTAGTAATTGCGTGTTCATGGACGCACGATCGAGTAAGCTAGCCCTGAATTATTTAACTATGTGATCGAATTGGGGCTAGTTTGTATGACTAATCTTCCTCCACACATGGGTTACGCAATTCGATCTCGGAGAGAGAGCATACATATATGAGTATTGGTTAATTATTATTGATCATATTCTGCTAGCTGAGAATCAAGCACGGATCTATCGTCGTCCGTATATACCAAAATCACTACTTTTCAGGACTGGTAAATAAAATCAAACGCCGCACATTTGGGGGCCATTTATAAACTAATATCAGGGAAATCTACCTGGATATGACGACTGAGGTGGATCGATCCAAGAGATAGATTTGACACGACAATTTCACCATTTGATTAAGCCACTGGATTATGGAGTTGAAAAGGGGTGACAAATCAGTCACTATCAATCACAAGGGGTGTATACGTATATGTGCTCAAGCAACTCTTGGTCGGTTAATACTTTTCTCTCACCCTAAAAAATACTCCTACATACACTGTCTCCTTTAGTTAGGTCAACACCCTTTCTTGCAATAAGAGCTCATATCATCCTCCCATTTGCACCCCATTTGCCGTCTCATGTCGTCACTTTACATATTCGGGGTCCATATGCGCTGCTAATGCATACAATATTGGCCCTAACAGGTGTAGTGCTTATCTTTAATGACCATTTTGTTAAAGGTTTACATCCTGGCAAAGATGCCGTTGAGCCCTAAAATATTTGCGTGAGGTAATCGCTCATTGGCTCGTGATAATAGTGGCTAGCAAGCTTCAAGTGGCGACATGATTAGGTGAGGCGCCTCCCTGCAAACAAAGTCTATGCGGAATCTTTATATTTCTCCCTTTCTCTTTTATTTTGGGTTGTCTAGATAAACTATACCGTGTGTTGTGCGCATGTGCTTTCTCTCCCACGCTCTCTCTTATTGCGGTCACTCAGCTAATTAAGCATGTTGATTCTTGAGACGCAATGTCGTGAGTAAAATTGCAAAATCCACAATAATTGTAGTAAAGTTGTCAAAGACTAACCATAATGCATGAAAAGTGGTGTCGTTTTTGCTGAAGCGGTTGATAACTTATCCACAGTTGTGGTCGTTTTTTTTGGCAACAACTCCCGTGTCGACACTTCTGCCTCGATCTACAATTAGTTTGTCGATCAGTGTAATTTATGTTTCCTCTTTTCAGTTAAGAATCAGATAGGAAAATATGAATGGTGTGATATTCAATTCAACTCTGAAAAGCCCTATAACAAAGTTAATTGATATTTTCTTCAACAATTACAGAGAATGAAAGGCTTTTTCCAAAACTTGGTGCACTTGTATTCAAGGTTTGGTGCATGGAGGTAGTGTTGCAGTAAAAGCCAACAGTGAAATTTGTCCTTAATTAAAACAAAGGAAAGACCCCGCCGAGGTGACCCACTATCACCGATGTCATTTAACATTGTGATTGATATGTTGGCCATCATAATATAACGTGCAAAAAACTCGGCTCATATTGTGGGAGTGGTGTCACATCTAGTAGACAATGGGGTAACTATCCCCCAATACACCGATGATATGATCCTCTTTATGGAGCATGAGTTCGAAAAGGCTATGACCCTTAAATTTATCTTATCAACGTTCAAGCAATTGACGAGTCTAAAACTTAATTTCCATAAGAGTGAGATGTTTTGTTTCGAAGAAGCTGAGAAATGTGTGGCTCAGTATGCCGATATATGTTCGTTTGTGAGCAAGGAAAACTACCCATTATATATTTGGGAATATCTATTCATTATCGGAGACTCTCAAATGTGGAAAAAAGTTGAGCAACGACCGGAGAAACGCCTAAGTAGATCTACGGTCCTCATAGTTGTCGGTCATGTCCAAAACAGTCCTAAACTCAGGATTTGCCTCAGTACAGTCCTGAAAGTTGCTATGCATGTCCATCTACGGCCCTAGATACAAATGGCTAGCATATAGCGCTGACGTGGCAATAGAGCAGGCTCACTGCGGTCCTCGAAGTTACCGACGATGTCCAAAACAGTCCTATACCTCAGGATTTCCTTTTTTTAAAACAGTGCAATTATTCTTTTACATATAAACCACATTTGATCATCAAGGCGGAAAATGAGTTTGCATGCGGCATGACACACGGACACCAGGTCACGTATTTAAATCAATGTTAGCCTTCCATAATCACTGCACGTGAGTCCAAAAATAGCTAACTTCTGAAAAAACTATGAAAATTACCAGTAATCATTCACCAATATTTGACTTGATTTCTCGTATACATATTATTCATTCCTATAAACATTATGGTAACCATGCACCAATATTATTTTGTTAAGCTTATGGGTCTAAGCATAGTACAATTAAAAAATCCCAAGTAAAATACATGTAACTTTCACAACATGATTCCATGAATAAGGTGCAGGATATTTTATGAACATGATCAACTCTGCAATTACGTGCGCTGTTAAATTCTGCAAGAAAAATAATTGATGCGGTTAGGAACAACTTTCGTGTGTTCAGTTAGAGTATCCATACCAGAGCAAATAAGAGTATGGGGATAATTCAAATAGCTTTAATAATATAACAGATAGATGTCAAATCTATTGCATTGTTTGGAAAAAATGGAATCTTGAGTTTAGGACTGTTCTGGACATGGTCGGTAACTTCGAGGACCACAGTGAGCCTGCTCTATTGCCACATCAACGTTATACGCTAGCCATTCGTATTTAGGACCGTAGATAGACATGCAAAGCAACTTTCAGGACTGGACCGAGGCAAATCCTGAGTTTGGGGACTGTTTTGGACATGGCCGACAACTTCGAGGACCGTAGATGCATTTCACTCTAGAAAGAAAAACTTTTTTGAGAGGAGGTCGTTTAGCCCCCGTTAGTTTAGTAGTTAGCAATATGGTGTTATATATTCTATCATTCTTTTTGTGTCAAAAAGTATATATGCTATAGTTCTTCCATGTTCCGAAAAGAGTAATCCAAAGGTTGGACTACTTCAGCTCGACGTGGTGTTACCACGACAAATCCCATGGTTAGGTCACCTAGGGTTTCGTAAGGGGGAGAGAGATGGTAGCGCTGGTAATTCCGTTGCCTGACAAACAAGGATTTACCCAGGTTCAGGCCCCCGGAGGGTAATACCCTACTTCATGCTGGTCTGGTATTGATCTTGAGGTGTACAAAGGTGTTACAATGGCGATCCCGACGAGAGATGCGATCTCGCTAGGGTTCGGTGTCTGGATGGAAACGTGCCCTATATCGGTGGCCCTCCCAGCCTTTATATAGTAGGCTGGATCTCGGGAGTTCGCATCCGATTAGGTTTACAGGTAAGGAAAATCTAAACCGCCTTCGGCTGCGCCTACCTTGAGGCGCAATCTTTGTCCATGGGCCTCCTTCTTGGGCCGTCTTTGCGGGTTGTAAGTGGGCCACCCGGTGGGCCGCAGCTTGATCGTGCACCAGGTATACTCATGATGGGGCACCCGAAGGGTACACCCACATCAAGCTCTTTGTTCTTTTGGAATGGAGATAGTGAGAAAAATACAGAGGCTAAATGTAATGTCATCGGTTGTCCAAAAGACCAGAGGCCTCGCGATTCAAAATCTTGAGGCTAAACATACCGCACACCTTAGTATATGGCCATTCAAACTTGTTACGAAGGATGGGGTGTGGCAAACTATCCTGAGAAGAAAATAGGTAGGATCAAGTCTATCTCCCATTTTGTTTGGAAGCCGGGAGTGCAGGAGTGATGGCATCGAATAAGCACTTCTTTCTCTATGGATCTTTCTTAATAAATGACATCTTAGAGATCCATTTTCTCTGAGGATTCTGGGCTTGGAAATGCCCGGCCCTCTTTAGGACCAGTATCCGGCTTTGTAAAATATTGCATGTAATAAAAACGATACCATCGCAGAGGTATTGAGCACAACACCTCCTAGAGTGACATTTAGACAGGATCCATCGGTGCGCGATCTTATGACATGGAATGCTCTTAAGGGTGATTGACTTTAGTCATATTGTCACAAGTACACGAAAAACTCCGCTGGAATCTACATGAAGACGGCAAGTTTTCGGTAGACTCCATGTACAGTCACAAGTTCATTCTAAAGTGCCATAATCAACAATAAGCACAACACACTTATTTTGGGTTACAACTCTTGAGATTATTCTAAGTTTAAATTTAACAAAAATTGTACACAAGGATATATAAATTAGCTACGGGCTGTGTTAGTAAAAATGATTAATAAGAGAAAGGCTGAGATATATCAATAAATTATCTTACGAGGTTTTAATTAATAATGCTGAGATTAACCAAGTGTAGATATTAGAATAGTTATACTTGTGTCACAAATAAAACCAGAACATACATATATATATACTACCCAATATTTTGCCAGCAATTCGGTTAGAGTCAAAAGAAGATATCAAGAAGGAAATCATGCCAACTTTTACCCCCACTAAGGAAAAGAGCGTGTACATGTTCTTCACTCACTTACATTGCAAAGTTGCACTCACACCCTGTGCAGTAATACTGCCTAAAATGGATAGTACAGTGACTATATAGATTGATGCAACAAATGATGTTGATGTTTGCCGCTACCACATGTACTTACCAGGTTCTTATTTTACTCAGTCGTAACCTACAAAACGAACTTTCTGTGTTCATCTTCATTTTAAAATGTTGTAAACAGTACATGGTGTTTAATAATAGCGAACTTCCATGTTTGCTTTGTACTCAGATACTGTAACAGTTTATTTGTTTATATATTTCTTGTTCACATAGTGCAAAGAAAACAAGCTATGTGCTCGTGTACTCATTATATAATATCACCATGACATATAATATTGAGTTCTTAAAGTACAACATAAGGCTGTAACTGTAAACATAGTTAATTAGATTCTGAGGTAACCTTTCTTATATCTTAATTAACATTATCTGTAGAGACTTTACAGCAGTAGTAATCTAATGTTTGACTTGATTTGGAGCTATACTATGTTGTGTTTAGAAATTGTATCACATGGTGCTAGCTGCTAATTCGAGGAATGCATGTTCATCTAATTGTGATTACTTGTAAAAGAAACTAAAGCAAGTATCGGAAGAACCAGCAGGAAGATAAACTAGAACTAGAAGTTACTTTAAGTACCAACATGCGAGTTAGTGTACGATTATCTATTGTGTTAATTAAGTTACAACTTTCTTGGTGAGGCTACATTAAGTAATAGCCTCATCATTGAGTGATTGAACATCAGAATCTTCCAATCCATCGGGGATTCACATATATATACTCGCTCCTTCAGCAGTATATAGTAATTAATCGAGGGAAAGGTCGTACGTACATCATAAAATTAAGATGGCCAAGACGACACATATTGTTCAGCCAAATCTCTATATAAATATCAACGGATGTGCATGCATGTCCCCTGATGCTTGCCTTATCAATGTTAGACTAGGTTGACTCATACAATTCCATCAATAGTTTCTAGATAGCTAAAATTACACGACCGAGTTGCAACAAAACAAATCAATTTCATACTAGTGCAGAAAACCTTATCTGCAAACTGCCTATCTGAGATAGGGCTGAGCAAATATCACTGAGATTTCCAAACGCCTTCACCATGACTGCTCCATCTCAACGTCAAATAGGGAAAGTGTGAACCAATGGAACGATTAGGAGGGGCCGGGGACGAATGCCTAGGCCTCCAATTTTTGAACTTGGTGGAACGACTCTATCAAAACCTACCAAAGTTTGGTGAGCAGAAATCTACAGGATCATAATCTATATCTTCCGACGCGTTTGAAAGGAGCGCAACATGAGTTTTTTTTGGCAATAATGCTTTGTCGATATTGGAAGTAGCGCGGCTCATCGAAAGGACATCTCTCTCAGGGTCTATGCATTCACCCAAGACCCATGAGACACTAGTTTAGGTGCATGCGGTGGTAGTCATGCCGTAATTTTGCGGCCTCAGACCTTCTATTAATAACAACCTTTGTTTCTATCTAATCGAATGGCACATCGACTGCCTCATTTCTAAAGAAATAATTCATGAATATGTGTTATCATATACGTGTGAAGTAAAAGTTGGTATCTGAAATGTCTCGGTTAGTCAAACAACCCTTGATATAACGACATATGTATGACTTATTTTTGGAGCTATGTGTCCACTTCCGCATACAATACATATAGCGCATACTCCTACATAGTGTATCATCGCTCGATCTCCCCCCTTTCCCTCTCTCCACATTTCACTTGAGGAGGAAGAGTGGCAGCGAGCTACATAGCCCGATGTCGGGTCAATCGATTTGGGAGATGGTGCTAACTGTTTGTGGGTCGCAACAACAACACATTTATGATTGGCTTAGTCTGCAATGGAAGCACCTCCTCCTTTTGTTAACATCTCGTTGTCCTGGACACCTGGCTTACGAACTCGAGAACCTTGTAGGAGGAGGAGGGCACGCACAAGCTCTTGTAGGAAGATTACGAGGTGAGAGAGGTCCACATCTCTAAGATCTTTCAAACAGCTTAGCGGTGGATGAAGACGTAGCAAAGAGACATACAAGGAGTCCTACATTGTATAGCTTCATATATCTTCCAAGATAGGCAGGGGTCCTTGGGCTCTCTTTTAGGTCGTCGTTGCACAAGGAGTCTGACACCGACATGCCTTGCATGTTGCTATGCATGTCTTTGTGTGGGTTTGAAACTAAGAAGGGGCATGCAGTTCGGAAATCGGGGGCGAGAATGATCAAAGTCATTCAAGTGTGGGGGTGGAGGCCATTCGACGATAGTGGAATTTAAGAAAAGTCGAACGCACTACGCACCAGAAAAGAATCAACAAGGGGACTTTGCGAAATGAATAACCAGTGTTGGCAATAACATGCAATGCATAATTGAACCAAAGCCGCCAAGGGTTTAGGGTGCGACATGGAGTAAATGATTACCTTGCAAGAATTGAGTATATGGTGAAGTTGACAAGGACGAAAACATGTCAACTACAGTGTCCATGGGCTTTGCGTAAAAAAAAGTGTCCATGGGCAATGTGTGTCTGAACTTGCATAGTCTCAAATTACAGCATGTCTCGCAGTTGCATGGTCCCAACTAAACTCGTGTTTCAACTTTATCGTCTCAACTGCAAGTTGTTTCAACTCAATTACAACTCTGATCTCAGTTGCTGTCTTAAGGTACTACTAGGCCGGGCGTAATTCATATATCTTTGATATTAGTAATATATTTCTTTGTCGAAAACAAAACTAATCCTCCTAACTACACAATTTACTCATATTGTAAGGGGTATAAACGTGCAATCGTTAGCATTGACAAGGTTTGGTTAATCGCAGCAAACAAGGAAGAGGTCAGCAAGGAAACGCTCTCCTACCTTGATGGATCAGAGGGTAGCTAGCTAGCCGACAGCATTTCTTGGCGACATACCCCGAAATCACGAACGCCGATGGGTTAGCTACATGCCACCCGGCCCTGAGGTTGGACTTTCTGCCCTGTTGCTCTCAACTCCTGATGTGGCTGGCAATAGCGACGCGCCACCCAACACCAACCAACCAATGACGGTCGAAGACGATCGAATGCAAACACGGACGACACCGAAATAACGCGACCTGCTTGTTCTTTATTTGGAACTCTGATAACGCGACCTGTTCTTCCTCTGCATCAATTCAAGGAGCTAAGCTAGCTCATGTATATGGAACTCGCAATTACCAAACTGGCCTCACAACTTGCTCTCTTGTCTCTTTCGGATAGAGGAGAGGGCCGGGGTCGATTAGGCCAGGCTTATATCGCTCCATTAGCGGTAGATGGCCTCGAGCTTATCCACCATTAGCGCAAGCTATGGCGACGTGCTTGTTGGGATTAGGGACCATGACGCGCACAATAATGTACCCAATTAGCAGTAAACTAAGGAGCGCTAAGCTTTCTTAAAGCTAAAGTTGCCACCCCCGCCGGATTGATTAGAATAATGTGGTACGAGTCACCGTCGTCCTCGGAACCACCACTGGTCGCGCCCAAGATCTAGCAGCTAGGGCATCTCGATCGGCCCGGCCACGGCGCCAGTTGACGGACCAGTCAAAAGATGGCGATCCAAAAGAGAACGGAATTTTGCTTGCTTGCCGGCAGGCCGGAGATCTAGAGCTGGCTAGCTACCTAGCTAGTGCGCACGATCTGTGTACGGTTTGATGCATTGAGCAACCGATCGACCGGCCGGCCGGTACTTGCGCCCACGCTGCAAGATGAACTGATATGTGTATCATTGTTCCTGCATGTCAATCAGCTATGTATTAATGCAGGCGATGCATGTCTGGGGTCTATTTTGATTCAGGAAGGAAACAAGAATTTGACCAACCATTTCTAAATTACTACTCCCTCCGTTTAGGTGTATTAGGCCTCTAATGAATTGCACCGTGACCAAGGTTGGATTCTATTGGTTCCAATCAATCTTCTCTTTTCCTACATGCATTTGGTGGCACGGGAATCTTGTGTGCATGCACTGGTTATTAGCTACATGCACTGGTCATGGTCCACCAATTTATTAGCCTAATTAATTGATTGGGGCCTTATTCCTTGTTTGTTTTGGAACAAATAGTTTTTCATAAGAGGCCTAATACACCTAAACGGAGGGAGTACTGGGGCTATGTGATACAAAATCTCACACATTAATAGTTCAGATCCCGCGCTATTGTAGTACTAATCTGGGTATGCTAGCTCTGCTATTGACTTCGGGGAATATTTTGCAACCGGATCATACAGCGGGCTATGAAGACTGGAGCTAGGGTTTTGTCGCAGAGAGCGAACACCTCATGTAATAGGATAGTTTTTTGCTCGTTCTACCACCACCATCAAGTTTTTACCCCCACTATCGACGGTCTAAGGTGGCCATCGGCCAGTGAGTTTCCTAATAGCAGGTCAAATTCACCCGCCTTTTCTTTGATCCCTTTTCTTTGTTTGAGAACATTGTTGTTTCCATTCTTCCAGCGAAAAATGGGCATGGCATGCTTTCACAAATGTAATGACATACATTTTAGGTCACGACGACTATAAACTAATAGAGAAGTTATTGGTCAAAATCTTGTCTTAACAATTCAAAATAGGCCTTTAGTTTTAGAATATAGAGTGTAGGATGGATGAATTGCATCGAGAGAAGTAATTTGGGTTCAAGATCTACGAGAACGTCTATTTTCTAGGAATGGCTATACAAGAGTTAGGCATAATTGAAATAAAGTTATTATCGGCGGTTCATGAAACAATATGCATATATATCCATAATCGATAATTGACAAAAAAGAAATATGAATGTAATAGCATCAATTTTGCACCAGGACAACTCTTGTCTTAACAATCAAAATAGGCCTTTAAAAAAAATGAAGAGTGTTGGATGGATTGCATGGAGAGAAAATTTTCTTTGGGTTCAAGATCTACAAGAACGTGTATTTTCTGGGAATGTCTAGGCAAACTATTATCATCGGTTCATGAAAAAATATGCACATATATCCATAATTGATACCCGGACTGAACTTACGAATTTATCAACATGGGTGGCACACCACTAGCTAGAACCAACAGACTATCATGGGATATCAATAAAAGTATGTTTGTTGTACATTATGCTAGTTGTTGCTAAACATCTACAATTAACCGGCAAGTCCTTGGCGAATCACTGTTACTAACTACCTTCTAACGACTACCTGGTTCTAAGGTATCCAATGTTTTGAGCCAGTATTAGTATACTATATCGATGGAAGGTGGAGATGGTTAATAATTAATCACATGAATTATTTATGCTTGGACACAACTTCAAGAATGGCAAAGACAACATGGAACCAAAATGTTTCTAATCCTATACTAGAACTGTTATTAATTAACACTCGATTATTGTATCACAGTCTTAGAAAAAATGTGGTGGTTGCACCCTAAGATAATCGAAAGCAATCAGAAGGAGAAGCAGTGAACTTCGTAAAATGTAGTTACAAAAGCTTATCCAAGACCCTTTTGATTCACACATCTTTCCGACTTCTAACGTCTTACGTGTTATTTAATCAAAGACCAAATCATCATATTTTTATCCACGGAGTTAGCGGAAGTACGAGGCACTGTTATGATCTGCTTCTCACAAATTTATATTCATATTTTCACATCCTATCTGCAGACAAATAACCTAGTAGCGACGCCCAACTAGGACTAGTCAATCGATCATGCCTACTGTATGTTCTTTGCATAATCAACATACATATAGATGCAACAAACAATTGTGGGCCTAATGAGAATTTGATAAACCATCGCATTTCACTAGATAGCAGTATTAAGTTAACTAACTTAATTTAACATGATGGTTACTCCCTGGAGTTTTCAGTCAAATATTGGATGTTAGCTACTACTCCGTAGTCTACTAGCCCATCACCATGCACATATGGAAAGAGTCAAGGAGAGGAGCATGTCTGAATCCATGCATACGAGTGCATACACCACATATAGGTCCTGTACATGTCTCCCCGACCTGTGTTGGTGTGTCTCCATCTCCGTAACTTTTGCAGCATCGATCCTTGCAGCGAGGGTTAGGGTTTCCGGTTCCCTTCCCCATGCAAGCCTTGCCTACCTGCAGAGCGGCGTGGGACTGCGTGGTGGGCCTCCCAAGCAGTGGGACGCGCGCGTGGGGCAGTGGGCATGCAGAGACTGACCCGGTCCCCAGGAAAGCGAGCTCCTGCCGTGCCCGTCCATGGCCGACAGCCACGCCGAGTTCGCGCCTTGGGACCGCCGAGGGCACGTGTGGCGAGCCGAAGCTCGGGCTCCCGGCTCGATCCTGTATTCACTCGGCTCCTGGCTGGGTACTTGTCGATGGCCGATTGGGCTGATACGGTACCCATTGTTGATGGTGGAGAGGTAAACTGTACTACTCTCGAAAAGAGGTAAACGGTAAAGAGAGAGCTGCAGTAAAGGCCACTGTCCTATCGCCCTGTGATGTGATAGTGAAAACCTCAAGCGTGTCGTAGTAATACTGTCACTTCAACCTCGACTGCCTGAAGTTTTTTTGTTCTGTCAAATGTAGTACTCCTATCTGAAGAAACATGATTCGTGAAGAAATGCTGGAAACTAATTGATGAGGTTTCAATCAAAATGGAAAATTAAGGAACTTCCCTTTTTCTCTTCAAGTCCTCAACCATTAAGCTGATTTCTTTTTTTTGAAACCGAACCATTAAGCTGATTTCAGTGCATGAATTTACTAGCTGTCCTTGAACAAAACGTCACGTCAAAGTTCAGACATGAAATTAAGTCCCACATTTCTTTGATTTGAAATGATGTCAAAAATTTGTCATTCCATTAGTTTAGAAGAAGAGGGTTGACCAGTTAATTAGAACAAACCGGGCTAAAAGAATACAACTTGCTAATCTGGCACACAAAAGATACATCACACATGCCAGTAAGAAGGAAACATTATCGAGATTGCACATTGTCCTCATCGTCATCACTTCTCCTCGTCCAAACGACTCAAACTTTGCTGCAAGCAGTCGCACAAAACTCCCACACCGCAAAGGACGTGAGAAGCCACATGAAGATTCGTGACAAGCAATCAACCACAAGCGCGGGCGACAATGCAGCTCCTGATCTGAGGCCAATCTATGAAGGGGAAGTATGAAAGTCCTGAGACACAGATAATCATTGAATACACTCAAACTCTGTTGATGCAGCTCCGAATTTAAGGCAATAACCAAACCAAAAAATCATGTGGACAAGCCGGAGAACCAATCATCGGGCCTTTTTGACCTCGACATCGGTCGATTCCGTCGTTGTTGCCGCGAAATCCTCGACACCAAAACCACCATCTTGCACTTATCCCTCCAACGAAGCACAACTCAAAAATGATACCTTTAAGGTGCTTAACAACGTCGAACGTCATGATCGACCAATTCCTAGGTCTAGGGTTTCCACCGGAGTTCTCTCGGGAGAAGGAATGAGAGCATCAGATCACAAACACCTCCAAGAATGACATGAAGCCAAAAAGCGCCATGATCGCCGGCTCCCGCCACCAACCGAAGGCAAGTCTTTCACCTGGGTCCAACCCACAAGCCCGCACTAGCTGTACGTAGCGGCAACACTTACAAATTACACTATATAAGTGCATTTGTATACAAAATTTCCTATATCTTTCTCTAATTCGGTGAATGGAAATTTCAAGACAGGATGAAGTAGAGACATTCATGTATTGATCTGTGGAATATATTTTTCCATGTATTTTGAAATAGTACTAATTGAATTATTTGTTAACTAAATTAAGACATCCTCAAAGTATACTACCCTTACACCGTCAGGGTCACTTGTCATGGTTATTCTTGACGATTAATGAATCAAAATTACCGAAAAAATATTACAAAAAGTCAGTGAATATGTGGCTCCGGAATTGTAATCCAGTTGTGGCAAATATATAAGGTGGAGATACTACCATTTGTATATTGTGACTTTAATATATAAGTCCAAGCAATTTATATATATACCCCATCCATAAGCTCTTACAAACAGATTGTATTTGCTCATAGATTTTCGTGTCGCCTGTTAGTATAATTAAGCACCAGCCATGGCTGCACGATCTGTCCTTATTCTCATAAAGTTACATGATTGATAGCTGATTATATTATAATTACATGAACAATGATACAACTTGACAGTCTACGTAAATTATTGTTCTTCCCGATAGATGGTCTATGTTTTGTTTCCCGCAAAGCTACACATTGTATATATTTTTTAGTTGAAAACTACCACGCGTGTGGTTGAGTATATTTACCTCCAAAAGAGCAAGGGGAAACATTAAAAAAGGTGTGCAGCTTTGGGAAAACCGGTGTGAGTTTACTCATGTTAATTGGTCCCATGAAAAGATCGATGGTAAAAAAAGTAAGCCTAGCGTCAAAAGTTTTGGTCATCACACGTAGTGAAAGTACAACATATGCAGGTTACCGGTATACGGATGATAAGATATATGTCGAACATATAAAATTAAGTTTGGAGTTAGGATGATGCGGCCATGCGGGTCATCCATTTGACTTGACATACTATATTGTGTGTAAACTATATACAATCAAATCTTAAATAGCCTTGTCTAAAGTATAATCCGAAAGGACACTGAGCAATTAAAAAAGCATCAATCAATTGGTGAAACCTAATTTAATGTTGGAGAGAGCTGCATCTCACATATACTTCTACACGTCGGTAGCACACATGGAATAGTTAATCGTCTATCTTGGATCTTTGGTTTATATATGGGAGGGCTCTCGCTCAATTAGCTAAAGAAGGTAAGTGTTCCTCAGCTTAATCATTAGGTTAATGCGTTTTTAAACAAGCTAGTTGTGCAGCTACACTAAGCATAGTTGTGTTGCTGTCGTGATCACCACCAAATTAATATTACGAGATAGGTAAAAAGTGTATGCCAAAAAAGTGGAAGATCAATGTTATTCTAAATCAGCACACACCTTGCATATCCTCACCAAATAAAAAGAACACACCTTGCATCGTTATTATGCTATTATCAATATCGCCCATCTGACTAACGTTCGCAAGAGTTTTTTTTTTTGAAAAACTACGAACAAACTATGTATTGTCAAATGAAATGGTTGAAAAAGGTCATTAAGGGGACTAGGAAAAATAAATGGCTGGGTATTAAGGTTTAGGTGAACCAAAAAAAAGGGATGGTATACATTGTGGGGTGCTCAAGATGAATATAACTCTTTATGACCTTGATTTTCCTATCAATTCTGAAAATGGTAACATATACAAAGACTCCATGAGAGTCGGCCCGTACACGAAACCGTAGCACACACACTAGCGAGAGCCGGATCGAACAGAGGAGCAAACAATCCTAAGCGCGAGGTGCGCCGGAGCGGGACCCACGAGGCTGCTGGTATGAACAACCTCTAACCTAAGTCGTATCAATCTTGGATTAGTGGTCATTAACCAAGGTTTAAACACTTAACCATGGTTAAGTAGCATAAAGCTTCCAATGGACACGCTAAGCCATCACTGTCGCCATGCATCACATTTCTGTATCATAGTGCACCCCGCGCCCTCCTCCGGAAGTCTCCTCTCTGTCACCAGCACATAGAACACACCATGTAACTGCCGCATGGGCCTCACTCATACACCGAACCCTACATGTCAGCGAGTAGCCTCATTTCTGTGCACAGCTGTAAGGATGCACAAGAATTTGTTCTCGCATCTCCCTCTCTCCCCCCTCATTATTTTATGTACATGTTGCACTGGTTGGAAGAACCTCTCAAACCCCCATCCTCCCTTTCTCCTCTTCCCCTCCTCCAGTGCCTCTTCATAGCTTGCCTTTCTCTCTTCTTCCTCTCCCAGCCATCCCCATTTCACACAGTGCAGCTCAGGCTCTGTGTTGGTGCTCTCCTCTCCTCCCCTCTCCTCCATGCAAGCACTATCTCCCTCCTTTTTTTAGTTTCTTCCCTGCTTGCTTCTTTCTGGATCCGGGTTTTTTAAAAACAAGCAGTAGCATAAACAACTGCAAAGCTTTAAAAATCATTGCTTCCTTTTCCAAGGCTTCCTTTTAAACCTAAAAACAAGACACAACTCTGTTTCAATCTTGATTTTTTCCTGTATTTTTTCCCTGCTTTATCGGAGTTCTGAATTTTTTGCTGCCTAGCTAGAGTGCTTCTAGTACATGAGCTAGCGGAGAAGCATGGCAGGACTCGACCTTGGTACCGCCGCGACGCGCTACGTGCACCAGTTCCACCATCTCCACCCCGACCTCCAGCTGCAGCAGCAGAACAGCTACGTCAACGCCCCCAAGCAGCAGCAGCACGATCCCGCCGACGACAACGACAACAACGGCAACTACGGCGGTAACGGCAACTACGGCGGCGAAAACAACGACGGCGGCTCGTCCTCCTCCGGCCCCGCCGGCGATGGAGGCGGCGGTGGGGGCGGGCACGGCGACGTGGTGGCCGTCGTCCACGCGGACGGCCTCCGGGGTCGAAGAACAAGCCGAAGCCGCCAGTGATCATCACGCGGGAGAGCGCCAACACGCTGCGCGCGCACATCCTGGAGGTCGGGAGCGGCTGCGACGTGTTCGAGTGCATCTCCACGTACGCGTGCCGGCGGCAGCGCGGCGTCTGCGTGCTCAGCGGCAGCGGGGTCGTGACCAACGTGACGCTGCGGCAGCCATCAGCGCCCGCGGGCTCCGTGGTCACGCTGCATGGCAGGTTTGAGATCCTGTCACTCTCGGGCTCCTTCCTCCCGCCCCCGGCCCCGCCCGGCGCCACCAGCCTCACCATATTCCTCGCGGGAGGCCAGGGCCAGGTCGTCGGCGGCAACGTCGTGGGCGCGCTTTATGCGGCGGGCCCCGTTATCGTGATCGCGGCCTCCTTCGCCAACGTCGCCTACGAGCGCCTCCCGCTCGAGGACGAGCAGGAGGCTCAGGCTGCGGCGGCTGGGATGCAGATGCAGCAGCCGGGTGATGCCGATGCAGCCGGCGGCATGGGCGGGGGCGGCGTGCCGTTCCCTCCCGACCCGTCGGCAGCTGGGCTTCCGTTCTTCAACCAGCTGCCTCTCGGCACATGGGCGGTGGCGGTGCCGCTTCGCAGCTCCCGCCGGGCGCCGACGGCCACGGCTGGGGCGGTGGACGGCCGCAGTTCTGACAGACGGGCTGAAGGAGATCAATCGATGTAATTGCTGTCAGAGGAGGAGAGAGAAGGCGAGATGACAGAAGATACAAAATGAGCAACCACAAGGGTTCAGGGCAGTTTGCAAAAGGTTAGCGCCACGTCTGGAGACTCAAGGATACCATCTATCTACTGCACTATTTGGACATCTCTGTACAATTTCGTAGTGTTTGCCGATCTATTCTCTGGTTATGTTGTTCTCTCTACTTTTTCTTCTTCTTTTTCTTTCATTTTCTTTGCTTTGTCTCTCCTGAACCTTAATTTGTGGCCTGTGTAACCTTCTCGATCTTGAATTTCAATATGGCTTTAAATAAGTATCCCTCAATTTGTCCGTGCATATATATGCATGGTTCTAGCTCATCTTGGTGTTACTATTGTTTGTTATGATACTATGTTCTCTATGTGGACGCAAGATTCGATTCGAGTCGATAAGGAAGAAATCTAGTGTTAGTCTTCGTGCGGCCGTGCAGGCTTAATTAAGCTGTCTATTTCATACTTTACTAGATAATAAATGTGTTGTGCATGCTTTTGGGTAATTGTTTTTGTGGCATACAAAGGTGTTATATATAGATGCCTATGTGTACTGTAACTAAGTGATGTTTGTATATTACACTAGTATTAAGGATAGTTCAGCTTTGAGCTAGCATAATCATATCATCCGTTAGTTCTTTTCCAAGTTTATGTTGGAAGTACTTGTCGAATTGGGAACTGCATCACAGTTCACTACAATTCTTTGCTCACACGTGTGCACGCTTGCTATTGTTTAGAGATCACAAAGGTGCTAGCTAGCTCCTGGGAAATCCTCGATCACCAGCTGTCTGTCTATGTTCTTCCTTGTCCTAGTATTGGGTAATGAAAATAACAGACCATAGTTTTCACAAGATCTTGAAACTTGCACATTCAGAGACCTAAGGTTCCATTGATGACATGTGTTATGTCTGCTATAGCATCTCTGTCTTCCTGACTCATGACTGCCCATAGCTAAGCATGGTCATGTCTTAACTCTCCTGCTTTATCCCAAAAACGCCTTAACTCTCCCCCTAGCAAGTTTTAAATGGTTTGCAAATAGAATTTGAAAAATGGTATAAAACTATTCTATTATATGCTATCCTTTAATTTCTTGAAGAAAATGCATGCAATTTAAGGTGTTAATCTGAGTAAAACTTACAAGTGCCCTTATGTTAAGATATATTAATTCCTTATTTGACTGTTTGTATATTCCTTAAAACGCATATGTGTATGTTTCATTTGTGTTAAATATATAGTTTAACTACAATGATATATTGTTGCCATGAAGGTCAACCTAATCTTTGGATAGACAGCTAATCAATTACATTTGATAGATGTAAATCAGATCATTCCATGCATATGTATCGGTTGCCTATGTTGTCCAATTAAGTCTAACTGTTATACTTGTTCGATCATTCTATGTATAAATATATCCAATGGTATTGGAAAAAATATAAAGGGTAGCTATCATGACAAAGTTTATTAATTTCTTGTACACACATCGACATTTAAAAAAATTGGTACCTTGATGAGAAACCATGCTGAAAATCTTGTCCTCCGTGAACAAGATTCAGTCTACAATATCATATCTTGGTGAGTAAATTCCACTTGGAACCACATATGTGTTGACTGCATGACAGTTTTGATTTTTGAACCACACTTAATTTATTGTTTACACGTTGAACAAGATTTAAGCACCCTGCCCCTACTGAAATATTTTTCCACTGGTTGTCATGTTGACTAGGCCACACGTCAACGTCCATTTGTTCACGGGCAAGTAATTACGATGCATCTTATTTACAAGACATTAAAGATAATATAGCCTTGTTGTAATGATCGCATTTGAATTTTGTACTTCAACATCTATGTTGTAAAACAAATTTACACACCTACTCCACAATCCACCTAACATGTTGGACATGTCAAGTGGAAGCCGATGCCTTCTAGTTAATGCAGCGTGCCACAAAAATACATCTGGGTCGATTTGTTGTCACAATGTGAAAAATGTGTGGTTCCAAATGAATTTACTTTATCGGTTGATAGAACAATATATTGTTTGATTACAAAAGGATCGAGCCACCTGTTACTATAGCTAGCCCACTTTTTTGGATATCCTTCTCATGTGAGTTGTAAGGGTAATTTGAATCCTTATAGCAGACCAAATATGTGTAGAGCAAAAGCACTCAATTTCTAGTGTATCAGGCACAACACAATAGAATAGAATACAAAACATCCAAAGCAGGAGTGACCAGTACAGACTACAGAATGACCCTAATAACATGGGTACCCTAAAAACATCCACCACCCATCGGCAATGATAGCTAGAAGGCTCATAGTTAAAAAAAATACAGTGAAAATGCATTGCATATATACATTGGCCACACGAAAATGCAGTCCATGGCTAATCTGGTCGTGCGGGCCAACATATTTTGGCCACGGTTTATTTTATGGTCTTTTTCCGATGTGGATGTATATGCAAACGTAAACCTAAATATTTCTCGTTGATGTTTCAGTTGTTAGATATAGTGCCCTAGAGGTGATATTTTCTGTCTATTATTCATAAGATGTCCATGTAATGAACTATAGCACTGAGATACGTGACCTGTTTGTAGAATCATGTCCATGCATTGCCTGAGGTATGTGCACGCTTCAAACGCTAGCTACTCATTAATGGGCCTAGCCCAGAACAAAAAGACATGCGTGCGGAGCGCTTCACGAGTGGCACTTTATTCCCTCAAAAAAAAAGTGGCACCTCTTATCTTTGTGGGCCCCACCATAACGCGTTTATTCGAGGACCCTGCCACCAGGATAATTTCATGATGGTTCAGGGCATGGTCAGGAAGCTCCACAGTTCATCCACCCCAGCTGTGCTTCTTAAGCTCGACAACAGGAAAGCCTTCGACACGGTGGATTGGGTTTTTCTGTTTGAGGTGCTTCGCAAGATGGGTTTCGGCGATCGTTGGATCGCGTGATTTCTGCCTTGCTCTCCACGGCCTCGACCAGGATACTCACCAACAGCATACCAGGATGCCAGATCAGCAACATGCGTGGTTTGAGACAGGACCCTCTCCCCTACTATTCATCTTGATTATGGACGTACTTTACCTCCTTATTGAGAAGGCTTATCCGCGAGGGGTCTGCAGCACAACACTTCCATGTAGGCAGATGATGTGGTTACCTTCCTGAAACTTTTGGTGGTGGATTTTCAGGTGTTCTCCGCGCTACTGGATGATTTTGTGGCCGCGTCCGAGCTGCGCACGAACTTTGCGGCGGACCTCTCCGCACCAGCCCTTGCCCAACTCCTGGATCTCGCTAACCGTCTCGGCCAGGTGGAGCTCCAGCCCGGACGTGAGGACGTCTGCAGTGGATATGGGACGTCAGTGGCTCCTACACTTCGCGTTCTTACTACGCGGCCTTAATCGAGGGGTCCACTCGGATGTCGGGCGCCCTCCAGATCTGTCGCTCGAGAGCCCCCTCGAAATGCAAGGTGTTCATGTGGCTTGCACTCAAGGACCGCTGTTGGACGGCTGACCGGTTGGCTAGGCATGATCTTCCATGGCCAGAAGCTTTCCCGTTCTGCGACCAGCAGAGGGATTCCATCGACTACCGGCTAGTGGGATACGTCCTGTCCCGATCAGTCTGGGTGGCTTGCCTCCGCAGCTGGCAGCTGGCAGTGGGTGGCTTCGTGTCAGGGGGGACAGCGCGATGTGCGGGATTTTTGAACGGCACTGGCGCTCGTCCGCTCGTCCTTGTGGAGTCACCGAAATGATGTGGTTTTGAACAACAAATCGTATCTAAGGAGAAGGCGAGGTCTCCAGGATGGCCGCCATGTTCAGAGGTTGCCTTTTAAAGGAGGAGTGATGACGTGGAAACACACGTTCGTTGGGAGACCCAAGAGAAGGTATGAAGTAGTGCAGCAGCAATTTTCCCTTGAAATCTACCAAGGTTATCGAACCAGTAGGAATTGGAAGAGCTTCAACACGGTGTCAGCGGCGCCGTTACGATCACTGACGTGGACCTGCACACAACACAATCAAAGTACTTTGCCCCAACGAAACAGAAGGTTGTCAATCTCCCCGGCTTGCTGAATACAAAGGATTAAACGTATGGTGTGGAAAGTAATGATGAGTGCAAAAAGGAACAGCGAGAAATAAATGCAGAGTGTGGTGGAAACGGTGTTTTTATCAGTGTGGAATAAAGGACCGGGGTCCACAGTTCACTAGTGGTGTCTCTCCATAAAACAGATAAATATGTTGGGTAAACAAATTACAGCTGGCAATTGACAAAGTGCAAATGCATGACAATGCAAGATATGATAAGAACATGTTCATTGTTAGATCTATTGGGTATTACATCAATATACATAGACCGCTTACTAGCTGCATCTATGACTAATAATCCACCCCCGGGATAGCTTCCGTGTCTCCCGTGAGTATTAAGTTGCAAGCAACAGATAAAAGCATTAAGCAAAGTGTGTAATGTAAACAATGCATATGACATATAGACACAACAAAGTTGTTTTCTCCCTAGTGGCAACAGCACATCTACAGCCTTAGTCGTTTCTGTCATCTCGAGCCCAGGCTTCTAGAGGCATGAACCCACTATCTAGCATAAATACCCCCTCTTGCAGTCATTAGCATCTACTTGGCCAAAGCATCTACTAACAACGGAGAGCATGCAGGAACATAGATAAAACATGGATATAAATAGATGAACAAACTTGATCATAACTTCACAATTCATCGGATCCCAGCAAACACAACATATAGCATTACATAAAGATGATCTTGATCATGTTAGGCAGCTCACAAGATCTAAACATGATAGCACAAGGTGGAGAGACTACCAACTAGCTACTGCTATGGACCCGTAGTCCCGTGAAGAACTACTCACGCATCACTCCGGAGGCAGGCATGGTGATGAAGAGCCCTCCGGTGATGATTTCTCCTCTGGCGGGGTGCCGGGAAGAACTCCAGAACCCTCCCGAACTAGGGTTAACGACGACGACGGCGACGGAACTTTTCGTGGATTTCTGATCGGGTATTTAGGGTTTCCGAATAGATGTAATTTATAGGCGAAAGAGGGGCGCCAGGGGGCACCAGGTGGGCCAGGCGGGGTGGCGGCGCGGGGCCACCCCTGGCCGTGCTGTGGGCCCGCCTCCTCTCCTGGGCTGCCTCCTGGGCTTCTCCTTCGGACTGGTGCTTTGTTCCCGTGCAGAAATAAATCAGGTAAATTGGCGTGCCTTTTGGAGAATATTTCCAGAAGAGAATTTCTGAAACAAAAGCAGCAGAAAACAGGAACTGGCACTGTGGCATCTTGTTAATAGGTTAGTCCCAGAAAATGCATAAAAATGATATAAAGTGTAAATAAAACATGTGGTATTTAATATATAACAGGCATGGAACATCAAAATTATAGATACGTTTTGGACGTATCAAGCATCCCCAAGCTTAGTTCCTGCTCGTCCTCGAGTAGGTAAACGATAACAAAAAGATAATTTTTGAAGTGACATGCTACCAACATAATCTTGATAAATAGTAATGTAAAGCATGTGAACTGAGATCAAATCATTCAAAGTAAATGTCTATATTGATATTAAACAAACTGATGATAAAGCAAGACAGTTAAACAAGTCAAAATCTTTCATGGATGATGCTCTAAAGACATGAAACCGTACAAAATTCATTATAGATGATTTAAGTATTCAGTGTAGAAGTTCTATCCTTCTACTCAAGCATCAACAATTTTTCACAACACAGAAAGGATCCAGTCAAGTAAAAGCAAACATGAACGTCATGAATCAACTGTTTCGAAGTTTTACTCAACCGGTGAGCGTAAGCATTTGGTTTTGGCACCAGGATGTTATGGCAAAGAGAATAATAATGGGGGTTTGGAAGGCCAATGGAAGAAAGTCTCACAAAGCTGTAAGTGATCATTAGACAAGAGGAAGTCTTATAATCGAAGCTATGCAAGGAGTAGTGATTGCCATGCAACGGATGCACATAGAGCTATATGTGTATGAAAGCTCTCCAATGGAACTAGTAGGGGTGCATCCAACTCGGTTGCTCACGAAGACCTAGATCACTTTTGAGGAGGCTCATCATTGGAATATACAACCAAGTTCTATAATGAAAATTCCCACATAGTTATACTAGTAAAACATGAAAACTCTCTCTCATGGAGTATAGGTGCTAAACATGAGCACAAATGATGACTATGAAACTGCAGGTGCTAAACATGAGCACAAGTGTGGATAAAGGATAGTAATGTTGCCCCTCTCTCTTTATTTCTTTCTTTCTCTTTTTTTCTTTTTCTTTTTTTTTTCTTTTTCTGTTTCTCTTTTCGATGGCCTCCATGGCTCTTTTCACTTTTCTCTCCCTCACTGTAGGGGCAACATCCTAATATGATAACACACTTTTTGGTATAAATAACTCATAATGAACAAAACATGATGTATGGAACTGAGTGCCTCTGCCAGTGTAGCAGGATGTGCAATGATCTAGCGTAACATGGGTAAAACCACACATCAGCTGTATAGAATCATGCAAAGCAATATATAACAATGATGAATGACAACAAGTCATGTAATGTAAGATGGAAGTTGCATGGAAATATATCTCGGAACAGTTATGAAATGTTGTGATAGGTAGTTATGGTGGCTGTTTTGAGGAAGATGTTTGGCTTATGTGTAGGAGAACAAGAGGAAGTTCTCCCACGGAGTTTGGATGTACTGGCAAAGTATGCACAACTCTCAATGTGAGCAGAAGGCAATGCACAGCACCGAAGAGGCTAGCAAAATTTGGATGGTGGAAGTGCCAAAAACCGTCGCTCAACATTAGTCAAAAAAGAACTCACAAGCTTATTGCAAACAACTAGCAGGTTCAACATTAAGAGCATGATTAAATTTACTCCAAGGAGGGCCGTTCACGGCGGCACAAGTACCCCGTTAGATCTCTCGACCTTAGCACGCAACTATGTTATTACGAATTACTTTTCAGACATGAACAGCTATCAAGACCAACTACACCTTCAACAATTTTAGTAGAGTTTGTAGTACGGTACAAGTTTTAATAACACAACACTAATAAATTTTAACTTAAGTAACAAGCAAGCATTAACATCTAATTTCTTAATATCTCAAAACATTTGCAAGGAATCAAGTTATCAAAGTTCAATGATCTACAAGACTATGCAAATTTTTCCGTTATACAACTACCACATACTTAGCATTTTCTGTTCCAACCAGACGCCAATCACTTATTTAAACAACTCTCCAAATAAATATAAGTGAAGAACAAGAGTATTCTAAGAAAAAATGGAGCGTGTCTCTCTCCCACACAAGAATGTTAGAATCCAACTTAGTTATGATCAGAAAACAAAACAATACAAAAACAAAAACAAAACAGAAAATAAAAACACACAGACGCTCCAAGAACAACACACAACATGTGAAGCAATAAAAATATAGTCTCATTAGAGATGACCTGATAATTTGTTGATGAAGAAGGGGATGCCCAAGGCATCCCCAAGATTAGATGCTTGAGTCTTCTTGATATATGCAGGGGAGATCCATGGGAGCTTCCCCAAGCTTAAGCTTTTCTCTCTTCTTGATCTTCTTGTATCATCCTCCTCTCTGGATATTGAAAACTTCCTTCACACAAAGACAACTCGTAGACTTCATTAGAGGGGTTAGTACATCAAAATATAAGCTCACTTGGTTCTGTAAAGACACATTGCATAATTTCATTTTAAACATTAGATACTGTTACTAAGCAAGATCGTGGTCTCCCCCCGAAGAACGTAAATCAATACTTGCAAAAGAGACCATGCAAAACAAAAACAGAATCTGTTAAAACCAGAACAGTCCGTAAAGACGAATTGTTTCGAGGTACTTCCATTGCTCAAATCAGAAAGCGGTTAACTAACGAAAGATAGATATATAGCTTAGTCTTCTGCTCAAAAATTTGCAGATTAAGATCACGTTCTGTGATTTTGTGGATTTTCGTACAGTAAAGAACATAAATCTGTTTTTGGACAACAAACCAAACTTTAACACTTTCTTGCATTAGAGGCTTTTCTTGGCAGAAAAACAAAACAAAAAGGATACAAAGGAGTTGTTACAGAAGTAAGCAACATCCTTGACTCAAGAAAATGAAAAATAACAGAAAATAAAATTGGGTTGTCTCCCAAAAGCGTTTTTCTTTAACGCCTTTTAGCTAGGCATAAAGCAAGAATCAAGTATTTTCAAAATCAGTTAAGCCAAAACGTTTACCTTTGGATCTCTTACCCTTAATTTGAAGCTTAGGAAAAGTATGACTACCTTTTATGGGAGAATTTAATCTCACCGTGCCTTCCCTCATGTCTATTACTGCTCCAACAAGTTTAAAAAATGATCTTCCAAGTGTAATTTGTCCTTCTCCTTCACATTCAATAACATAGTAATCAGTGGTAATGAAATTACCAGAAAATTTCGTATGAATATCTTCTGCTATTCCTAAGGGATTTTTATGGAATTATCAGCAAAAGTCAAATGAACCCCGCATTCAGAGAGTCCCCACAGATTCAAAGAGTGATAAATAGAACTAGGCATTAAAGAAAATTCTGTGACCGTGTCACATAAAGCTTGAAAATGCCTGCTATTAATTTCAATTTTAAAAGGGGAGACCAATTTGGCAAAGTTTTATCGAACATAATTTTAGGTGCTTCTCTTAGAACCTTTCTCATACTAGACATATCCTTTTCCAGAGCATCCATCCTATGAGCAATATTTTCAATAGCTTCATCTATCTTGCTAGTTGTTAAGGAGGATGATGTTATTAACTTTTTTATGGCATTAAAAGCTAGATCCCCATCATGAGGAAGGAAATCTCCCCCCACTATAGTGTCCAAAGCATACCTATAACAGAGAATTAGGCCGAAATAAAAGCTGCTAAGAAAAAGGCTCAAAGTGAGTCTAGGTTCAGTTGTTGCATAAGATTCTAAAATTCTAGTCCAAGCATCCTTAAAACTTTCCTCACTCCCTTACTTAAAAGTGAGGATCTCATTTTCCGGGTACATAACATAAGGAGTAGAGCTAGCCATAATGATAAAACAGGGGATAAAAACTAGACAAACCAAAATAGGATAAAAGCTGAAATTTAATTTTTTTGTGGTTTTTGATTTTTAATGCAAACAAGATAAAATAAAAATTAACTAAGCAAGACAAAAAAAAAAGTAAAGAGAATGGTGGTGTGTAACTCCCCTTGTTGTAACTTCCAATTCACCGGCAACGGCGCCAGAAAATATGTTTGATGACGTGGAAACACACGTTCATTGGGAGACCCCAAGAGGAAGGTATGAAGTAGTGCAGCAGCAATCTTCCCTTGAAATATACCAAGGTTATCGAACCAGTAGGAATTGGAAGAGCTTCAACACGGTGTCAGTGACGCCGTTAGGATCACTGACGTGGACCTGCACACAACACAATCAAAGTACTTTGCCCCAACGAAACAGGAAGGTTGTCAATCTCCCCGGCTTGCTGAATACAAAGGATTAAACGTATGGTGTGGAAAGTAATGATGAGTGCAAAAAGGAACAACGAGGAAATAAATGCAGAGCGTGGTGGAAACGGTGTTTTTATCAGTTTGGAATAAAGGACCGGGGTCCACAGTTCACTAGTGATGTCTCTCCATAAAACAGATAAATATGTTGGGTAAACAAATTACAGCTGGACAATTGACAAAGTGCAAATGCATGACAATGAAAGATATGATAAGAACATGTTCATTGTTATATCTATTGGGCATTACATCAATATACATAGACCGCTTACTAGCTGCATCTATGGCTAATAATCCACCCCCGGGATAGCTTCCGTGTCTCCCGTGAGTATTAAGTTGCAAGCAACAGATAAAAGTATTAAACAAAGTGTGGAATGTAAACAATGCATATGACATATAGGCACATCAAAATTGTTTTCTCCCTAGTGGCAACAACACATCTACAGCCTTAGTCGTTTCTGTCATCTCGAGCCCAGGCTTCTAGAGGCATGAACCCACTATCTAGCATAAATACCCCCTCTTGCAGTCATTAGTATCTACTTGGCCAAAGCATGTACTAACAACGGAGAGCATGCAGGAACATAGATAAAACATGGATATAAATAGATGAACAAACTTGATCATAACTTCACAATTCATCGGATCCCAGTAAACACAATATATAGCTTTACATAAAGATGATCTTGATCATGTTAGGCAGCTCACAAGATCTAAACATGATAGCACAAGGTGGAGAGACTACCAACTAGCTACTGCTATGGACCCGTAGTCCCGTAAAGAAGGTGATGAAGAGCCCTCCGGTGATGATTTCTCCTTTGGCGGCGTGCCGGGAAGAACTCCAGAATCCTCCCGAACTAGGTTTGACGATGACGGCGGCGACGGAACTTTTCGTGGATTTCTGATCGGGTATTTAGGGTTTCCTGAATAGATGTAATTTATAGGCGAAAGAGGGGCACCAGGGGGCACCACGTGGGCCAGGCGGGGTGGCGGCGCGGGGCCAACCCTGGCCGCGCCGTGGGCCCGCCTCCTCTCCTGGGCTGCCTCCTGTGCTTCTCCTTCGGACTGGTCCTTCGTTCCTGTGCAGAAATAAATTAGGTAAATTGGCGTGCCTTTTGGAGAATATTTCCAGAAGAGAATTTCTTAAACAAAAAGATAGCAGAAAACAGAAACTGGCACTGTGGCATCTTGTTAATAGATTAGTCTCAAAAAATGCATAAAAATAATATAAAGTGTAAATAAAACATGTGATATTTAATATATAACAGGCATGGAACATAAAAAAATTATAGATAAGTTTTGGACGTATCAAGGAGCGGTGGAGGTTTGGCGAGTGGTAGGTGTCGAGTTTTAGCCGCTTATCGGCGTGTGCTCGGCGTGTGTGCTCGCACGGAGCCTTGGCCTGCTGCTCGGCTAGCCGTGCGCGCCTCGTCCTGCAGCTCGCCCCGTGCGCGCCTCGGCCGCGTGGCGCCCGAGAGTGAGCGGCAGGGGCGTCGGCGCCCGTGTTGAGCAGCGACGGCGGCGGCCCGGGACTTAGCAGCGGCGGTGGCACCCGTGGTGAGCAGCAGCATCGGCGGCCCGGGGGTTAGCAGCGTCGGCGCCTGTGGTGAACATCGGCGGCGGCTCCCGGTGGTGAGGAGAGGCAGCTCCTAGGTGGGGATTATTTGTTGGTTTTTTAATTTATTTGTGCGGATTTTTTTAATTTTGCTGACATGTGGGACCTATCTTGGATGACGAACACGCTGTTAACGGCAGGCTGTCTGTGCATGCCACGTAGACCTGACAGTGGGCCTTCTCTGTCAGTTTTGGTGTTAAACGAGCGTCTCAGACGGTTAGCAAAGAAGTGGTGGCTGCCTGAAAGTAATTAGCGCTGGACCGGTTTTTTTAAATCCTAACGTATCTCGGTGGTTTTTTGAAACCCTAGCCACAGTTTTGGTGGTTTTTTGTAATTAACTCTACACTAGTGACCCGATTTGCATGCTGTGCTCTGTCGTATGCTCTGAGCCCTCGGTTCTTCGTCACGTCTGGTCAAGTTGTTCTTGTAACTCGGGGGCTTTGTATGCACACTATACACTCGACTTCAGATTCGTTGCATACAAAGTAGTACAAGGCAAGAAGGCAACCATCGTGAAATCTGAACTGAAGCACAAAAAACGTTGCTTAATTAGTACTGTCCTTATTTAGAACTTCAACAATATTTGCCTAACTACAAAATACAAACACTTTACATCACGGAGCATGCCCTCGGGTCCTCGTAGCTGAGGAAATCAACAGGGTGAGAGCAATGCAAGAAGGACGTCTCCTGGTACCCGCTGAGCTCAGAGTGCGTGTACGATCCGTAGCCATCACCGCAACCATGACCGTAATCGCAACCACCGTAGCCATAACCGTAACCACCACCCCCACCGCACGGCGAGCGGCGGCGGCCGCAGCCGCCATCACGGTACGAAGGGTGCGAGTAGTCGATGAAGTGCGGGTGCGTGCAGGGGATGAAGTATGGGGCGACCACCTCCTTGATCTTCTCCTCGATGACCTTCTCGACCACTTTGACGACCTCCACCACCTTTTCTTCTTTCGTCTTTTTCACCTCGATCTTCTCCTCTACGATTCTCACCTTCTTCTCTATCTTCTCGATGGTGCAGTGCTTGCGCGTCCTTTGGTAGATGTACTCGGTGAGCTTCTTCTCCTCGATGACGCCCTCGACTACGCACGAGTTCTTGCCGAAATCCGTCTTGGCCGCGTAAATACCTAGGAGTACGTTGATAATTAGCATGCGAATATATCAGTGCTGGGACCAGGCATATTCAGGATAGAACGCTCAACATGTACGATTTACGCATATTAGTTGGGTTGAGGGGAACTGTCGGAGGGACAAATTACTCTTGTGCTCAAGTAGGATCTCTCTGACCCTGACTGCGCAGTCGGGGCAATGCAACGGAACCTTCAAAGTGATGATCGTCAGTTCCTGCAGCATTATAAACGGAACAGAATTATTGATGTCTTGTATCCAGATTCAGGTAATAGTATTTGGATTTTTCAGGTTGAGGGCAATTGCACGAATAGAACAACAGGCAAGTGTTACGCTCTACAGGACGTGGTTTCAGAAATTCAGAGAGAATGTTCACCTCCTCCTTGGTCTTGATCTCGGTGACCAATTCTTTCGGGGGAGGTAAGAACTCAACATGTTTCCGGCAACCATTGGAGACTTTCACCCTGAGCTTCTCGACGTCGAAGCCGACGCCTCTGACGGTGACCTTCCCTGACCCGGCGTCCAATTTCACCTCCTGAACACCTGCAGTACGCCAGCCCGTGCGTGTCAGATAAACAAAACAAAAAATGCAGTGGAATGAAAGATCGTACAGACACTGAGGAGCACGGGAGCTACGCACCATGGAACTCAGTGAATTCTCTCTCGATATCGCGCGCGCACTGCCCGCAGTGAACCTGCACCTTGTACACGGCCGTCTTCACCTCAATTTTTTTCTCCTCGACCTTGGTCTCTCCTCCCATGGCGGGCGACTCTGCTACGCTACACGCCTAGGTGGCTTGATGATTTGTTGCTGTCTACTAGAACTGCAAAATGCTGGCCATTGATCGCACTGGTAAGTGGGTGTTAATGTGAGCGGCTCCACAAGGAAGAACGAAGGTTCGGGTGGGGATTTGTTGGAGGTGGTTCACTTGCTGATGGTTGAGAAAAAACGCTCCGGGCACAGGTTGGGAACTACGCTTTGCATGCACTTACGGACTTACCGGAGGTGTTCGGCTCGAGTGTGACGGCATGCCGTGGTTTTTGTCAATCCAAACTCGTGGTTTGTCAACAATGTTTGCCCCAAGTGGTTGTGATGTTGCTGTTGACCGCTGGCCGCGAGCTGGGTCAACTTGTAGAGAGGGAGATTGATCTGTGGACACTTCGTGTGCCAAGGAGAAAATGTTGACGGTTCCAAGTCGACGGTTTCGTCAGTCAAGTGCTTTTTGGCAGCGTTTTAGGCTGACGGCATCGCACGTTTTCTTTTAAAGGTCTGACGGCATCACACGGCAAAAGGAGGAGGTTGAAATTATAAGGGGCTCTTTTGATTTGTAGGAATTTCATTAAAAAAATTAGGATTGCAATACTTAGGATTTTTTATCGGTAGTTTTTTATCAAAGGAATAGTTCTACCCAAATTTCTAAGGATCGTATTCTTATGGTTCAGTTCCATAGAAATTTGAACATATATTCCAACTTTTTTTAGACCAGGGTGTGTACTCCCTCCGTACTCAAATAAGTGGACATATAGAAATTTCAACACAAATTAGGGAATGGATTACAATATGCATTGGGAATGTGCAAACCACCATCTCTCTCCTCCTTAATTCCCCCACCTCCAATGAGCTAACTACATGTAGAAATGAGAATACCATGCATTAGACATTATTGGCATTGATTCTTGTGTGATGAGAGAGAAGCATTTTTTTCACTTTAAAGTGCATCGGGAATATAGACGTACACTCTTTTTGTGGAAAAATTTCAAACCTAAACGTCCACTTATTTGAGGACGGAGGGAGTATGACCGACAAATTTACCTGTATTTTCTTATGCGTTTCATCCAATGTGTTTTTAAATCCTCTGCACAAGTAAATCTGTGTGATTTATGTGTTTCTTTTGTTCCTGCAATTTTTACTCCCACGATCCAAACGGACCCTAATCGGCTCTTTGGATTGCAGGATTTTCAATATGCGAGAATAGGAAAAACAAAGTATTGAGATGTCATGCACTTAAATGTTTACATGATTTTAAAACACGGTAGCGAAGATTTGAAGGATACCCCAGATTCAAAGGGATTAGATGGTGCCTTTGGATTGTGAATAGGAACAAATACAAAAATTTGACAGGAATGAGGAGAGAGAGTAGAGAGATAGAGCGTTAGTGCACTGTACTTCTCAAAGGAAAAATAAAATGAGGTCATGTTGATTTTTCTATGTATAGGGGGCATAGGCAAGGATTACTTAGAAATTTGATGCGCTCAGTCCTATAATACAAAAGGTTCCATAGAAATATTGCTACGGGTTGGAATCCTCAACAAAAACAAAATACTTCAGGATTACTTAGAAATTTGATGCGCTCAGTCCTATAATACAAAAGGTTCCATAGAAATATTGCTACGGGTTGGAATCCTCAACAAAAACAAAATACTTCAGGATTACTTAGAAATTTGATGCGCTCAGTCCTATAATACAAAAGGTTCCATAGAAATATTGCTACGGGTTGGAATCCTCAACAAAAACAAAATGCTTCAGGATTACTTAGAAATTTGATGCGCTCAGTCCTATAATACAAAAGGTTCCACAGAAATATTGCTACGGGTTGGAATCCTCAACAAAAACAAAATACTTCAATGCAAAGAGGCCCGTTACTAAGAAGGACCTTGGACCTTCCCCTTTCCCCGTCTACAGTAGAAAGGAGATTTTCTGAAGCCTCCCCGTGCGATCCACCTCACCGCCACCGATCCGGCGGATTCTTCGCCCTCCGGCAGCCGCTCCGGCGGCGGGAGGACGTCGAATCCCCGGATCCGGCGTGTATATAGCGTAGTTTCGCGTAGGGCGGTCGGCAGCGTTGTGGAGGTGGCGGCGGTGCTGATGCGGTTTGCGAGGGCGGTGGTCCGCTTCGTCGTCGGTGGTGCTCCGGCGGAGAGCTGCCGTCGACCTGTCGTCCTCCGCGTGCTCGTGGCTCCTCGGAGTTGCGGGCCGCGTCAATCCCTCGCCAGAGTTCGTGGGACGGCGGCTCCGGATAAGAATAAAGAAGGTTCTGCTGTTTTGCTACAGGGTGATGGCGACGACGGCGCTGGATGGAGGTTCCATGGAGCTAAGCTTCGTCGACTTCCCGGCCATGGAGGGGCTCCTTCTAGTCCAAGGCGTCAGCGAAGGAGCGGTGGCGGCGCGCCGGCGATACGTGTTGCGTTTCGTCTTCAACATCGGGATCCTGAGGGCTTAGTTGTAATTTCTTATGTTTTCTGGATCTTTCTGTAAAGACCTTGTGGCAATATCAGTTGTTCTTTCCCGAAAAAAAAAGAGGCCCGTTACTACGTAGGCTTACTTTATATAAGCCCAAAAACTGCTACTAACGGGCTTGGTAGCCTTCTGGGCCCAAGCTTTGGTCCGCGCACAGTGTGACGATTGTAGCCCAAACTCTTCTATCGGGCCATCACTACATGGGTGCCCGACTGCCGGTGGGTGAAAACGCACTACGAATCAACCCGGCCATATCGGCAAAAGAAGAAGGTGCCTAATTTGTTTTTAAAAAAAAGGCAAATGGAGAAGGAACACCGGTATCACCGCGCCGTGCCGGGTCATGCTGCGTTGGCCGAAGAAACAAACTTGGCGTGCCGTGCCCGTGCTTGGTGCGTGCGCGCGCACGCAACGGAGAGCGTAAGTCCCGAGCGCGGACGCAACGGCACCACCGGTCCACCGCCCACGGCTGCTTGCGTCGTCGCCGCACCGCGCTGACGCCGGCCGGGCGGATTTATTCCGATTCGTCTCCGTCTGCATGCGCTCGGCGGATCTGCCGGATCGCCCGTGCCGTGCGTACGGCCTACCTGCCTGTCTGTTGGAGTACTATATACAGTCGTTGGCCCATGCCCGTGGTGTTTTTGCTTTGTCTGCGTCCTCGGCAGCGTCGTGCACGACGTGATGCGGCCCCTGGCTTTGTTGTCCTGTGTCATATGTGCAACACACGGTCGAGGGCTTTTATCGGATGGGATGTGATGTGCCTACCTGAAATCATTGCTCACATATTTTCCTTTCTCAAACGCCCATTGGCTTTGGTTGATGGAATAGCAGATCGTTGGATCATCACCTTGGGCCCCATACTCTACTCCGTGTTGTATACGTACAAATGAGGTCAATAAATATGCTTTGAATTAGAAAAGACCGGTGATTGTGAGCATGCATGTAAATGCAGTATACGCTGTTGGAACATTAAGCAACTTCCTAACATATATGCACATGGACCAAATACTAGTGTATACACATAGAGAGAAAAGAAACACATACATGTTGACCGGGAAGTTTTCCGTTGTAGGGTTGTTCACATCGCCCATGGCGGTGCCAAGGTTGTCAGGATTGAGATTCTAGTTCGGATCGACACGTATGCGGTAAGATCGCAAATCGTAGGATCATAACTAGTAGGATCGCAAATCGTGGATTCTACTTACTAGAATCGATCGAGTCAATTTAGATCGTAAAGTCGTAGAATCGTATGACAGAACCGGGATTCTGACTACCTTGGGCGGTGCACAACACGTAATCGAGCAGTCGCTGATGTAATCGAATGGAAGCGAGCAGTCGCGCTGAGATGCTCTCCAAAAATCTTATCGAACCTCTTTCGGTGCGGTACCTATAAGGACGAGGTTTCGGAGGCCTCTTACGAACGGCCATGCACGCGATTGCCGGGTAGTATGAAAGCGACACATTAAAAAAAGGCCAGACAGTGGCGAGACATTGAGCGAGTGGTGTAACATCAAAACTAGCGTCTTTGCTAAAATCCGCATAATATCGATTCTAAATCACCTGCCAAGCACAAAGTACACGTCAAAGCATACACGCTATGCATGTGGAATTGAAATTTCTTTAGAATAGTTCACGAAAAAAACCACAAAACAACATATATACAACACTGAGAACCAAGTTTAATAAAAGATACATTACAATAAAATACAAATCACAACGAAAGCGAAATAGTATCCGAGTACGGATTAATAAATGGGTATAAGAGGTCTGAAGATAAACCATATAGTTCATATCCCTTCCTATCCCAAACCGGGGAGATTTCCATGCTAACGGCGGCATTCATCATACCTGCTTTCGGTAAAGGTGCCGGAGGAAAAGTGAAACAAAGCAGGGTGAGTATATAAGATACTCTACAAGATTTAAGAGACACACAGTTGTCATAACGAGTATGGTGAACTTAGCATCAGCGAGCAAGCACCAAACTATATATAGAGAGCGCATCCTGAACCAAGTAGGCAGTAGCACCAAAACATAACTAAGCCCAATATCGCCCCCTTGATTAACACACAGTTGGAAGTTTAATAGTTTATTATGGTAGTTGTACTATCTTACTAGGTACAAGTTGTCCATGTTCTTGTTAGTCAGTATGTTTTCAAGTCATTCGTAACCGTAAATTTGGTTTGTCGAAAAAAATTAACCTTGCAGGGGTGCACCAATGGTCTCAACTTTTTATACAAGTTCGATCAGCCCTTAGAATCACAAAGTCAGGATATCACGACACGACTCTTCTCTTTAACATGGCAAACCAGGGAGCGACTCAACTAGATTTACCCGCATTGAGAATCCGGCCCAAACTCCGAGACAGAGGCTTAACAGGTTCAGAGCCCAGCGGCAGAACCTCTTCATCACTTGATAACATAAACATAGTGCACGCCCTATATGTATGCACACATAAAGTAACAAAAACATCTGGAGGCGTCAATTTTGTATCGGCAAGAACATGATTAATTTGCATGCCAAGTGGAAATCCCATGCTAGGTGTCGCCCATGGACAAAACTGCAGGTCCAGTACTAAGTGGAGTGGACCCAATTAAACCTCCTACGAGCGGTTAGTGCACTTAGTATTGGATCACAGAACAAGAATTCATGTGACACATGCGGAAATAAAAATAATACAAAATAATGTTATATATCTCGTTTATCGAGTCATCGAATTAACTTTCTATCACTACTGTTGTAACTGGCAAGTACTGTTGTACTGTTGGTGACATCAAGGTAGTTTTTAGTTTTCAACACGCACATTTTGTATCATTATTTATAAGATCTTCGTTTTTATGATTACTTTATCTATTTGTGAAATTTCTATCTAGCTTTGTGTGTTTTTGTAGTTATTCCACGAAAAGCAGGAATCAAGATTCTACTCCTAGAAAGAACGTGGGATTTAGGTAATTTAACCTGGGGGAAAATCAAACAAATATACGTAAGATTCGTCGAATACAAGAGTTGGCCGAAGAGACAGGCTGAGAGGAGCCACAGGGGCACCGTGGGCTCCTAGGGCATGTCTATCTTCCCAAGACACACGGTGGAGTCCACTGGAGATCGTTGTTTCATGATGCCTTCTTACAGAGTTCTTCGTATCACCAAAAAAGCATGACCCTAATTTTTCTGGAATTTCCTAAGGTGGCGGTGGACGCAAAGTCTTCCCCTACTCTATGAGGGGGTTGATCTTGCTTTTTTGTTGCTAGAAGGGCAAAATTGCTTCCATCATCGATAGCAATGCCTCCTTGATGTGGGGAGGAGCATCTCCATAACCATCTTCATCATCTCCACTGGACAACACCGTCAACATATTCGTTCTCGACTTCCTTCCCCTTGCAATTTATGTAGATAAGACCGATGAATTACTTTTTGGTGTTGTTTGCATGGTTGTATTTGGTACCTTTCATTCTTTTTTGGTTCTCTAAGATTGGATTATATTTCAGATGCCTCTGATCATTTCCATGATTCTACTCTATGAGTTGTTCTCTATGTTCATATGGTCAAGTTTTATTCTTTAAATGTAATTCCTTGCTGGTGGTTATAACGACAGGAATATGCGATGATTTCCGTGCTTTAGATCGTCGTCGTTGGCTTCTTCTGGCAAAACATTGAATGTATTCCCTACCGCGGTTGTCACGACTCTTTGGCTTTTTTTTCTTTTGCGAAACACAATACAACGCAGGCGCTCATATACACGCGGATACACTCACCCCTATGAACGCACACACGCACACCTTACCCCTATGAGCACCTCCGAGAGACTGAGCCGGCGGATCAGGTCTTGAGATTGACGAAGTCACCACGGGCGCCTCGCTGTCGACGGGAACGTCGTCTCCCACTGAAGAATATTCCGCCTAAATGAGAAACACCAGCGTCAAAACTGGGGTTTGATCTCTGATGGGCTGGGGGTACAACCACCCTCCTAACCATCTTGCCACAGGCAAGTTCTCAGACTCTTTGGCTCACATTGCAGAACAAGTGCGACATCGGGAGGCTCCATCCGGATTGTTTTGCAAGGTGGGAGTTAAAGGGTCCTTCTTGTAATCTTAAATTTTATCAGGGTCATTCTTGTAAGTCTTGGACTTGCTAAATTTATGGCTCGTAACAAAAAAGAAAAGAAAAAAGAAGAATGTATTTTTCCACCGACTCGAACCATACGGTAATTCGGTAAAGCAAGTTACCCGGGTATATAAAAGGAAACCGTGGGTATTTTTGTCAAGCCGAAAGAGCACGCGAGGAGGGGACCGATTTATTACGCGAAGATTTCCTGTGGCCTACAGATCCGATCCGACCCTTCAGGCAGGTTGCAGGTACTCTTCTCTCCCAAATTGATTGATTTTTCTTCTCACGCACAAATTCGCCTCCGCTTTCCCCATTTCCTCAGTTTTTTATTCAATTCCCTGGATTAGTTTTTGCGTGCACAGAGGTTCACGTACAACCGCGCGCGCTCTCCGCTCGGCGCAACCGCCGCGCGCAGGGAACTCAGGCGAGGATCGGAGCGCATCGGATTCGGGGGACGGTAGGGTTTCGCCGCGAGATGGACGGCCTGGATCAGCAGCCGCAGAAGCAGCCGTCGCCGCGCGTGAGCTCGCCGCCGGCGACCGCAGGCGGCGTCATGATGCCGCAGCACGCCTACGGCCCCGCTCCGGCGATGCCGCCGGGCCCCGGAACGTTATGCAGGGGATGCCACTCGCCTTCAACCCCATGGCGTCGCCCGCCTCGTCGTCGGCAATGAAGCCGGCGGACATGCCAGGGCCCATGTACCGGCCTGATTCCGCCCCGCCGGGCATGCAGCAGCCTGGTTGCGGCGGTGCAGGCGCCGTCGTCATCGACGGCAGCGGCGGGGAGCTCGTGAAGAAGAAGAGGGGGAGGCCGAGGAAGTATGGCCCGGATGGGACCCTCGGCATGGGCCCGAAACCTGCCACCGAGGCGGGCGGGCACTCCGGTGGTGCAGGTTCGAACTCGAATCCTGACGGGAAGCGCAGAGGGCGGCCCCCGGGCTCTGGGAAAAAGAAACAGCTCGATGCCTTAGGTAATTTTGGCTGCATCCACATTGCTCTGAATTCTCAAATAGCTGCAGTGTTTACTTGAAATATCTTTTGTTTTGGACATGTCTTTTGTTCTCAAATAGCTGCAGTGTTTACTTGAAATATCCACATTGCTCTGAATTCTCAAATTGCTCTGAATGCCCTAGTAGTAGCAGCCTGCTGACGAAGGCGACATGTCTTTTGTTTTTAAATGTTCAAAGGGCATGTCTGGACAAACTTGAAATATTTCTCCACATTTTGAAATCGTTAAAAAATGTTCTGAAGGAACTAAATTGGTAGGAGTAGTGCAGGCATTTAAATAATGTGGAAGTACAAATACGCTTTATCTTAGACTCTTAGCTATACAGCTCTTAAATAATAGAAGTGGGACTCAGACATGAACCTAGTCTTTTGATACTATTAGTATTATTAGATATTACATGTGTTAGGTCAAAAAAATACATTTTTTTTCTAGTAATAAGATTCTTCTATGAATGCACATCGTATTACTTTGCTCATATTTGTTTTTTTTAGGTTAATGGCAGTTGTTCTGCCTTCCGATTAGATAGAAAAGCGTGTTATGTACAAAAGTTCCAGCTCATATTTGTATCATACCTGAAGCTGTAGCTTATGCTTTTTGCAACATAAAAGGCTAGTAAATGTTTGGTGTATCAATTGATCAAATTTTTTCTTTCCCATTTTAGACAAAGGTCCTATCAACGATGTTATTCATCATGTTTTGCCGTCTGTTTGATGCCTTTCTATCTGAACAATACTTAATTTAATTTAATCATCTGCTTTGAACCAATTTAGTTTTGTCACCTTCGTGGAACAATTTTCTTTGGCGACTGTGGAATGATCGCTGTGATATTCTAATGGCTGATTTTCAGGTTCTTCTGGGACATCATTTACTCCTCACATAATAACCGTGAAGCCGAATGAGGTACTTGAAAAAGCTCCATCCTCTCTTTTGTCTCTTTGCTTATGCTGTATATGCTCGTGTGGTCTGATTGTTTCTATGCTGCATTTGGAGAATTATTCTGCGGCAGAATCGAATAGACTGCCCTACTTGCTACCAGTCTTGGTTGAGAACAAAACTAGATATTCATAAACAGACTGCCATATGTTGAAATTCTCTGACTACCCATTGCGGATCGCAAATCATTAGGTGATGGATGCCTGCCAGGGTTCAAAAGGATGACAATCTTAGCTAAGAAGAGAGTTGTACATCCTGTCCTCCTAGAACAAACAGAAAACAGAGTAGCATCTTCGATTTTTTTATCCTATTGACTTATTCTTTTGTTACCAAGTCTAATTAACTGTTGCTGGTCTTCCCATGTTCTCCATGCCATTACTGCATACTTATTATACAGTATATAACTTACTGCTGATCTGTAGGCTGCATGGCAAAATGCTTACAGGATGTACATACAAATCTATGAGAGTGTTCATTCATATGAATAAATAATTTTAGCTTCATAGATTCATTCTCCTAGCGTTACTTTTGTATTTGTCAGTTGCCTCCAGTTGCATTACCTATCTACTACCACCAATAGTATATATTTTCTGAGCCTATTCCTTGATTGTACGTGAAGTCCGAAATCTAGACTATCTAGCAGACATTGGCATTAATGCAGCAATTCCTTTTTTTTTTCAGGATGTTGCTTCAAAAATAATGTCGTTTGCGCAACAAGGTCCACGTACTACATGTATAATCTCAGCAACCGGTGCTCTAGGCACAGCAACACTCCGTCAATCAGCAACCTCTGGTGGGATAGTGACATATGAGGTACATTCAGCCCATGACAAGCACTCGGAGCAATGTTTGTTTTTTTCCTTTTATTATTTGTCTGAAATAGTAATGTACAGGCTCAAAGACTACCATAGCATCATGATCAATGTTTTGGTTGCGTGAAGTATAAAACAGCAGCATGCACTCTGTTTGGTCGATAACCTGTGGTCTATAAAATTTGTTTGCTTGTTATTTAGCTGTACTGAATTAAACCTAAACCAGTGATTTAGATTTTCTGTTATATTTTATTTCCATTGTGGTCTGCTGCTTCATTTGTTTTCGCAGTAAGTCTCTGTTTGCTTAGTCTTTATGAATCCAGTATGCAGTTCGTTCACCTTCTCCTCTGTTTTTGACAACTTAGTGTCTGAAGAGAAAAAGAAATGACTAATATGTAGTTTTACGTTACATCCCAGCTTGGCATGCAACATGAAAACGGTTCTGAAATTTAATATGCCTTGCTCCCCGATCCATTGCAAATGAGTAAATATAATTCTAAGAACATCAGATTTTGGAGTCTATTCTTTCTAGAGCTTTTGATAGTTTGTTGGTTCCTCCATGTGGTCAGCATAGAGTCACATCTCAAATATTTTCTTGCTATTTTTGTAGTGCAATGACAGTTTTCTGTCATACAATCTCATAAAGCATATGAATTCTAGTAACTGTTATTTGTCACAGGGCCACTTTGAAATTCTCTCTTTGTCGGGCTCATATCTGCTCGCTGAGGATGGTGATACTCGTAGCAGGACCGGTGGTTTGAGTGTGGCACTGATTGGAAGTGATGGACGCATTGTGGGAGGCTGCGTTGCTGGAATGCTTATGGCTGCCACGCTCGTCCAGGTTCTTGCATTCATCTGTACTTTGCACTTTGTTTTCAACTGGCATCTGCCTCCAAATCAGCATCACACGAGGCCTTCGGTGACAGGTTTGCCATACTGTGTTTCAGGTTGTGGTGGGCAGCTTCATCGCCGAAGGTAAAAAACCCAAGGAAGAACCAGTGAAACGTGAGCCAACACCTGTGCCGATGCAGACAGCCGGCTTTGGTGCAGCACCCTCAGCTGCTGCCAGTCCTCCATCCGACGGAACCTCAAGTGATCACTCCGATGACCCAGGGAGCCCCATGGGACCGAATCCTAATGGCAGCGCGCTCAACAACGCAGGCCATCCCATTCATGCTTCATATGCTCCTGTGGGCTGGTCCCTTTCCGGGAACCAAAGCCGCTACGATCCAGACCTGAAGATTATGAACGACTAATTGCTCCCAGTTTGCAGCTTCGTTTCTAGTATTTGACATAGTAGAGTGTAGGTTCAGGAATTCCTACACCGGTGCCAGCGTCAGTGTCGGCCAATAATTCGGTGTGCTAGAAGTAATCAAATAGCCTGATTGTAAGGCTCGGGAGCAGTAATAAGTAGCCCCAGGGCGCCCATGTCGTCGCCCTGCTATTGTAGCTTTTCAGTTTTTATCTCTTGTCTGTTTTCGCAGCTAGTAGCTTAAAATTGGAGTTATTATTTCCTAGTACGTTTTCTATTATCCATGAAATTTTATCTCTCTCTAGTATCAGCATGTACGAGTTTGGAATGGCATGTTCTTATTGCATATGTTTTATGTTTTTAGCATCACTGAATTCTTTTATTAGCATAGATTCAGGTTTGCTAAGAAAATTAGCTTAGATTCCAAGGACTGGTCTGGAAGCAAGCAACACAGTATCCGGCAATAACCTCGGGGACAAATAAGAAATCAGCATTCAGTTTGTAGTAACTTGTGTGGTTCTCATGGCAGAAGAGATTCATTTTATGCAAGCCAGCTTGCAGGCACGCATGTACTTATTCAGTAATTCTTCCATGATATCTCCCTGCAATTGAAATATCCACGCCTATGCAAATGGCGGCGGCGGAGGAGGCGGTGAGGCACTACGATGGTCGATGGTAGAGTCCGTAGAAAAAACGGTGGGGACATCTTCACACGAGCATCAGACTGTTCAGACACATGCCGCGCATTTGCTGCAAAGTTATACTAGCAGTACTGTAGATGCTTCTCGGCGCTGGTCTTCAGCTCGTCATCGGCGATGAGGACGCAGCAGACGCAGGGCATCTCCGCCTTCCTTGCCTCGCAGCGGCAGGTGACGTCCGGGAGCACGTAGAGCCCCTGTTTCTTGATGCTGTTGCTGCAGATGTGGACGATCCAGTCAGTGCGGTACCCGGAAAACCGAGGCCTGCCAAACAAGAACTTAGGCCCTCGGCGTAACCATTGGCAAATTGGAAAACACGGTTTTGGTGGCAATATATTTTTGGAATAATTAGATCTTAACAAAAATCGATTTCAGAATTATGGAAAACACGGTCGTGTGATATGGTAATTTTCTAGAGGAGCAATATGTTACCTCTGCACCCAAAGGTGATTCACTGGATGTAGCGTGAGATAGTATTGTATCAAGATGTCATCCTTATCAAACTTGTAACCTAGAAATTTATGTTGTGTAGGGTCCTGCATATAAATTTGAGTGGCTATATATACCTCATATTTAGGTTATAAGATCACCATAATAAAGTATAAAGGTGAGGTGCCAAATAGTTATAACTTGTCCTTCTTAATAGTTAGACGCAAACAACAACCACAGTCAAATAATGGGAGTATGTTGTTCGGGCATTGCACATTGCATTCAAACAAGTGTAATAGTAGAAAATTATCTATACCATAAGGATACCCATTTAAATGCTCTTACTACCAATATGGATTCTCAAAACCTAATGCTATTTGATGAGTGCATTTTCCATCAAGTTTGTCTTAGTGTTTTGCAAAGATGTAGCATTTTTAGTATTTTATCGTGCTCGCGTGCAACTATTCTGCTGATTTCACCAGGATCCCAAAAATAAGATGAATAAATCCAAACCAAGGAGAGTGGCCATTTTAACACAAATATGTCGATTAAGCGCTATAAAAGCCTTCCATTAATGAAGTCATGCACCTAGGAGCCAAGACGAAGTGGAAATTTGTGAAACAAAACTTCCATGAGACTTAACGACCAGATACGATCGCACCGACCATACAACATAACTGTGTGCCCCATTAGTGGCTCCACTTGGTTAAGTATTTTTACCCCGTGCGATCAAATCTTAGAGGAGACGAATACATTCAGAAAGGATCTAGAGGAGCAATCAGCGGGAGGGGTGTCATCTCTGCCAAAGCTACAATCTGGAAGGCCACGACATTAGTCTTCATTTCCTCCATCCATCTAGTTGTAATTCCAAACCCTAGTGTGGATTTTCACGTATACTCATTTATCATTCATCCGTCATTCATATTATTAGTTATTATGATGTCATGTGCCTCCATGTGTGAGTAGCTTTGGAGAGATGGATAAACCCTAGAAGTAACATGAATAGAATGAAATGATGTATTGGTTGTTGTTAGTACAAAGTGTGGTAGGTTCTTCATGATATTGTGTGAACTTCAAGTACATAATATTTGCCCTAGGTACATGAAGGTTATTACCGTTGGTTCAAGATGGGTTTAGTGGTTATAGCGGCGACAGAAGCTTTCGACCATCAATGAGGGAATAATACTGATCCAAGAGCTTACTCCGCATTCACGGGAAGATCCTTAATTACTAGCATACTCCAGCGGTTGCTACCAGAAGGGCTAGTGGTGGTTGTACGGTGTGTGTGACTGAAATTTTGGGCTCAACTTTATGTTGGGATCTGCCCCTCCACGACAAGATAATAACAAAGAATAACATCTTACTCCATTCATTTAAATCCTAGTAATGAATCCAACACTCACTGAGAACGCTTTTAACCCTTGTCATCATTTCCATCATTTATTCTCAACTATTTCTCTAATGATTTTTCTTTAATATTTTTTTTTTCAAACACAATCACCATAACTCTTTCAACACACTCTTTCTTGCTTAGGATAAATATAACTCTGATAAATATAACTTGCAGGTGCATTTTAGTGAACTTGCAACAACAGGAAAAAGACCATTTTCTCAGATCCTCGTGGTTTGATACTCTTACTTCAAAAGTAGTTACCACAATCATGTGCAACGCTATTCACCGTAGGTCTCATCTTGAGTTCATCATGATAGGCGGATTCTCCATGGGAGAGCCTGGAACTGGGCAGTGAATGGGAAGGATGATCTCCATGCCCACTCAATCAGTGTGAGGTAAAGGGTTGGATGATAAAGTTCCATCTAGTGAGAGGTACACATAGTAAGGCATTGATACGATACATGTCTCGCTTGCAACATATACAAACAATAAATATATGTGGAATCATGGGTAATTCCACGAGGGAGCAAATGATTCACTATGGTTCACATGTCGTTTATGTCTACGGAATAACTTTGTTGTTCCTGGGTCACATGGTATTTCAAATTGGTAGAAACTTTTAGCAGTGAGGGCTAGGTATTTACATACCGAGGACAACCCAAATTAAACCCTAAACCATTTTCCTTTCTCTTGATGTATGTGCAAGAATAAAGCAGTTATAACTTATAACATCAAAAGAAGAATAAAGCAGTTAAAAAACAAAATAATTTTGAAAATTTAGAGAATAATCCAGCACATTAATCACTAGTTTAGCTAGGGAGATGCATGAAATTTTGTATTTTGTGAAACTTATATGGTATCTTTTACAAGAAAATAAAACATACATGTGACTCTAGCTTTTACAATTATAACATAAATCTTTCAAGTTGTTTGCACATGAGTTAATGCCTAATTTTGTTAAAAAATATTGAAAGATTTAATTTTCTAAGAAAAGATCCTACAAGATATGGCTAATTAGTACAAAATGTAATAACCATATCTTACATATATTGCGTGAGTAGTAATAATCAATATTCAGATCTTCTACATAATTAAATGATCAAATAGTACATCAGCTAGTCACCTTCATAGTTCTCCAAAATTCTTATAAATAGACCTAATATTACCCCAATGTAATTTCCTCATGAGCATAAGAACTCTCTGCAGCATATGCATCTCTACTTTACATAGCTTTCCACTGAAAACTTCGATCGTATTAGGCGTTATGGATCCAAATGGCTCCTTTCCCAAAAAAGAAAAATCTAGTGATAGTGAGGCCAACATTTCCCATTTACATGAAGCACTAAGAGGCACGTCAGCCATGCCAATCATGACTGATATTGTAGCCCTTAATTCCCCATCACCACATTCATCTTTGAGGGGGAATACCCAACCTATCATTCATACACCACAAGAATCTACAACAATGTCAGCCCAGAAAAATTACATGATGCCATACCAAAGGAATGTATCCATATCGGCATCAAACCCGTTGTTGCCCCATACAAACCTGACTCCTTTACCCATAGTAAATAGCATTGCATCTCAGCCCATCAACAGGGAAATCTCTCAGAGTCAGCAAGAAATGCTCTCCGATCAAGACTTCCTCACAAACCCTATTGGGAACTACTTTGACTCATCACATCAAATGCAGATCTTATCCATGGAGTCTCCATCATTCGCATCCTTACTCCAAGGAGATCCCATTTCTGTTGTCCATGCCCACCTTAAAACAATTGGAGGATTGGATGATGGTCCAATCTATGAGATGCCCACCAGCCGTGTCTCCGAGGTAAACTCACTACCATCTAATTTCTTTGTTATCTGCAACATCGTGCTCGCTTCACACCAAATAATATACAACAATAGGTACAACATGGTAATGGTATGTTGTCTTATGGATCTCCTTGTGGTATGCCTACCGCTATTGTTCCATCCGCGAGATCCGCGCATGCTCCAAGAGAAGACAAGACCCTTTTCGGTGGTCAAAATGGAGTTTTTGGTAATGTTGTTTCTCCTTGGGACACGAGCTCACGTAAGTACACATGCAAGATTTGCGGTGTCCCCTTCTACTCACATCAAGCCTATGGTGGTCACATGAGTTCCCATAGCAAAGCTAGGAAGAAAGGCCTAGAAGGTTGATATTCCCATGTAGCTCGACATCCAATGACTAGTATTATTGAGACAAATATTCCTACTGGCACCAAAATGGAGGAAGGCATAGATGTTCGAGCCCAAGTGGATTTTATTTATCAAACTTTATTTGTTCAGAAATAAAATAAATCAAAGGAATAACATAAGAGTGGAAAGTATGTTGTGTGGGTGTGGGTGAACTTAGCAGTTCTTGCTTGACTATTTTGTGTGTTTGAGTTCTCCATATGTAACATACGGACTCGTATTTGACGATGGTTGTTTACTTGTTGTTTTATTTCACTTAATTGTTGAAGGCACTATGATTTTCTATGAACATTTATTGGAACCAGCTAAAATGAATGTTTGCTAGAATATTTGTTATAATTTATCAAAAAATTAATATAACATTTTAAATAGTTCTATATGAAGTGATCATGCGATTGAGCTTAACTATTTCCCTTAATAATTAGCTTCATTGTAACGATAGTCTAGTTTTGACATGTTGGATCAAATGTCATCGTTACCTATGTACTAAAAAAATTCATTAGTTTATCTTAAAACTAGCATACAAATTTTATGTACCTATACAAAAGTAATCACGAATAATAAAATAAAATAAAACCAAAGAATCTGAAGCTCAATAACGAGTCTCCTGTATCGAAACCTCTAGGAACCGGTGAGGGGGAAAATAGTGCCACACAAATTGTAAACGGAACTTGGAGCTGATTAACACAACCATACCACGACTTGAACAACAGTAAAATTGTCAACAAAACCTAAGCAGCCACCGCCTCGACGCACGCGCCAGGTCAAGAACGATGCCCACGATGCCGCCATCCGACCTGGCAAAGACCAAATTTGAGGTTCTCACAGAGCTAGGAGGGGAGGATATTGGTTGCATTTAATTGAGGACAGGCATCTACTGTATTCTCACTTCCATGTTCCATCCATGAAAAAATATTTAGTGATCTCCCGATTAAATGATAATATAATACCAATCTTCAAAATTTGAATTACAATTATTATTATTATTTTAACAATGGTTGGTGTTCACAAGATGAGTGCTTACATTTCATTAAATTTTCAGAACCAAATTAAACATACACACAGAGAAACAAAAATGACAAGTGTCATTCTGTGTTTTTGTCTTTTTATGAAACTATTCATGTTAGAATTCTTATTTTTGTTTCTGTGCGTATATTTTGAATTTGCTGTAAATTTTAGGAATCCTAAACACCACTTATGAACATCAACAATTTTTATCTTCTTTTTTTAACTTAAAATTTAAACTTTGAAAAGTTTTTAAAAGATCACCGGGGGAAAGGCTTCCCACCTGAATTGTATTAAGCAGCAAAGTACAAGGTCACACACGGCGTGAAGAGAGAAAGGAGCACCACAAATCGGCGTCTTCCTTTTGGCCCGGTCTTTTACACCGGTTAGCCCAGAGAACTAAGTCTGAGATGGAATTCCCGAGCATTCCAGTAGCATTTTAATCTATGGCTCTAAACACTTTTGCATTCCTAGCATCGAGATCTTCCAAAAGATAGCGAGAGCGATTGAGGGCCACACGCAGTAGGTAGACCAGCGGGCAATGAAGATGTCCAAATATCTGTAAACTGACCAAATGATGGAGCAATGCCAATCTTGGACCAAATAGCTCGAGCGGCGTAGCAGGTGAAGAAGAGGTGCTCGCGGTCTTTAACTTGGTGGTTGCATCGCGGGCAGACAGCAGAGTCCAAGATCATTTTCTTGAGCAGGTTGGCATGGATGTTGAACCTGTCAAAGTGGAGGATCCACCCAAAGATCTTGATCTTTGTAGGTTTGAATGAGTCCAAATGCTGTTGAGCTGATCATTTGTGAGGAGAGGGCGGCATAGGCTCCCTGGGATGAAAATTTGGAGCCGTCCATCAAGCGTCTGTTGTCGACGATAGTGTTTAGGGTGACATCTTGCAACAGCAGAGACAGACCGTAGCTCACAGCTAGCAGCCGAGGTTAGACTGTAAACTCTGAAAAGTGATATCATGATATTACATGAGGGGGCGGGATCACTGGATCTTGCACTGGATAATCCATGAGAGGTTATCTGGCTGACAATACGCTCGTAGTAGTTAACCACTACACGGAGGTTCATTCTACAACCGACAGTACATCTTATTCCGAGACAGACGCATGAGCACCAACTCCGACCGACGGCCGACGAGGGGCACTCAGGGCTAACTACAAACTGAAAAAACACTAGCGCTAGCTCCTGGTATCGCGTCAGGCCGTCACCGATCACCTCTAGATATACTTCTCCGTCGCCGGGTACGCGCCGGTGCCCGGGTACGCGGGGTCGACGGGCGCGCCGACGGGGCCGTGGTGGCCGTGCGTCCCGGCCGTGAGTCCCGCGGCGGCATCGGCGCGGTGCTCGGCCTTCTCCTGGTGCTTCTCGGCTTTGGACTGGGCCTTGCGCGCCTTCTCCTCCTCCTTAGCCATCTCCTTCTCGCCGTGCGTGGCCGCCGTGGCTTTGTTCGTCTTGCCCTCCACGTTGGCCGTCCCCTACTTCACCTTCTCCTTGGCCGCGCTCACCATGTCCTTCGCCTTCACCTTCGCCGTCTGCATCTTGCCGGCCCCTGGCTAGAATTCTTCTTCTTGCTTCGAGACTTCGAGTGGATGTCTTGCTTCTCTGAGCTAGTAACGGTCATGTGTTGGAATTATTTACTTATAGGCGAGATGATGGTTTGGGGACGGCTGGGTTCTGTCCAGTGCGAGCTGCGGGTGGGTAGGTGGCACGCATGCGGCGCTCGAGGGCAGCGGGAGTTGCACGTCGCGCGTGAGGTGGCGCGTAGGCTCTGTGGCGTTTTACTGACGTGCCGGGTGCCCCTCATAGGCTCTGCTGAGGACGGCGGTGGAAGACGGTGGTGCGAATCACGCCGGAGCAATTGAACGCAAGTGGATCAGCATCAAGGAGCATCGGTATGGGGTCGGCTAACAATGCCCAACCAAAGGGGGAACGACGAGATATGAAATTGGCTGACAAGTTAGGCTCACCTTCGAAGATACGGGCCGACTAACCGGTCTTTAGCGAGTTCTGCGTCTGCGTTGTACTCCCTATCTCTATCTGCATAAGATGAGCAATAATCATCTCTATCTGCACAGTAGGACTCCGCCTGCTTGTAGATGTAGTATCACCCGACATGACCTCAGCCACGGGAAAAATTCTACTCCGTCTTAGATATATCTAAGACATCCTTTTCCGAACTGAGGGAGTAATTAATATATTATCGTTCATCTAAAGTTTCTTCAATTAAACCACAGTAAATAACATACAAATCGCCACTGCAGCAGGTACTATCATCCAAGATCAAGTGCTACAACAGTGCACATTTATCCGAACGGAGGGAGTAATTAATATATTATCGTTCATCTAAAGTTTCTTCAATTAAACCACAGTAAATAACATACAAATCGCCACTGCAGCAGGTACTATCATCCAAGATCAAGTGCTACAACAGTGCACATTTCTTCAGGAACTATGGTTTCGCCGCAGACTGAATATGACAAAAAGGCACTAACATGAACAAAAATACATCAAGCCATCAACAGAAATTAATAGAAATGCCTTATGCATAAGGCATATGCACACCAAGGTTCAAATTACAACTGATACAATTTATTCCGGCACACAGAATACACACGTACTCCGACAGATATTCAGGATCACACTAGCCACAAACTAAAAACAACTAGCGCTTGCTCAGTCCTGACATCTCCTGCCTGTTCATCACTCTAGATATACTTGTTGGCTGCAGGGGCAGTCCCGTACGCGCCGGTGCCGGGGTTGGCAGCGACGGGTGTGGCGTTCCCGTGCGGCCCGGTGAGGGGCACGCGTGTGCCGTGGTGTCCGGCGGCGGCCTCGGCGCGGTGCTCCGCCTTCTCCTGGTGCAGCTGCGCCTTGGCCTGGGCCTTGTTGGCGCGCGTCTCCTCCTTGGCCATCTCCTTCTCGCCGTGCGTGGTCGCCGCGGCCTTGCCCGTCTTGCCCTGCACCTTGGCCTTCCCCTCGTTCACCTTCTCCTTGGCCGAGCTCGCCATGTCCTTCGCCTTCACCTTTGCCGTCTGCATCTTGCTTGCCGCTGGTTCCTCACAGGAAGCTTCGAGTTCGAGTTGTGTATATGTGTTCTTGTGTGAGTGTCTTACTGCCGTGGTATGTGCATTACTGTCGGTCATGTCGTGGATTTATAGGCGAGGATGGGTTGGATTGGATTATTTGGTTTGGCGGCGCTGGCGTTTGGGTTCTGTCGGGTGCAAGACGTGGGGTGATGGGTGGCGAGCATGCGGCTTCGAGAGCAAACTGGAGCTACACGTAGCGGCCTGAGGTGGCGAATATGTCGCTGCGTGGCGCCCGTGTGCCCCGGGACCTCTTATTCACAGCTTCAGGAGGGGCAGGTCGGAGTAGCGGGCGCGGCCAACCACTTCTATTGTTATTTTGAAATTTGAACATATCTAGTCAAATTATTGACTGACAGAAACGAAGAGAAACAAGTTTTAAATGACGGGATATTTTTTTAGGGGAAAATGACGGGATATGAAATGCTCGCTTTTGGACATATTGGCCAGCTGACGACCCCAAACGCCTTAAGGATCCCACACACGGCTCACAGTTAGCGAGGCCCATTAACAGAGTTAATTTTTTTTTCTCTTTTCTCTGTTTAAATTTCAAAACAAATGTTGAAAAATAATTAAAACATTTTGTGAAAAGTAGATTTACTTATTTTTAGTTTAAGAACATATATTATCTTTGTGTACATACAGTTTATAGAAATTGTTCACACGCATAGACAAAAACCTTAATACATTTATAATAAAAAAATCTCCATATATAAAATGTAAGACACGCTTGACTATTTTTGTCAACAATGTATAATTTTGAGTATAAATTTCACTTGTAGTATATCTTAAAGACAGATATAAATACATATCAAATAAAACTATTTTGCAAGATTAATACGAAAATAAAATTTATACAAGATCAAAGTCGTTCATTGGGACAGAGTGAGTGGTGAGTGGTGTTTATCAATTCTGCAATAATCCTCATATACGTAAAATAAAGTTTAATAAGTTCGTATATCTCCAAAAATATCCATGTAGGTAAAAGAAATAAGAAAAAAAAAGGAGAATATATAAAAGAAAAATAAGGAAATAAATAACTGAAACAAGACAAAAAAAAGTATGAAACAAGTAAAGAACACAAAATAAGTAAATAGGTACATGGACTTCTTGGCGGGTCCACCATGGTGCTAGACGGTTTGCGGTTTCCATATGTTATGGACATAACGAGCATCAAATAGGTATTGGTCAACCATCACACAGGTAGAGAGAGAGAGGGAGGAAGGGGGATTGTGTCAACTGTACCACCAAACCGAAGTCCGGGCCGATGCGGTTAACTGCGGCGTCGTAAACTCCAACAAGGAAGAGACTTAGTATTGGAGGGTGCAGACCAGCACCGGACATAGGGGTGGTTGATCAACTATTCTAGGTGGTGGGGGTTTAGAATATCTCTAGGAGATATGGTAAAAATTTGTTTACTCTAAAACAGTTTACGGTATAAAACGGTGCCCTCCTGAAATAGATACCGTAAAAAGCTCTTAAATCACGCAGGACCCACCAGTCAGCAACTTTTTTTTCTTTTTGTTTCTACCCTCTTCTTACTCTCATGTCTGCATCTAGAATGTCTTCCTCCATCGGCCTGCGACGCCCGTGGTCGCCCGATCCCCATCATCGGCCCGCAATGGCCCCAGCACCGGCAGCCCTCCTCCTGCACCGACGGCTGCCCGCGCACGGCCCCGCCCGACCACCTGCTTTGGTCGGCCGCTGCCAAGCTTGTCCCATCTCCTCCAATGGCTCCCCTTTTAGTTGAAAATCAACTGGAATCGAGGAGATGTGGTTAAATATGGCTCGTATTTGGTTGGAATCGAGACTGCGCAATGGAAGTTAGCCGGACTCCGACAAGTCCTGCAAAGGTCGAGTTACAGTTGGGCTGAAATTTCCAACCCGCCAACCGTCGCATGGTTTTCTCATTTCACCGGAAAAATCGACTTCAAAATTGGAATGTGAGGTACGCGGGGTTCGACTTTCAGTCTCCCCTAAAAATACAAGTCGTCCAGATTTGCAGGAAAGGTAACACTTTTTCGACAAAACCGTAAAAAGTAGTCATTTTAAGATTTTATCTTTTTTTACGGGATTTGCGTTAGGGTGTGGCTCACTGCCACTTGGCCGCCCCACACTTCCTTTTAATAAACCGATCATGATTTCTTCTGCCGTAAGGAAAAAAAAAACGAATGGATCATTGGGGAGTAACAGGTATATGTTGTGCAACCTCGACATCTAAATAACAAGTAGTACATGTTTAGCAGATCCCAGTTCACAACGCCTCAAATTTTCACTAAATGTGGTGAAACACACATTGTAAAAGTTTTTCACTGTCTACATTCAGTAAACTGGAGATATGACGACGCTATAACAGAAAGATGTACATTCAGTAAACTGAAGATATGACGACGCTATAACAGAAAGATGAACGACGCTAAAATACATGCACTTCGATCAAAGTACGTGCACTTCTACCGCAGTCTGGGTAGGAACAAGTCAGCAAACCTGAATATGGCCTAGAATTTGTCAGCCCAGAACTCTAGGTTTCGACCTGTTGCAACGTCCAAGTGTCAGTCCACCCGGCGCACCCATTGCTCCAACCGCAGCTGTTTCATCGGAGGGGCAACGTAGGGCTTGCCTTTGCGAGGGCACTTCCATTTCCCACTGATCTCTGGTGCTGGGGCTGGGGCTCCTGCAGCTTCTGAAATGTTAGTCCTATCTGACAAGGGGCTTCTAGTGCGATCTCGGGCTGAAGCATTCTGAGTCCCGAAAATGCCACGGTTCTCTTGCAAGGTTGCCTTCTCTCTTCCCTTTGAGGACTTAGGATTTTTGTTTGCGTTGCGTTCCTCTGTAGGCTTCACCTTCGTCCTGATGGCAATGAAACCATCTGCCGCAACTGTTTCTTCTGCTTTCTTATCATTCAGTACAGGCTTGTCGCGGTTGGTTTCTTCTCGACCAGACCTTTCTTCAGTGACAGACGAACCGATACCATTATGATTACCATACAGTATGCGGTGTTCAGTTTTCTCAACATCAGCTGCGCCTGTGCTATCAGAATTAGCTGCCTGTTTGCTGTGTTCAATGCCGTCTTCAAGGAAACCTTCTTCGGTATCTAAAGCTAAACTTGTACCACCACAGTTAAGAGGCAGGCTGTTGTGTTCGGTTGCCTGAACTCCTTCGGCATTTTCTACAGTTTCAGCTGAACTGACAGCATCGCATTCAGCCGGTAGCTCACTGTATCTGACTGCGCCTGCATGGATTTGTTCAATATGAGGTAAGCCTGCAGCATTGTGAGTTGACAGAGGCTCTACTGCATTTCTCTGTACAGCCGACACTGCCCGAGTTTCAGAGTCATTAGCTTCGTCAGGGCCATCAAGAAAACCTGCTCCAAACAACTCCCGCAGATTTCGCTTAGGTTTCTTAGCATCTGCTAGGCCTTTACTATGAGAACTAACTGGCAGGTTGCTGTGTTCAATGCTATTTTCTAGGAAACATTCTTCGGTAGCAGCTAAACTAGTGCTACCACAATAAACTGGGTGTTTGATGTGGTCGGTGACCTGACCTCCTGGGGGATTTTCTTGAGTTTCAGCTAAGATGGTGCTGTAACTATCCGCCAGCAGCTCGCTGTGATCAACTGCGCCTTCATAGATGCACTTACTATTTCGTAAGCCTATCCAGTGGAAGTTACCAGCACAATTAACTGGGTATTTGTAGTGGTCGTTCTCCTCACCTGCTGGGTGGTTTTCTTGAGTTTCAGCGATGATGGTGTTGCAACTATCCAACAGAAGCTCGCTGGGTTCAACTGCGCCTTCATAGTTACACTTTCTATTTCGTAAGCCTATCCAGTTGAAGTTACCAGCACAATTAACTGGCAATTTGCTGTGGCAGGTATCCTGACCTCCTGGGCGGTTTTCTTGAGTTTCAGCGACGATCGTGATATCACTATCCGCCAGTAGCTCGCTTTGTTCAACTGCGCATTTTCTATTTCGTAAGCCTATCCAGTTGATGTTACCACCTGAATTAACTGGCTGTTTGCTGTGGTCGGTCTCCTGACCTCCTAGGAAATTTTCTTGAGTTTCAGCTATGATGGTGCTCTCACTATCCACCAGCAGCTCGCTGTGTTCAGCTGCACCGTCGTGGCTGCGCTTTCTGTTCTCTAAGCCTATCCAGTTGAAGTTGCACATAGGATCCACTGCACTTCTCTGCACAGGCGACACCACCCGGCTTTCAGTTTGAGTATCCTCGTCATGGTCATCTAGAAAATCTGCCCCAAACAACTCCCGCAGACTTCGCTTCCTTTTCGTGCCCTGTTCATCTGTACTCCTACCAATCGGAAGGAAATCTCTTGTAGCAGAAACCTCACCATGCTCAGATCGGGTCCCATAACAGTTCCCCTTCAAAGCAGTACTGCCATCTTGACGGGCGTGTTTCAGAAATGGATGTCTAGGCGGCGCTCGGTACTGAATCCCAGCATACACGATACAGCGATTTAATCAGAAAGAAAGCAAGTGAGACAATGTACTTAGAAGACAAGAAACAATTTGGGTCGATCTGATCAATGGAAATCAGGAATTGTTCACCTCCAGTGGGTCTTGGGTCTCGCTGCCGTCGTTGCCAACAGGATCCGCATCCAGCTCCGGGACCTCCGGCGACTCGTACTGGTAACTCGAGAACCAGTTCCTGATGTCCGGCGGCTCTGACGAAACACATGGAAAACGACATCAGAGATCTAATAAACTCGGCCGAGCAGCAGAGGCCTAAATTTCATCAGGGGGGGTGAGAACTGAGAAGGGAAACCCACCGGAAGGGAACGAGAGGGGGTACGAGCCGCACGCATGCGCCTGCAAGAACAGCGAGATCGGGTGAGAGTGTCCCGGAGGACCGATTGCGCCGGGGAGCGGTGCTATACGGAACGGCAGTAAAGGCGCGGTGACCGGAGATTGGAGGAGCTGCGAGGCGTACCTGGTTTTGGTCGGCGGATTCGTCGGGGATGTCGGCCATGGCACCGGCTGGTAGGCGAGTGACGGGGCGGCTCCGCGAGGAAGAAGCTCCGATTTCGTTTTGCTTCTCAAAGTAGAAATTCGAAGTGCGCGGGAAAGAAGCTCGCGAAACCAAAAGAGGACGCGCGCGATTAGCGAGCGGAAGATTTTCGTTTTATTTTGCCTTACCCTCAAAGGACTTTTTTTCAGCAAAAAAAATCCGCGAAGGCCTGATAGCGAAGAAACAAATGGGCCGAGCAAGTTGAAGTCGGGGCCTAGTGCCCAGTTTGGAACTGTTCATTGGTTTCTTTTCGGGGATAGTGTTCGTTGCTTCTTTCTTTTTTAACCGAAACTGAAAACATTTTTTTAACGGGGTTTAACTGAAAACATGATTCTATCGAAGGTGGTAACCTATATTTCTATTTCACAGTATGGCATCAATCAATCAACCAAGTAAAGGATATTCTTTGTTCATGAATTACTGAATAATTGTAATGAGTTTGTTTTGTGGATAATTGTAAGGAGTTATGTGACCATGATATTTTTTTAATTATACGAACGTATTTCATGTGCAGTCTTGCTAAAACATAATTGCCTCAACATCGCAAAGGTTTCAACTTGATAGCCACGTGGAGGAGTGGACTTGATAATATCTCGAAGATCTTTCTCGAGCTTTCCATGTAACGCATGTGAATCTTCCTCCTCCAGCTTTTTCTTGAGTGCCTCGAATTCTTCTGCACGCTTTTTATTGAGCGCTTCATAAGCTTGGGATGCTTGATCGGTAGTTCCTTAAGAGTCGGCGTGGTGAATTCGCCAGTGTTGTTCCCTGCGAGCTTTGGCATACCTTGTTCAAGCGGGTCATATATTTTTCTTTAAACTCATACCAGCTTGGATAGGATTGCCCCCGATGTTTTTAGTCTCTTTTGGCAATGACGCGTTTCCCAAATTTTGTAATTGTACGGGGATGTACCATACGCTAGATGAAGGAACATGAGCTCCAATTGAATCCCCCTTTATTCGGCTATACCATTGTGAAGGTGAAAAATAGTAAGATGAGGTGTAGCATATGATGATCGAGAGTAATTGGCCAAATAGATAGAAGTAGCATGGCTAATTCCCCTATCCATCGGCACACTTTGAGGTGGACTCGCGTGAGTTAACTGCCGATGAATATAACGATGAAGCACTCTCTTGCATGCCATTGAAATTCCTTACATTGAGTGCTTCATGTGGATTAATTGAACTCATCGTGTTTTTCATTGGCATATGAATTTATGGGGTTGCCGATGCACGAGAATTCGATTTCACATGTTGCAGGTTGCTAAAAAAGTTGGAGCACGAAGATTATTTTGCATCGGGTTTTTCAAATAGTACGAACTTGGGCTACCTGATATAGTACTCATATCAAAGGATCTAGGAACATCAACATAATAGTAATTTGCATATACATAAGGAGATTGAGAATTCATGTTACCGTTGTAGATTGTAGTCTCTTGATGACTCTCTCTCCGTAGCAAGAATGGGATTGAGACCGTTCGAAACTTTGTGTTCCTCAGTGGAGTTGCCAAATAGTGTGTTTGCACACGAGCACATCGCCGTGTACCATCGACGCCGAGTGTGATGCGTGGAAGCACGCGTCGTGGAAGGCTTTGTCGGAAGTGCGATACTCAGGACAATCAGGGGGATGCTTCTGTAGACCCCAAACCTTGCTCGTTCAGGTAGACCCTGTCAGAGCATGCGGAGAATATGGGCGGCCCTAGCTTGGCCTAACCGCCCCTAAAACCTCGTGGATTTTTAGCCTCCAATCTTGAGGAACGATGGAAAACGAGAAGCAAGATACAAGGTAGAAGGATAAAAGTAGATTAACATGAAAAATATATAGATTTGTTTGTTTGATTGGTGTTGGTTCAATCGTCCTTCAACCACATGTATATAAGAGGCGGCTGGACTTTCGTGCAAGGAAAGAATTTGTATTCACGTACGAAACCCTAGTTTGGGTCCAATTCAAATGGTTTGGTCCGAACTTTTTAAAATTATTCGGTTAAAAACTGTCTGTGCCTTCTCGACCCTTTTTTAGGCAGCAAACGATCTCGGGTAGAAATCACGTGGAAGGAAAAGTTGTTCATCTGAAAAAATCTAAGAATTTTTTAAGCAATGAACTATCTCGGGTAGAAATTTGTTCGTCTCGAAAAATCAAAGAACTTTCGTATTATATGTTTTTTCATCTGAGCTCATCTCGAGGGCTTATTTTTGCTCATAAATGGATACAATTGGATTAGGCCCGAGTCAATGAGATTTTACTCGTATGTATTTTCGTATTTGAGACTCAAAACCATATCGGATCAAAATCTGGTCTAACTCAAACAAGCTAAGAACTATTGTTTTATGCATTTTTTTTCATCTGAAACCTTATTGAGTGTACTCTGCTATCGTTACGATCAGTACCCATCATATGTCATGATTGTTTCAATCAAAGCGACTAGTGTACATGTACTAGCTACTGACTACTTCAGGTCCTACTTTTTTCGCAATTCTGGACTAGTATTTGTACTAGTCAGGCTCTGTTTCATCCATTATTTTATCTCTAGGAGTCACATACAATGTCAGATAAAGACGACCAAAAAAGCAGAGTTGTTTGTCTCCATGAGTGGCACATTTTTCACATTAGGCACCTTTTTAACCAAACATCATGCAAATTCTATGCCCAATGCATGTTAAAATAAATATAATTATCTATACAAAATGTCTATACATTAGTTTTTAACATATTGATCCTTCAAAAGATGTTTAAAGCAACCCCCCCCCCCCCCCCCCCACACACACACACACACAAAAGTGAGTAAATGACAGAAGAAGAAAATTACACCTCATCTGGTATTTATTTGTCTCATTTGCATGAATATAGTGCATGTGAGGTGGGTGGGCTGTCATTGCCTATCTTGGTAAAGATTTAAAAATCATATGTTGAAGAATATCTTGATATATATTTCTAGATTATGATTAGGTGTACCTAGATATCTTGAATATCACCGACCTTGCCGGTGATACCCTATCTCGCTAAGCCACACGAACAACGAGAAGACCGAGCACCAGCTCCTTGGCGGACCATGAGCAACCGAGGCACCCTTTATTTGTCGTAGGGGAACATTTGAATGTGTTGTGAACTTGAAATGTATCATATCCATGTTTCCGCATTAGAATTGTTTCGAAAACAACTTTTGATCAATGTGATGCTTATATTTTTCAGAGCAAAAAAAAGTAGTTTTCTTGTCATGCGCCTAGGTTTCGACAAATTTCTTGTTCTGCCTTTGTCTGCACTGCTTGTTAAGAGAAAACCAGTCAGCTTGGCAACCTTGAGATCCTGTGGTTTCTCAGCGTGATGCTCTCCCTTGTATCTCCTTTTCTTTTTTTGTATCATTTTGTACTATAAAGTGAGATCATATGAGATGGAGATTGAATAATTTCTATGGGAAGCAGCGGTAGGTAAGTGCAGCCTACCTCGCCTTCAACATGAGTGAAACAAAATTGACTTAATTTAAGCTATCCGGTTTGAAATTTTATTTTTTTCCAAATCAGAAAATACAATTGGCAAATGTTAACATAAGAATAAATTTTCTTAGAACACTTTCTGTAAGAAAATGAAATGTGTCCCCCATACATTAACAAATTTCCATTTTATGTGTTGATCGTTGGCCGACAGTTTACTTTTTTGGAGGGGGTGGGGGGGATTAGTAGGTTCGCCAGTCGACGATCCACTTAAGTGGTAAATCTAGCGCGTTTGATCATCGCAACAATCCCCTCTGGGGGCAACATTTTTATGTGTATGTGCAACATCGACAACATTTTCTTCCCATCTTCTCTAAATTCGTGAAAAATGGTCGCAACATTTCGAGTAAACCCTTGTAGAGAAACAATGTATGCAACAAATTCCCATTTGATTGCAATGAAATGTAAAAAAAAGACGGTATCACCGTATGCAGCAGAAAAAACACTGTATCCCACATCACACAAACACATTTGCAACATCAATAATTTCCTTTGTAGCATATACCCCCATATCATTGCAGCATTTTCCATGCTACACAACAAAAAGATAATCGTTTGTACCATTTTCAAACCACTGTCTGCAATAGCAAAAAAATAAAAAAATGACATCCACCACCACCAAGCTCGTTGTCCCCGAACTCGCTAGCAACGCATGGGACTGGTTCGGATGGCGACCCTGGAGCCATTTCTCTTGGCCATGCCATCTTTCCCGAGTTCGAAGAGCGTAGAGGACACGGGTTTTGGTACTCCTTCGAGCAGCCATGAAAGCGGGCGGTGACCGTAGGATGCACGGCGGTGGCCAACTAGCAGTGCGACCTGAAGTAGCAGTCGAGCAACGTGCGGAGGGGAAAGGCAAGGGGGGACACGGGGGATAAGCGGCATTGCCTCTCGGTGGAGGAGTTGGCGAGCCGTACCAGCATTGGTGCACAAGCGACACAGGGAAGAGGGAGTAGATGCACGGTCAAACCGACTAATCCATCGGTTGCTTTTAAGCATTTTCCTAAAAATATCATATACACAATAAAATGTCATGCAAAAAAATGTTTCAACGGAAAAAAGTCCAAGAGAAAACTATGTTCAATATATGCTTCACCTTCTATGGAAAAAATTCTTGTATATTATTAGCAAAATGTATACCGAATAAAATATTAATGGCATATTTAAGAATTATCAGACAAGAAAACATTTTCGGTATGAATAAATATGATAAGTATCTTACTGCATTTTTAAATGGCACCCAAGAAATATAGAATTGTGAAGAAATAATTGTTATTACATGAACATTCTAAAATGGCATCCATGAATATGTTTTAAATCCACACAAATAATTAAAGAAAAACAAAAGTAACAGGAAAAAAAGGTAGAATGGTGAAAAAATTAGAGTTAAAGACAACAAAAAAAAGAAAATGTTACTAATGGAGTGCCCGCCCATGGGAGAGGTGGTGTGAGAGGAGAGTCTTAACTTCCCGCTTTTAGGACTAAGGCTTGTTTGGTTCAAAGAATTTTCGAAACACCGGAATAGGAAACATAAGAATGGGATGTCATGATATGTTTAAGTCTACATAACTTAAAATACAATAATTTGTGATACATATCATTTGGTTGTGTTGCAGGAAAGCACATGAATTTTTTCGGAGAACTAATTGTTTTCTATAGTTGAACACAAGGAAACAAATTCTATGAAATTGCATGCAAAATAGATCATAAGAAAGATTCCCTTGATTTCAAATCCAACAGACCAAACATGCTATACAAGAAAATTTCGTAAAGGAATGAAATCCTCCAAAGTTCCTATGGTTATTTTTTGATCTAAATAAGCCCTAAGGTGGGAACTGGAAGTTTCCAGCAAAACAAAACCATAATCCGATAAGAAAGGTGTGATGTATAATAGGCCCATATCACGAATGATCTGTCTCCCCTTCCACATAACCTTGGCCTTCTTCGTCATCTCGTGTTGCATCTCCCATCCCGTTCGCCATGTAGCATGAATGAAACTCACCATTGTAACCCCATTGCGCGAACTTCTCCTTGCCACCCAATTTCACAGATTTGATGCTACCACCAATGCGTCGGTTGTCAGCGCCCCGGTCAAGCTTCTCTCTAACACTACATCACGGTTGAGCTTTTGAGGCACTTCAAAGTGCCACAAAATGTCAATTTTGTGCCTCAAATAGTTTTTGGGGCATTTTGTATTAGTGCAACGGATGCTCATGACGGTAAAGGATATTGGGGCACTTTCAAATGTGCCACAAAAAGTGCCCCAAAATGCATCTATTAGAAGCACTTTGGATTTTGCCCCTAATACCTATTGGGGCACTTTCTTAAAATGCCCCAAATACATTTTGGGACACTTTGAGAAAGTGCCTTTAATTCTAATTCAATTAGAGACATTTTCTCAAAGTGCCCCTAAATATAGGGCACTTTGAGAATCTGCCCCCAAATTTATACATCAGCCTGTTGATGCCATAAAACAACAGCTGCCAGAGCCGTTTCCTGGTCACCCTCGGTATCAGCACCAATAGTCAAAGTTACAACCATGTAAGTTCAACTTCAATATAAGCACCAATATTTAGTCAACAAGCTTTAAAATGATAATTCAAATATACAGCAGGGTTCAACTTCAGCATACACTACCAGCCAATATTCAGGCAATGGTATCTATTATCTACTGGCTGCATTACTGAATCAAATTGACGCCCTTGGCCTGACCTCGACCTCCAGCATCTCCCTGAAGAATACAGATAAAATTGAGAAGGCTCAGTTCCTTTGGAATAGTCAAATCGATGTATATGAAACATACGAGGTCTGACTACATCAAAAGCAGGGAGGTACAAAGGTGATCTAAATTCTGATTGTTGCAACAGAGCAGCGTTGCACATACTCTTAAATCAAGGACATGTGAACCAAATGAGGAATATGGCAAGAATACTGGGTAACCTACTGTTCGCTATTTATGACAAGTACATGAGAAGTTTGTGATAGACATTCATTAATTTGTAAAAATGGTGAGAACAGATACAAGTGATAGCTGATTGTAGAGAGCTTTTGAATGATTTTTTACTATGAAACCCTTAATGGATATGATTCTCTAGAAGTATGCTGCGAGCTTTTGAATGGTTTTTACTATGAAACCCTTAATGGATACGATTCTCCAGAAGTATGCTGCAGCTTTATCTTGGTACGCATAGTTTGTACGATTCTACGTTCAAACCATACATTCTAACCACTTCCAAATCCTATATTGAAACATCACACGCTTAGCTAATCAAAAATATCATATGGAGCTATGATGTGCTCATACTCAAGAATTAATTGTACCACTAGACAATACTCAAACAACATCATACAATTCATTAAATATCAAATTACAACATACACACACTAGATAAGTCTAATACCAGAATGGGCGATCAATAAGTTAATAAACAATAAATATGAACAGAACAAAGTAAAATTCATGAGTTAACCATTAATCCAGTAAAATATACCAGATCAGTATCTCCATTTTCAAATAATAATGCAGGAACCACTGCAGCCTTAAATTCGAATAAGAGGAGCGGGCGTGCGGCAAGAGGACAGGAGATAGAGGGTACCTGGACGTGCTCGACCGCGGCGAGGTTGGCGGAGTCCTTGCCAGCCTTGAGATGGCCACTGATGTTTCAGACGACCTCGAGCCTGTCGACGACGCGCTCGAGCGGGATGACCAACTTTCCCCACGCCACTCCCCGCCCTGTCTAGTGACTCCAGCTCACCCTTCTTTGGTCAAAACCAGGGTTCCAGTCAGATACAGAAAGAGGAGGGCATACAGTATGGGCAAACTATAAATATCGTACTGGAATTCATGGCGTAAATTATGCAACCAGTGAACTATTCTGTCTGGCAGCATAAGATTTAAAGATAGATAAGAAAATGTTCATGGGAAACAAAAGTAATCCTGCCGCTATTGTTTGCTATTTTAGTAATCCTCGTCCGCCATAATTAGCCAGTAATGCCATATTTTAGTAGCAACTAGACCTAACCAAGGACACAAACAACTAGCACATGATTTGGATTTTACAAATTAAGAAACTCGGAAGGGTAAAACAATCAAGATCTAAAGTTGTATTCAGCTATTTAGATGTAGATCACGACTAGCATGTTCTATTACAGCCACTGGTATCACAGTAAAGACCGTCTAAAGCGAATAAGAAACTGATAAGTTGGTTTCAGCTTGCAATCAAATATTAGCTCGCTTTAATACTTTTGCTCTGCTTCTATCAAACTTCATACTCATAGGTTCTCCTAAGAGGATAAGCTAACTGAGCTGTGATGACAACATCATCACCGGTGCAACAAACAAGTGGGTGGTTGGACGATTTGGTAGTTACCTTGAGAATGCCGAGCTTGACGGAGCAGTAGATGACCAGAGCTCAAGGGGGAGTTGGAGGAGGTCATGCTCAACCTGGAGATGAAACTGGGATCTGAAAGTGCAGATTACATAATTGCAGGTCAGTGTGGGCTGTGTCACAAAGAGGAAATCAAAGTGAACTTGAGAAATGCCAAAATAAAACATGCTAACAAAAATACGAGTGATAACCAATACCAAATACCTTTTAAACATGATAATTCACTGACAACAGCATGTATATCATGGAAAGAAGAGCAGCATATTCCACAGGTACCAAATCAAAAAACCAGATCAAAATTTGGAGACTAATGATACTTCAAAATTAGGATGTTTAGTCAAAATTAGCAAAATTTGTAATGGTAGTTCCTAAAAAATGCATAAACTATGCCCTGCAACATTTTAAGCATCAAGGGTCTAATCTCAGGAAACAAAATGGTAATATACATCAAGATCAGGTGTATCAGCGATACAATTTCAAAACTAAATTCTAATGCCAAAGCAAATGTTGTCAAAAGAAAGAAACATCTACTAATTATTATAATTCAAAGAATTGAGGTGATCTAATTTTCACGCCCCCTAATTATCTCTGTGAAACCAGAATAATTTGTTGCAAGTACAACAGAGGCCATTCATAGCCAATAGGAGTAATTCAACAATTATTTGGAATGTGAAACAAAGTAAATATTATAAGAGACGTCCAAACAAGACCAAGCCATTGTCCATAATAACACATAAAGTTCCAAAGATGTCAACCAACAAGATGCTTGATCATGGTGATAAACCGACAACAAATGGTATAGAAACAATATTAAATATGCAAGTTGATAAAGTACTCATGCACTCACAAGCACAACTACATGAATTAAAATCCAGCAAACACACATTCAAAACTATATTAATATATAGGAAGTTAGGAACTAGGCCGTCTATTTGACCCAGAATCATATTTGTCTACATGCATTTATAAAAACAAAACTTGCAGCAAGACAAAACCATGTGCTTGGGAGTTGGGATAACATGGCAAAACACAAAAGCATTAGCACCAAAAACCACAACACGCTGATTGTGACTATGACAATGTGAGGTTTAGGATTAACTTGTTGTTCTTCAACAAATTTATTTGCATTGGCTACAATTCTATAACACGTGTAGAAACATTAAAATATAGGAAGTTAGGAACAATCTACCAATATCATCGAATATAATAGGCTCTCAAGAAAAAGCATTCATGGATAGTGTTTATGGCACCATTATCACTACGTTTGTGTTCTGTGTTTGAATTCATAGAATATAAGACAACAAAAATTATGCAAAAATCCTAAAGCATTTAAGTAACAAAAATTGTTGTAAATAATGCTAGGACCAAGGGTCCTCTGTTTGGTACCGAGAAGGTCAGCAGAGGAGGCATTTAATCCTCTTGTGAGGAGCCGAGAGGATGGACAGGACAATGAGGAGGAGAGGAGGCAGTAGAGTACCTAGGAGTCAGGACGCGGTGGAACACGCTGGAGGTGTTCCTTCCATTGGCACAGCGCATGGTCGTCATCATGGAGGCCAGCCCAGCTCCCTCGGCAATAGCACAAACACCTGGTGGGCAACCATTTATCCCAAAATCACATTTTCAATCAAACTCGCGAGTAAGGGGATGGGAACGAGAGAGGACGTACGCACTAGGATGAGCCCCCGAAGCCGCCGGCGAGGGAGGCGTAGGCGACGCGGCGGATGAGAGGTCGAAGCAGGCGCCGACTTTGGCGTCCTACGGGGCGGGGTTGGCTTCAGCGTCGAAGCTGGCGCGGTCGCGGGCGCTGGCGCGAGCGCGGAAGACATCGAAGGCGGCGATGTGATAAGTAGGTGGTGGCGCGAGCAGCCTCGAGCAGGAGCTGTCGGCGGCGGCGGCGGCGGGAGACGTCGTCGCGGTGCTGGCCAGGTCGGGGAGAGGCCGAGATAACGGAGTCGAGGACGGAGAGGAGCAGGAGATCGGCGTCGGTATCGCTAGCTTCGGGGCTGCGGTTGCCGGCGACGTGCGCGGCGGACTGCCGGCGGAGACGAGGAGGTCGTGCGGCGAGCGATAGGCTTTGATTTTTTTTTAGAACTCCGTCCGTGGGGGTTAGATAGGGCTTCGGGTGGGCTGTGGCTGGTGGGCCTCTTCGGCCGGATGGCTGGCTGGGCTAATGTTTTTTTCCTTTCGCTGATCGCTGATGCCAGTGTAGGAAAAAAAACATCCTAAACAGTTTTTAAACATCCTAAATCCGGTTGAAGCCAAGTAAAAAAACAAAATCCGTTTGAAGCTATACACGTGAACTACTTTTTTTTAACAGAACCAATCGAATGCACTAGGCTTTCCTTGTTGATGACGCAAATCAAGGAACCAGAATCCCCTCGTAATGGGAAGAGACTGATCGGATATGTCTTTTTTTTCTGCACGATCAAGTCCAGAAAATATCCCGCGAGGAATCTGCTCCCGCGCGACTTGCCTTTTCACATCGGCTCCGATCCTTTCCTGCCTTCGTTTTTCTGTTCTCAAGCAAAGTGCTGAACAAGCCGATCTGCTCAAGAGCAACTCGATGCAAACTCCTCCTCGGTAGCAGCCCGCTTCCCAGCCCGCTTCCGGTCAAACCACAATACTCAGCGATCAACTAGATAACCAAACGATAAATAACTATTGTGACACTTTGAGAAAGTTGTTGTAATATGGCTAGTGAACTGCTAAGTTATGGACTGTAATAATATGATATCATGGTAACCTATGTAGCTGTGATGTTTAATTTGGTATCTGATCTGTAGCGATGATTTGGGCAACTGAGTTTTAGGGGTACTTTGAGAATCCGCCCCTAAATGTCCAGTCCTACTGGGACATTTTGCTAAAGTGCATCAAAAGGTAGTACCTACTAGGGCACTTTACTAAAATGCCTCAAAAGGTAGTACCTATTGGGGCACTTTGCTAATCTGCCCCAAAATGCACTATCTACTGGGGCACTATGCCAAAGTGCCCCTAATTGAAAGCTTTTAGGGCAATTTAAAAAGTGTCTCAAACAAATTGCCTCTAAATATCTTCGGTGGTGTAGTGTAAGCCCATTGGCCGGACGTCGTTGTCTTAGAGGTCATCCCTCATTCTTCCTCCTTTCACCCTCTTCTCCTCTTGATGGACGTCGTCCGATTGGTCACATGCTAAGGTAAACTCACGATTTTCTTGTACAGATTTCTCGTTTCAAGAAACAAAAATACTGAATTATAGATGCTTCAAGTTATGTGTATCCTCAATGATTCAGCAGCGATTGGCGTGAGCAATTCAGGACGTGATGGTCGCCACCCTTCTAACTCGATCGTCCTCCTCTCAGCTTGCTCCCCATATCGATGAGGGCGGTGGTAACATCAGACGGCACCGAGAAGTCTCGCGCGGCCGGCGGCAAGGCCAATATCCGAATATTATACGTTTCCGAATTCCGATTTAGCAAACAAATTCATTTCTCATTCGAAACACACACAACTGTTACGTACAAATCATGGATGTTCTGTCAAACTCGAATTGATGAGTGATGGAATCCTGGATGGATGAAAAAAAACCACCATAACGCTTTAATCTGTACACTACACACATGCTCATACTCAACGCATGGGCTTCAATCTTTCCTAGCAAACAATGTTCACCAAGTAAACCAATCCTACCTTTCTCTGTACACTCGCAGAATTGATCCAGATCAATTGAGAAATTTGAGGTAATCCTTGAGGTCGGTGGGGAAGCAAGGGTACTGCCTCCAGAACGCGCCGTGCACCTTCAGTATCCTCCCCGCCTTCTCCTTGATGGATGTCGAGCTCTCCACCTGCAGCAGCGCCAGCAGCTTGGCCACGGCGCCGCCCGTCACCATGTCGTCAAGCACCTTCTCCGAGGGTCGCGCCGCGCACGACACGAGCCATAGCACGTTGACCGCCAGCCTCGTGGCCAGCCCGGACACCCGCAGCAACGTCTTCGCCACGGCCGCAACGGCGAGCCCGTGCTCCGCGAAGGCGAGCCGACCCTCGGGGCACTTGCACAGCCGCTTAAGGAGGAGGAGCGCCCTCTCGGCGACGTGGCGGTGGGCGTCGGGCAGGAGCTCCACAAGCACGCGCACGGCGCCCACCTCAACCACCACGGCCCTACCGCCGCGGCGCGAGCTCGGTGAGTGCGCTGAGCGCGCCGCGGCGACGTCGAGGAGCACGTCGAGCGCGCGCGAGCTGAGCTTGGACGAGGCCCCGTCGTCGGAGAGGAGATCGAGGAGGGACTTGGCCATGTCGTCCACGTCGATGTTAGCGGTCCAGTCCTTGGCATTGGAGACCTTGGCGAGGATGGCCATGGCGTGGAGCCGCGCCTCGGCGCTGCCGCGCTGGACGAGCGCCGCCACGGGCCCCATGCACTCCGGCCTCAGGACCAGCTCCACCGACGCGCTGTCGGCGAGAGGGAGCGTGTCCAGCACCGCGGCGGCCTCCTCGCACGTACGGAACGCCGAGAAGTCCCCACCGGCCCCGCTCTCCGTCAGGGCCTGCGCCATGACGCGACCGAGCACCTGGATACCGCCGCAGGCAACGAAGTCGTCACATGCCGCCTCGTCCACGGCCATGCAAGACCTCAGGCTCTTCAGCGCGGTCACCTTGAAGGGCGTCACCTCAATCCCGGCGAGCACCGACGGCAGCTGCTCCCGCGCAATGGTGGCGCTCGACGGCGACGAGGGAGAAGAGGTGGAGGCGCGGTCTTGCCAGGTGGAGATGACGCGCTTAAGGGTGTGATTGGGCGTGAGGTCGAAAGAAGGAAGCCGCTGCATGGTGGCCGGGCACGTCCTCTTGCCGTACTTGAAGAACCACCGCTCGATGCTGCGACGCTCGTAGGTGACGCCGGTGGACACCGTGACGGGGTCCTTCATAACCTCCATAGAGATAGGGCACAGGAACAGCTGGGGTGACTCCATGGCCATCTCCTAGAATCGATCTTGGATCGGCGCCAAATTAACCAGCGGCGATAATCTGAACTTCTTCTTGTCTTGAGGTTGGACAGAGAACAATGTATTTAGTTAGTCCTGGAACGGGGATGTTGGTTTTATACCTGCAACTTGTGCATGCGTAATGCAGCAGTCATGCTAATCCACAGAATCGCTTGAAAATAATTAGGTGCAAGTAACAAGTGAAAATGATTCAATAAAGCATGCACAGTTATATGTTTACATAACTTGAAAGTCTTCTCTCCCGAAACCCTCTAAAAGAACAAGATACGAACAGCTTGCAGTATTAGTACCTTATCTGTTTTGATTTCTACGGATCTGTATATGTGTATAATACTACTCTCTATAGTCAATAGTCAAAGGGCCAGAATGGTAGGCTATGCTTACATATATTGAGTGCAAGGTTGGCAAATAGATATGCATAAAAAGGAGGTGCCGCGACCATATGGGTTGCTGCCATGATCTGTTACCAGAGACTCTGTCTCTCTCGCCTAGAGCTAACAGTTTGACGAGACTTTTAGCCACATACATGGATTCGATGGGCGTCGACTGAAGCAACCCATCGAACAACCAAGATTTTCACCCAGGAAATTAACCAGCAGTAACCAACGACTGACTTTGGTCTGAATTGCGATTGATGCTGCTTACCAAGTTGCCAGAAACATAACGAGGAGTGGTTTATTCCTTCTTGATCTGTATCTTTAATAATGGAAGAAGGAGAAGAGGCTTGATTTTTCTGGCGTCAAAATTGCACATTGGAGTTGTTCAATTCGGCTGCGAGAGGAGGTGGCCGACGACAACATCAGATTTTATATTGTTAACTAATACAATTCCCGTTCCATTTCTTCTTCTGTTTGCCCACTTCAATGTTAATTGCTTGTTCAGTTCAGTCGAGAGCGGTTGAGCGTTTCCTTTGACTATGACTGGGCTGCTGCATTTTCCTATTCCAGTTTCCAGCCGGATTTTCAACTCTATAATACTATAGTATATGTCATCATCTCTTAAAAAATTCAAATATTTTTCTTGGGAAAGAAAATTTCAAATACAGGAATGGCTAAGTTAAGAAATAAATGGTTCGTCTTACCGAAGGTGAAACTTTATCCGCATTGCCGATGCTAAATCTACTCAAATAATTCCCCGTGCATGATGAATATTAGGCATTATGGATGCCAAGATACTACGAGTTAATTTCATTATTTATCTTAACATGCTTGTGTGGTTTAGGTGGGAGTCTGATATCATTACGGTATCTTTCCCTGTCATGCATTGTTTGCCCACTCTTGAAACGGAACAATGGCAACAAAAACAAGGGGAGCATCGAGTACAGTCTCAACCAAACCACTGGCTGGCTGACGCTTACTACGCTCATACATCAGTCATGAAAATATATCAACACATGGTATCTGTCGCTTGTGCAATTATTAATTAGCATGTAACTTTTCATCAGCATGTCACTATTGTTCATTAGGTTTAGGATGTCTTACCAGCGGCGGTGCCAGATGAACTGAAAACCTGTGGGTTAATGTATACTAATATCCCTTAAATATCATGCACTTCCATGAAAATATGAGCAATACTGGAGTTGTTTCAGAAAAGCTGAATCGCCACACTGGTCTTTCCATGCGGTCGCTGTGAACTTGCCTCAGTATGCCAAGCAAAACACATTTTAAGTTTTTTATTTATTTATTTATAGTCCTTAAGCGAGGCCAAAAATCTGAATTTCGGTCCCTCAACTCCATGTCGAATTTGGTCCAAGGGCTAAAATTGACTAGATTAGGTTTTCCATCGTACTGAAAGCATTTTTGACGATGAAATGGCGGCGTTTCGCACAACTGGCATCCTAGTTGATACAAAAAAAAAGAAACACAACTCGCGAAAATAGGTGAGAGAGAGAGAGAGAGATGATATGATCCTAATATTACATGAAAAACTGTAGAAAATTGCTAGAAGAATATTTGAAAAATGATTAACTCTAGTCAATAATTTACAAAATAGTATTTGTTTATTTTACAGGAAAAAACATGAGAATAGAAAATTTGAAGGAGACTAAGAAAAGTTAGTGAAAATCAAAGAATTTTAGAAAAAATGGGAATAAAGGGGTACAATGTTCTGGTGATAATTTTAGAAATGTAAGACTAAAAATGTAGGAAAATGTAGATAACGAAGCCTAATGAATTTTCTAAAATTAATTTGTTCCCAAAACATTTATGAATGTTACACATTTTAAATTCCTAATATCTTTAGGTACTTTTCTGCATGGAATATTTCAATTTCCCCTAATTTTTTCAACTATCTTTTTTTTTTGTCGCTAGAACAGTTGCTCGTACGAAACTGATGCTACTTTAAATTGGGCAATGGCGCAAATCTTGATGGTTTGGACACTTGAGAGAGAAATAATATCTGATAGGGAACTTAACATATACATTGTCAACAGTTGAGAGATAAAAGGCAATAGCTATTTTGCCATTTTGTTATTGAAAAACTAGTTCACCGAAAGTCGAGCACGAGCACACGGATAGCGCTTGACATTCTAGTCTAATAGCCCGGCCTAGCGGAGGCGCCGTTTTGGTTCGTAGGAGCATATGCACCTATTACGAAAAACTAATTTAAATATATTTCGAAAATGTTAAACATCGGGTGTACCTTCGGACATTCTATGTTTGTATACAAAGTTTCGCAAAAAAAAATACATTTTGTGTGGCCAGTGAAAAGAAGATAAATTTCAGTGGTGCAAAATGACCTTTTTCTGTTTTTTACATGTGGCACAAGATACCCTTTTTCGCGAAGTTTGTGTGTGCGGATAGAATGTCTAAATGTATACCCTCAAAATTTCTTTTTAGATTTTTCCAACATTTTGAAATGCGTTTTTTTTTTTTACAGTGCGAGCATAGGACAAAGTGGATTTCCTGGCCCTGCCTTAATTTATCGGGAACATAGATCATGGATGAAAATATCGTTTGGCTTGGTTGCTTTACATTGTTTATTTTGCAAACGCAAGCGTAAAATTAGTTGGCCAGAAGCTGTCCTTTTAGTGCACCGCCACTTAACCAAAATCTGCGATTCCTGACGAACTTGCACCAAATATGTGTTCACAAGTACACATATAAAATCACCAGTTGATTAATATAAGTACGGAGTAGTTAATATCCACTTGCCACACTGACGTTCCACTTCCACATGGCCCCATATCCAAACCTGTTGCCCGACGACTTTATAAGCGTCGGCTAGCCCACATGCTTCGACGAGACAAACGCGTCCCGATCGGTTTGACCGCTCCACGTTTACTGTATTTTCTGAACAAATGCTGCAATCAGTACGCACAGCTGCTCGTGAGCATGAAGCTGCTAATTCCGTTGACGAAGCTGATACAAAAACAAATTAATCCGTCCAGATCAGAACTGAGTTTAAAAATTGTACAGTAATATTGTGATCAATTTGGGATTGTTCACCGGTGAGTTACAGGTGGTGGGAGTACCAGTTTCCTCTACATGGAACTGGAAGCAACGTTTGCTGCTGACAAAACCGCATTGACCTGGGAGGGAGTTTCTTCTCAAGAAGTCATGCATCTCTCCTAGTCTTAGCTTTATTTACTTCAGCACGTAGCATTTTGGCATAGGATCAAGTTGCTTATTTCTCCGGTCGGATTTATCCAGGCTAACAGACGTGACTGCAGGCTGTGGAAATACGGCAGCTAGATGACGCTTAACCAAATTAACAAAAGGGTACCAGGAAATAATTGGGGCTACATGAACCTGCATGATTCTTTTCAAACGATGTTCTTCGTACAACGCCACTTGCAAGTGAGAACTGAGCCCGACAAGTTCAGATTTGACCAATCAAAATCATAGTTAACGAGGTGTATATCCAAGAGAATAAGCAGAGCAACAAGCACCTCAGTTATCTCACAACATGGCATCAATAGTCACTATCACCACGCAAGTACCATGCATTCTAACAAATTGCTTCCAAGTGTGAACATCAAAGTCAAAAGTCGCACAAGAATACAAAATATATGTGCTACTCAGAAAGGTTTCCATGCGGCGCTGCCGTCCAGTGGCGGACCTAGCGTCCCTGCTGCCCGGGCAGCTGCCCGGGCTTCCGGCCGGCCGGCACGCTGTAATTTGGTAGCTATTAGACAAGAAATTAGCATTCTAAGCCTCTAGATACACTGTTTGCCCGGGCTTTACAAATTTTCTGGGTCCGCCTATGGCTGCCGACACCGAATTTAGATCACTCAATCCTCTGATGGTAGACATTGAGGACGTAGCTGTTCAGGAGGTCACCAAATGTCTTGGTCGAGAATGTTTGCACCACACGGTCCCGTGCTTGTTTGCCCATCCGAACCGCAAGCTCGTGATCGGTCACAAACTTCAGCATGGCTTTCGAAAATTCAATGGGCGAGGGATCGCAGAGGAACCCTGTCGCTTCGTTCACTACTGTTTCCACTGGACCACCACTGTTGCATGCAATTACAGGCTTATATGCTGCCATGGCTTCTAGAGGAACAATGCCGAAATGCTCATCCTGGATGTAGTGTCAAACATAGGCTGAATTAGAATAATCTGATTAGATGGATGGAGGTCCTAGGCAAATGCTAGACATTTACCTTTGGAGTGTACAGCACACAAAGGCAGCTGGAGAGAAGCTCGTTTCTTTCAGATGAAGAACAAGATGTCACGAATTTAACATGTTCAGACACACCTTCAGTCACTGCCAATCTTTTCAGCTCCTCAAGGTATTCAACGTTTTCTTTGAGACGCTTATCATACCCACCTTAAGCATGAGAAATGTAAGACAGTGGTCAGCAGTTAATAATTTGATATGATTTAATAACCTATGATGTAGTAAGATTGTTCTGTGAATAAATGGTAACAAATAATACATAAACTGACATCACCTGCCACTGTTAAGCTTGCGTCCACCAGAGCATCACCAGATTGCTTAGAAACAACTGACCGGAGCAAAGAAAACGCTGAAATTGCTAGACCAAGATTCTTTTTTCTCTCAAACCGGTTAACTGAGAGGAAGTTCAACCTGACAGAAAGATGATAGTTCAGTTTAGCTACACCTGGACAAGGACAAAATGAGGGAGAAACAACTATAGTATACTAAAATCTGAATGAATGAAACCTAAGTGAGTCACAAAGAGATATACAAGCATGCAGTTACTTATAATCATGAGGTTCATGAAACTGCTCAATGGAGACCGCTGGATATAGAACACCAGGCTCAATTCCTCTAGCATGAAGACCACAAAAAGTCCTGGCGAAAGTTGCCGCAGTGAACTTACTGTTGACTAGAATCAAATCTGCCATACCTAATGTACACAAAAAGAATAACCGCTACAATTAGGATGCCCAGTAGTTGTCTTGACATATAGTTAAACAAAGAAACACAACATATATTAGGTATATTCAAGATGCCGAAGACAATACCAGTTGTGGCTTCTTCGATCATGTCAATTGGTTTGCGATATAACCTCCGAAGAATGGTAGTATGTTGCGCAAGCAACAGATCAGGGAAATGACAATAAAAAATTATCTGAAAAAACAACAAAAAATCTCTCAGCACATAGCTGCAACCAGAGCATACTAAGCACTTCACATAAGCGATCAATACCTTTGATGATTTCTTTAGTTTCAGTAGTGGAATCACAACAGAGACCTGGTCAACCAATATTACGTCAAAGGAGGGCCACCAAAGTAGCACACACAGGGCAACAAACATGCAGCGGAGATAAGCACACACGGCATGAAAGCGGTAAAACACATGGCGAGGCAGAAAATCTCCATATACAGTAACTGGGAATGGACCTGGAAAAAGAGAGTAAAGTTCAGTAAAACATGTATCCACGTAACATAAGAACTGTTTCTCATACATATTGCCCAACAGTATACAGGTAGGATATTACAGAAAAATATTTTGACGGACATTTTGCAAGGACTGAATCAGCATTGCAAATACCGTCAAACATTTGCTCCACCTCATGTCCATAATGTAACTCAGACATGGATAAATTCAAGAAACAGGTGCATGAGGCTGTTAGCAACATATACCATAGATACAGTTTAGAGATTTACCAGAGACTGTTTCCTCAAAGCACCGATTTCTGTCATGGTGTGAAGTGAAAACGTGAACGTCGTGTCCATGGGCAGCAAGCTGACACGCCGCGTCAACTATCAATCTCTCCGCACCACCTACATCAAAGGTGAACCTCATTACAGTGATTTGGATCATACATGTTGGAAGTGCTAGCATACTTTGCTCATATGCTAAACCAGGCATGCTGCAATGCTGCTGCTACATGCTTCTAGGAATGTTACTGTAACTGCTAACATCCTATTGCTGAAGTGCAATACCACATTGAAGTTTTGCAATTGCTTTCTAGCCTCTTAGAATAAGCTAATATCTGACATCATTTGAAATACCAATTCCTGTATACAAAAATAGAAAATTTGCACTTCCCCTCACTCTGACTGCGCCTGAACTACCACAAGCCCATTCTAACCTGGTACAAAATTGGGGAACTTCTAGACGTGGTGAGATGCACAGCTGGGCGTCCTCCTTGAATCTATCGACGCCATCTGACCAGAGACTCAAGAAGGAATTTTCCAAGACACAGGATCTACTCGATTCTCCCAACTCCACGAGATCCTACCGTGCGTAAGACTCTGACATACTGCATACAGGGCTAAACAGATCGATCAGGTACAGGGAGAGGGGATGACGAGATTTCAGTACCTATTCCGAGGTCGGGTCCTACCGTGCGTAAGACTCTGACATACTGCATACAGGGCTAAACAGATCGATCAGGTACAGGGAGAGGGGATGACGAGATTTCAGTACCTATTCCGAGGTCGGGGTGGATGATGGCAATCTTCAGCTTCTTCGTCTTCGTCCCCGACGACTCGCCAGCCGCTCCTACCACCGTCGTCATGGTTCCAAAGCTTTCTCCACCTGCCTGCATAACCGTTAGGCCTCGTTTAATCCTGGGGTATTTCCATCCCCAAGGGGTTTGGGGATAGGAGGGGATTTGGTGAATCCCTCCCTTTCACCCAATCTCCTAATGTACTTAAAATAAAAAATGAAGTTACACAAATGCAGCTTTAGCCTTTCTCAATACAAGGACTAGCTGCTAGAAGTCATGTACTCCGTACTAAATGCTGACTTATCCTATCAAAGACACAGGCAGCATAGACGAGGGGGACGTACTAGTGCACCAGTGGTACACACAGAGCTGGATTTCATCTGCACGCAGATGGGAAGTAATTTATTGCTGAGGAGTAGATAGGGACACTCACTCTAACAAGCGAACTGGAATTTGGTTTCAGATATAAGACTGAAGAAATTTTGAACACCAAACTATGCAACAGAGATAATTAGCTGCCTCAATAAGCCCTGATCCTTGGAGACAAAGCTGCGACACAGAAAGTAGCGGCCGGTGATCTTGGCGAGGCGGGCGATCTGGGACTGCGAGTGGGAGAGGCATAGGGCGCAGAGATCCGCGGAGATTAACGACGAAGCAGTTCTGGTCCTCTTCTTCGTCCTGGCCGAGGCCAACTGCTGCCCGCCCAAGGACGGCGACAAGATCCGCCGTGCTGCCAGGCTGCCAGCCACTGCCAAGAAACGCCATGCTGCCGCCAAGAATCCTAGGGGAAGGGGACGGGAAGAGGGGAGCGATGCGGAAGAATAACTCACCGGAGAGAAGTCCCTGCGGCGTCCGTCGACGGCGTCCCCAGGTCGGCGGTCCGCGCCGTCGCCTCCAGTCCACGCCGTCCCCTGCGTCCTCGCTTTCTTTCCCGACGAAACGCTAGCGGACGGTAATCCTGGCCATCGGGCCGCCCGAGGCACGATATTTCGGCCTGGTACACGGCACGGCACGAGGAATTTCGGGCTGAGCCAGGCACGAGGCCGACGCTCGGCCGGGTTTCTTTCGATTTCGAGCACGCGGGACGGCACGGGCACGACACAAAAAAACTTGGGCCGATACGAGGCACGGCACGAGGATTTCAAGAAAAATCTGAGCTACATACATACCGTATCTTTACTAAACGAACCACCAACTCCCTCGCATGCCTCGCCCGTGGCTCGCTCCATCCATAACGTGGGCCGGCCCATTATGCAACGTTTCCCTGCAGCGACAAACCAATCAATATACTTTCCATACAATAGCCACGAATGATTACTTTCCATACAATAGACGATGAATTAATAACCACGATTGTCAAAACACAGCAAAAATACCGATTCCTTTCCCTTGAATGCCCCGCGAAATCAGTCAATCACGAACGCCCATATCACAATCAAGAAAATTTGAATAACAGAACCTATCGTCCTCAGCCGCCCCGGTGCCCTGCAGTAGCTCGACCTGGTTGGCAACCTGTCATCCTCGACCTGGCGTCCTGAACCTGTCGTCCTCGACCTGGTTCCATGAACGACGCCGGACCATCGACGCCGGGCATCGCCGACCTGCTTGAAATTGCAGCCATCGAAAGAAATTGCTACGGTGAGTTTCCAGATAAAACCATAGAAAAAAGTAGGAAATGTATTAACTGAATTGCAAATATCTCCTCCTCCGATTCTATCATTTTCTAGCTCCTTGTTCAGACTACACGCTAAAAATCAGGCACACGAGTACAGAATGTTGTGTTCTTCTTTGTTACCTTTTCCCTATCTAGATGGAATAAACAGTGTTAGAGCATATTGAATACATTTATACCTATGTGTTAATACGCTTTTGTCTTCCGCTTGTGCGGCTGCTAAAATGAATACATCAGAGATCAGTGGTCTTATGAGATCAGCTATACATCTACATGTTTGGAGTTCATTCTGAAGATATATGTATTTCAGTCTTGTTGGAGCTTATATGTTTCTTTGGGTATGTTCAGAAGATCGGACTTATGAGAATTTTTGAGTCACGATAAATACATTTCCTATGCAAGAACATATTACCAAGGTTCATAATTCAGTTAATATATCCAACATCTCATGTACTTGTTATGAAAATTGTTAGCAGAATAGCAGGTCAATGGATGAAACCATTGTTGTGATGGACAGAAAGTCAATTGTATTTTGATTGTTATGCTGGACTCTTTACAGTTACCTGTTCTGGTAATCTTGCATCATAGATTGATTTTTCGTTGTCCTCATAATAGGAGAAGCAGTGTGTTATATATGGCATCATCAAAGCCTACTGGGGTACGAACTCCATTCCAAGACCCGACGAACGTCAACAATTCAGGTAAATATATCAGCACCACATGAACTAATGCGAGCTGCAGATGGACATTATCTAAGTTGAACTGAACCTGATGTTATTCTTACGAGCGAACCTGATACAACTAATTCAGTTCCCAAATAAGCCTGATACTGTCTTTAAAAGGGTTGTGATCAACATGTGCAGTACGTACAATTAAGCACTACTAAATTTTACAAGCACAAACTTTGTATTTTACAGTACTGCATTTTTAAAGCAGAAACAATAATGCATTTTACATAGCGTAAAGAAGAAACTTTGCAATCAATGCACTACCGATTCAGTTAAGATTATGTAAAACTGATTCAGTATAGCTTAATATATCACCACCACTTACCTACTTGAACCGTGTACGTTCCAAGACCATTTAATGGTAAAGATTTCTGACTCTCATGACAAATAGCAGATCCAAAAGAATTGAAGAGACAAAAGGATCGGGAAAGATATGCACGAAACAGTGTTGAAATTAATAGAGAGAAGCGTGAGGCCCGACAACTGAAGAAAGTTACAACTAACACACCGGTTCCCACATCACCTGGTACGTTCATTCTTTAGACCAACCCATATTTTGGATCCTCTCAGAAATATGATGAATCTTTATGTCAGGATTTCACACTCCAAATAATGCCACTGGGCAATCAGCTGTCACACAACTGCCATACACCCCAGCTACACAAGGCGCAAGGGCAGACTATCCCTATTGTCGGTGTTTACCTACCAGAGCTTGTATTCTCCCATGGACAGTTGTATGTCGCATTGTCCAGAGCTACTGCTAAGGTTAACATTAAGATCCTCACTATCAAGGAAAAGGACAATGGCAAGGGCAAGGATCAGACCGAAAATTCAAAGAAGCGAAAAAGATCCGAAGACTTAATAACGGCCACGAAGAACATAGTCTACAAGGAAGTCCTTAGCACTTGAATCAGCGTTGCATACACCATCAGGTTAGTTCGTAACATCTTTGTGCACATGGTTGTACGAATCTTTGATATATGCGCACTTCGAATCAGATTCTCATGTTATGATCATCATTCTATTTTCTAGCTGCTGCTCCATTTGATGTAAACATGACACCTAACATATAGCACAGAAGACTTAAGGACTGTCTACGAGCATGCTGGTCTCCTAAAAGGAAAAAATTATCAATTACACACATACCTATTTTTTCTACCACTTTGTAAGCTTTAATTTAATTTGTGAATAACCAAATTAATTTGCATTTGTTATCCTTGGCAAGGGACCACATATTTTAAAGCCAATGCGTGGGACTGAACTGAACTTGTAGTTCTTTGACTTCAAATTTTTCCATATAATAAGGTAACTCGACCAAGATGAGCTTGTCAGATTTTGCAAACCTTCACGCTGCACATATCTTCAATGGAGGCAGCAGATCACATTTCCTTACTCAGGTTGCTCTTCAGTTGCTCCATAGCTGAACACCACCTCCTTGCATCTTCACCCTGAACTTTTTTCATCCTCCGAGTTGCTTCAGGAAGTAGTATAAGATCGCCACTATAACCCCTACAGTTGGAACCAGATGGAAATGGAATGAAAACCAAAGGTAAAATTAAAAAGGTTTTGTCAACGCAGTGGATAAACAAAGCAGCTCCAATTATAACAATTTAGACGAGCAACCGGGAAGCGATAGAGAATACATGAATGATAAAGAGTTTGATAAACACCTGGAAAACTAAGTTATCCAAGCGCTCCGCGAGGCTATAACATTGCTGAGAAAACAAAGAGCGTGGAAAGCAAAATATTATAACGTGTGCTGCTCTTGATACTTTGGAACGTACGGAGGCACCCCAAATTCCTTTTTCTGCAGTGCAAGTGCCAAGTGCAGATCATCATGGACGTGTTCAGCTGATGACATATTCTTGGCCTATACTTTGATCCGATTTGTCCCAGAACTCTAATGTAAGGTAGATATATAACTCTAATGTAAGGTAGACCCGGAGGTTGAGGGGGGCATGGAGAGGTCGAGGGCGCGGCGTCAGAGGGCCGCAGGTCGAGTCCGACGACGCGGCGCCGGAGGGCCGCAGGTCGAGGTCGAGGGCGCGGCGTCGGAGGGCCGCAGGTTGAGGCCGACGGCGCGGCACCAGAGGTCCGCAGGTCGAGGCCGACGGCGTGGCCCCGGAGGGCTGCAGGTCCAGGGCGCGGCGCCGGAGGGCCGCAGGTCGTGGGCGCGGCGCCGAAGGGCCGCAGGTCGAGAGCGAGCGGCGGCCGGAACCCACGCTGTCGGTCGTGGACGCATGGCGGCGGGTTAGGATTGGGTGGGGGCGTGGGGGGAGCAGGCGGCGGGGATATGGGGGGCGCCGGGAGAACAGCCGGCGGTGCGTAGCCGTGGAAGAAGAGATAAAAAATGATTCCTACGTGAGAGAGCCACGTGATTTTTGATAGAGAAGGGTGCAACATCACCGAAATTGCAAACATGAGGACTTGAACTCGGGTGGGTGGGAAGGCATCAGCCCCTCCCCACCACTAGGCCATGCCTTAGTCTGCTGGAAGAAGAGATAGAAGCTGAGGAATTGGGGATGGGAACAGAGCAGAGTGAGAGAGTGATGCTAGGATACTTTTTGTTTTATTTTTTTTCCTGCTTCAGCATTGATCGAGGAAAATGTAGACTTGCTCCGGCCTAAGCGTTTTCCAAAACCAAATTATCTAATTTAGACATACGTGCAATATTTGCCTCCGTTTGATTTTTATGTGCTTACCGAAATTTCTATTATTAATTTTTAATTTAATATATATGATTTATAATTATATGCAGTTATGGAGACAATTGGCACCGACACAATTGTGTCGGATGGAAACAAAAGTTTGCCGAGTTCTACACAGTCGAAAAAGGTGCAATAAGAAAGTTATACATTTGTGTTCTTTCTATACAAATTATATATTGCCATATTTAATTTTTATAATTTCTCTGCATTTTTGGATTGTGGTTGTGACATAAATAGATACTATCAACAATCCGAAAGAATCTAACGATATACACCCCGATGAAATGATGGTGGTAGAGACTGAAAACTCAACAAGTTTTTTTTAGCATTATTGCCCCTTTAAAATGAGAACATACCTAGTGCTACATGACATATGTGTTCTAATAGATTCTTGAGCTATACGAGCCGCGGGATGGAAACCGAACAAAGGGAACAATTGCTCGCCGCCAAATCATTTGTAGATAGAACCCTGTGCTTCACCAAAATAGACTGCACGCCACAGTAGTAAGGTTTCATGTTTACTTATTAGCGTATAGAGCTTTTTAGGTTACCAAAATAGTAGCGGTTATTCCATCAGAATATCCTAATATAAAAACTTTAACCTGATTTTACACAATTTTAGCATTTTTCGTTCAGTTAGATAGAACCAACATTCATGTTACGTCGATGTGGCCACAACAATGTGTAAACCTCGGAGGGCGTCGTCGACGATCATGTTAAGCTTTCTCTTCTCCATCTGTTTTACTCCTCCTTGTCCTTCTGGTATCCTCTAAACTTGATCATCACCTCACACATTTTCCAAACAAGGGTCAAAGAAACATAGTCCAGAAAAATTAAAATAGGATAATCTAGACAAATATTCACTAAATGGGGTAATTGGTGCTGCAAATGCACAAGTATGGGTAAAAGGTGGAAATCATTCTTACCAAATTAGCATGTACTAGCTCTACTTCAAAGTCCAACACGCTGCAAAGATGGAACGCGGGTTGATTTTTAAACACATGATCCAATAACCAAATGTGTTATCAAACACTGGATTTGTGTTTATTTTCCATTCGACGACACGAGTGGCTTCGAGATTTGGTAGCGCACACGTGTTGTAGCAATTGATATGTTCTCCCTTTCCGGTGTTCGGAGCATGGGAGCACCCCAAGTGTAAGAACATTGTATTCGAACTCTCGCGCGGTCGTCTAGTTCTATATTTTCGTTGAGATGTTACTGTGCTCCTATGCCGTGACATCATAACCAATAAGTTATGGATAATTTCTAGGAAAAGGATGTGCCGACAGACATAAAATACGCCTATGATTCTACCAATTTTTAAACCTAGAATATACTAGCAGTGTGATTACAAAAATATAAGTCACAACAGAAAACAATGTTTGAAAATCGTAATATGTTTTGGTAATGCACAGTTGGATCTATTCATGAGATATGAAATTTCTTCTAATGGCAATTAGCCAGGTATAGTTCTGAGACAATCCACTCAATATTTTCTCAAGATCGTTCTAGTTTATTTGAGAGCGCGATAGAACTCAATGCCACGAAAGGGCCAGGTACGTTCTCATTTCCCGTGGTACCATTTGCTTCGCGCGAAGACCTCAACGAGGATCACAGGCAGGCTCATCACATGCGCACAATTAGATCTGTCGGTTAGGATAGGTCTGTTTCTCTCTCGCGACTGCGGAGGCGAAACCCTATACTACCTTGACTCCGTTTGACGGCGGCGACGTCTCGCCACTGTCTCCACCAATTTTCCCCTCCTTCTCGTTAGATTGATTCGCCGGTGACCTATGCCTTCCTGTCTCCTCACGCGCTCGGGACGATCAAGGGGAGAACCTGGTTTCGCCGCCCGTCCTTGGTGATTGTGCGGTTACAGGCGGACCAAAGGTTTGTCATGGCTGGATAAAAGACGGGAGGGGGGATCGCGCTCCTGGCGGCACGAGAGTGTCCGGCAGGGATCTGTCAGTCCGGTGCCCGGATCTGACCGGAAAAGGGAAAGCAGCATTGGGGTCGGGTTCTTCTTCGTCTACGACAGGGGACAAAGTAATGGAGATGCTGGGCCGCCTCAACCTCACGTCGCAAGAATCAACGGCCTTTGTCTTGGAGGATGAGGATGACGAGTACCTTGGATGCCCGGAATGGGCGGTTGTGGGTAAGGTGATGGCTCCCAATCTTTTGCATATCACGACGATCAGGTCTATTCTTCGTCCTGCATGGGGTAACCCTAAAGGTTTGGAGATCCGCCCATATGGTCCCAACATGTTTATGGCAGAGTTTGCAAGCAAGGCTGATTTAGATCGTGTTCGTGGGGGTTCTCCATGGACTGTTAGCAAGCATGCAGTTCTGTTCAAAGATTTTGATCCCACTGTTAAACCTGCGGATATTTGCTTTGACCGGCTCGGTATCTCGGCTCGTATCATGCATCTGCCTTTTGGCCTGATGAATGACAGCCGTGGAAAGTGCCTAGCTAGCAATCTGGGCTTGGTGGAGAAGATGGAAGTGGATGATAAGGGTCGTGCGTGGGGAGATTACCTCCGGCTGAGAGTTTCAGTTAATGTTCTTGAACCTTTTATGCGGTGTGTGTCAGTGTTCTCCCAGAAAAGACAGGCTACGGATGTTTACCAAGTGATGTATGAACAGATGCCTGTTTACTGCTTCTCGTGTGGGAGGTTGGGCCATTCCTCTATTGCATGTCCGACTCCGGGCGATCGCGATGAAGAAGGCCTCCTTCCATATCATGGGTCGCGTCTATGTGTGCCAGATGACAGGAAAAAGCATTCTGGTTCACGCTCGGGTCAGAGCTCCTATGCAAGTAACCAAACTGAACCTGGTAATGGCCAAGGTGGGCCGACTAGTACTCCTAGGATGACTAAACCAGGAGGGGATGGCTCGGGTGAGGTGGCTGATATGTCTCAAACGTATCTATAATTTCTGATGTTCCATGTTGATATTATACCAATTGTTACATGTTTTATATACACTTCATAGCATTTTTATGCATTTTCTGGGACTAACCTATTAACAAGATGCCACAGTGCCAGTTCCTGTTTTCTGCTGTTTTTGTATTCCAGAAAAGCTAGTCTGGAAATATTCTCGGAATTGGACGAAACTTGGACAGGACCTCCTATTTTTTCAACACGTACACGGAGTCCAAAGAAGAGACAGAGGGGGGCCGCAAGCCAGCCACACCATGGGGCGGCGCGGCCCCACCCTCTGCCGCGACGTGGGGTGGTGTGGGCCCCACGGGCGTCTTCAGCCACCGCCCTTTCGCCTATTTATTCATCTTCACGGGAAAACCCTAGACACCCGAGCCATTATCCACGAAAAGTTCCAGAGACGCCGCCGCCGTCAACCCTAGCTCGAGATGGTTCAGAAGCTCTTCCCGGCACCCTGCTGGAGAGGGGAATCATCACCGGAGGGCTCTACATCACCATGCCTGCCTCCGGAGTGATGTGTGAGTAGTTCATCTTTGGACTACGGGTCCATAGCAGTAGCTAGATGGTTGTCTCTCCACTTTATGCTATCATGTTTAGATCTTGTGAGCTGCCTATCATGATCAAGATCATCTTATTGTAATGCTACATGTTGTGTTTGCTGGGATCCGATAAATATTGAATACTATGTCAAGTTGATTATCAATCTATCTTATATGTTATTTATGATCTTGCATGCTTTCCATTACTAGTAGATGCTTTGGCCAAGTAGATGCTTGTAACTCCAAGAGTTAGTATTTATGCTAGATAGTGGGTTCATGCCTCCGGTAATCTGGGAGAGTGACAGCAACTTCTAAGATTGTGGATGTGATGTTGCCACTAGGGATAAAATAACCGATGCTTAGCTTAACGGTGCGACGTTAGGTCTAATGCATTTGTTTACATTACGCACATTACTTAATGTGATTATCCGTTGCTTGCAACTTAATACCAACGGGGAACTCGGTATGATAACCTGGAGGTGGATTATTAGTCATAGACGCTGTTGGATAACGGTCTATGTATTTTGTCGTAATGCCCACAAGAATATCATAGTAGTCATCATGTCATATATATGCATTGTCACGCGCTCAATATTTTTTCAATTGCTCAGCTGTAATTTATTCACCCAGCATGTTAGTTATCTTTTATGGAGAGACACCACTAGTGAACTGTGGACCCCGGTCCATTCTTTTACACTGATAATACAACCAACTGCAATCATTGTTCCTTTTCATTCTCTGCAATTTACTACTGTTTTCCATACCATACGTTTAATCCTTTATTTTCAGCAAGTCGGTGAGATTGACAACCTCACTGTTTCGTTGGGGCAAATTAGTTTGATTGTGTTGTGTGCAGGTTCCACGTCAGCGCGCCACTGACAACCTTCAGAAGTGATTTATTACTCCTACCGGTTCGATTAAACCTTGGTTTCATACTGAGGGAAACTGCTGCTACACTGCTTCATACCTTCCTCTTGGGGTCTCCCAACGAACGTGTGATCCACGTCATCAGTGGCCTCACCTAAGAAGCCACGCAAACCGCGTGCAAAGCGGAATCAAGCTACTGGTGCTGGAGATGCGAAATTAGCAAACAATAGTGGCAAAGGGTCCTCGTTGGTGCCAGGAGGCGCTGCCAGGTATAGCGGACAGAAAAGAAAGGAGTATCGTCCGAAAGTTAGCGGTATGATGCAGACTGAATCATCAACACCTGATCTGGCGCTGGTTCCTGTACCGAAGAGCGGGGGAGAGGCCTCTGTCCTTGTTACCACGGAGGATGGAGGCAATGTTGACGCGGCAGATTCAAACAAGAAGCAAAAGACAGACTCACCAGTAACTTCTTCTCGATCGGCGGATCTGGCAGCGGCTGCAGAGTAGCCCTGCCGCACGCAAGGAATCTATTATGTTGGAACTGTCGAGGTTTAGGGTTGGCTTCGACAGTTGGGGAGCTTCGCTGGTTAGTGAGGTTCTTTCGACCTACCTTCCTCTTCCTCTGTGAGACGAAGATGAAGGATTCGAGGGTGCAAAATTTTATGTGGTCGTTGGACTACACAGCCAGTTTTGCTGTCAATAGTGATGGTCTTAATGGTGGGTTGGCGTTGTTTTTGCTGCAGCAGTTCCAAGTGGAGCTGAAGGGGTACAATGCCCACTGCATTGATGTGGTGGTATCAAATGAAGCTAAGCCGAAGTGGCGTGCAACTTTTGTCTACGGGGAGTGATACGTTTCAAACGTATCTATAATTTCAGATGTTCCATGTTGATATTATACCAATTGTTACATGTTTTATATACACTTCATAGCATTTTCTAGGACTAACCTATTAACAAGATGCCACAGTGCCAGTTCCTGTTTTCTGCTGTTTTTGTATTCCAGAAAAGCTAGTCTGGAAATATTCTCGGAATTGGACGAAACTTGGACAGAACCTCCTATTTTTCCAACACAAAGACGGAGTCCAGAGGAGAGACGGAGGAGGGCCACGTGGCAGCCACACCATGGGGCCGCGCGGGCCCCCCTGCCGCGCCGTGGGGTGGTGTGGGGCCCACGTGGCTCTGCAGCCGCCGCCCTTTCGCCTATTTATTCCTCCCGATGCGAAAACCCTAAATACCCGAGCCATTATCCATGAAAAGTTCCAGAGACGCCGCCGCCGTCAACCCTAGCTCGAGAGGGTTCAGAAGCTCTTCCCGGCACCCTGCCGGAGAGGGGAATCATCACCGGAGGGCTCTACATCACCATGCCTGCCTCCGGAGTGATGCGTGAGTAGTTCATCCTTGGACTACGGGTCCATGGCAGTAGCTAGATGGTTGTCTCTCCACTTTATGCTATCATGTTTAGATCTTGTGAGCTGCCTATCATGATCAAGATCATCTTATTGTAATGCTACATTTTGTGTTTGCTGGGATCCGATGAATATTGAATACTATGTCAAGTTGATTATCAATTTATCTTATATGTTATTTATGATCTTGCATTCTTTCCATTACTAGTAGATGCTTTGGCCAAGTAGATGCTTGTAACTCCAAGAGTGAGTATTTATGCTAGATAGTGGGTTCATGCCTCCGGTAATCTGGGAGAGTGACAATAACTTCTAAGATTGTGGATGTGCTGTTGCCACCAGGGATAAAATAACCGATGCTTAGCTTAAGGGTGCGCCGTTAGGTCTAATGCATTTGTTTACATTACGCACATTACTTAATGCAATTATCCGTTGCTTGCAACTTAATACCAACGGGGAACTCGGATGACAACCTGGCGGTGGATTATTAGTCATAGACGCTGTTGGATAACGGTCTATGTATTTTGTCGTAATGCCCACATGAATATCATAGTAATCATCATGTCATGTATATGCATTGTCATGCGCTCAATATTTTGTCAATTGCCCAGCTGTAATTTGTTCACCCAGCATGTTAGTTATGTTTTATGGAGAGACACCACTAGTGAACTGTGGACCCCGGTCCATTCTTTTACATTGATAATACAACCAACTGCAAACATTGTTCCTTTTCATTCTCTGCAATTTACTACTGTTTTCCACACCATACGTTTAATCCTTTGTTTTCAGCAAGCCGGTGAGATTGACAACCTCACTGTTTCGTTGGGGCAAAGTAGTTTGATTGTGTTGTGTGCAGATTCCACGTCGGCGCCGGATTCCCTGGTGTTGCGCCGTGCCATATTCCGCCACCAACAACCTTCAGAAGTGATTTCTTGCTCCTACTGGTCGATTAAACCTTGGTTTCATACTGAGGGAAACTGCTGCTACACTGATTCATACCTTCCTCTTGGGGTCTCCCGGCGAACGTGTGATCCACGCAATCAGGGAGCCACGTCGTGAACTCAGACATGAATTTTGGAGCTTGTTACGTAGGCTTCATAGGGAGTGGACGGGCCCGTGGATATGCGTGGGGACTTTAATGAAGTCCTTTGTGGCGATGAGCATTTGGGCTCAAATGACCGTTCAGAGACACAGATGAACATGTTCAGAGATTGCATGTAGGATTGTGGATTGACGGATCTTGGTTACTCAGGTCCGAAGTTCACATGGAGTAATCGACAGGGAGGATCTGATCAGGTCCTTGTTCGGCTTGACCGGGCAATTGCTAATGGTGCATTCACCGAGCTGTTTAGCGATTTCAATGTGGAGAACGTGATCACAACTACTTCAGATCACTTAGCAATTTCGGTGAGTCTTGCTAGTATGTATGATCTGCCACCTCCGACACGGGTACAACAGACGTTCAGATTCGAGCTGCATGGTTGCGGGCCCCAGACTACCGTGACGTGATGGAGAAAGCGTGTGAGGAAGGCAGGGACGGTTCGAATTCCCTACAATCGACCGTGTAATCTGAACCAGCTAGCTTGTTCTCTGAAGAAGTGGAGCGAGATTCTTTTGGCGCCATTAAGAAGAGGATTGGCAAACTGGAGTATAAACTGAAGGACCTACGGCTGTCAAATGCTAATGAAAGCGAGATCCGATCAGTGGAAAAGAATCTTTGTGAGCTGTTTGAAAGAGAAAAATAATGGCTAGACAAAGATCTCGGGTGGATTGGCTCCGAGAGGGTGACCGAAACACCGCATTCTTCCATGCAAGGGCAACAACTAGAAAAAGAGCAAATAAAATATCTAGCCTTGCAAGGGATGATGGTTCAAAGTGTACATACATGGGGGAGATCAAAGGAATGGTGCATACTTTCTATGAGCACCTCTTCACCTCCGAGACATGCCCTTCGATGGATGATGTGTTGAGTTCTATTCCCCATAAAATCACAGATGATATGAATGACTCTTTGTGTAAGGAGTATACGGAGGAAGAGATCAAAACTGCTTTGTTCCAGATGGGTCCTACTAAAGCGCCAGGGCCGGATGGTTTCCCGGCGTTATTCTATCAAACTCACTGGAATTTTCTCAAAGATGAGATTTGCTGTGGGGTAAGAAGTTTCTTGGCGGGTAATGATATTCCTGAAGGTTTTTGTGATTCGGTTGTGGTGTTGATACCGAAGATCTCCAACCCTCAACATTTGAAGAACTTTCGACCCATTAGCCTGTGTAACGTCTTGTACAAAATAGCCTCAAAAGTGCTTGCTAATAGACTGAAGCTGATTTTGCCTGCTGTGGTGTCTGAAAACCAGAGTGCATTTGTTCCGGGAAGATTAATTACTGACAACGCACTGATTGCATTTGAATGCTTGCACACTATCAGACAGCAGCGGGCTAAGAGGCCGTTCTTTGCTCTGAAGGTGGACATGATGAAAGCCTATGACCGCGTTGAATGGAGTTATTTACATGGCTGTCTTACTAGGCTTGGTTTCTCGGACACGTGGATCAGGTCTGTGATGAGATGTGTAACTACTGCTCGTTATGCTGTCCGAGTTAATGGGGACCTTACAGAGCCAGTGGTACCGTCAAGCGGTATTCGTCAGGGAGATCCTATCAGTCCCTACCTATTTCTTTTGTGCATGGAAGGATTGTCATGTTTACTGCAAAACCAGGAGGCCCAAGGTGAGCTACAAGGAATAAAAAATGGTCGACTTGGTCCTGCTATATCCCATCTACTGTTTGCAGATGACAGTATCTTCTTCGCCAGAAGCGATAGTCGTAGTGTTGATGCTCTCCAGAGGACGTTGAACCTCTATTGTGCTGGGTCTGGACAAAAGATTAATTTGGACAAATCAACAATTTTCTTCGGAAATGGCTGTGAGGAAGGAATCAAGAATGAGGTGAAACAGAAGCTGGGCGTGCAGTCTGAACTTCTCCAAGACTCCTACCTCGGGATGCCTACCCATGTTAGCCGCTCATCAATTCTGACGTTCCGCTACATCTATGAACGCATGTGGCAGCGTGCTAATGGTTTGTCGGATAGACCTCTATCTAGAAAAGGAAATGAAATCATGCTGAAATCGGTGATACAGGCTATTCCAACGTTTGTGATGAGTTGCTTTCAGCTTCCAGTGGAAACATGTGATCACATGAGGAAAATCATAGCCGATCAGTGGTGGGGGAAGGAAAATGGTCGGCAAAAGATGCATTGGAGATCCTGGGAGTGGCTGTCATCCTCAAAAGAAATGGGAGGTTTAGGATTCCGTGATATGGAACTCTTTAATCAGGCGATTTTGGGCCGACAGAGCTGGCGTCTCATCACGGATCCTACCAGTTTATGTGCTCGAGTTCTGAAGGGTCGCTACTTTCCGAATTGCGAGTTCTGGGATGCTCCATGTCCACGTTCGGCCTCGTATACGTGGAGGAGTATTCTCTATGGGAGACAATTGGTCAAGCAGGGAGTCCGTTGGTGTGTCGGCGATGGATCAACAATCAAAATCATGCAGGATAATTGGATTCCGGGTACCAAACCTGAATTTCTCCGAACACTCACAACTCTGACTGATGGCCAGACAGTTGATTTCTTGCTCGATATGGAAGCTCATTCCTGGAATGTCCAACGAGTTCGAACTGTCTTTGCGGAAGAGGTGGCTGATCAAATTTTACAAATCCCGTTAAATCGCCATGGTGAAGGTGATTTTATGTCCTGGCCTCTTAGTCGCTTCGGTACCTACACGGTACGCTCAGCCTATCATTTGGCAAGATCGGAGAAGGCGCTGAAGAGACGCAGCTCACGTGGGAGAGGTATGGTTTCTGATGCACAGGCAGAATCCAAGTTTTGGAAAAAACTGTGGGCGATCAAGGCTCCGGGTAAGATGTGCATCACTCTCTGGAGGTTCGCCCATAACTGTTTACCCACTGGCCAGCAATTTCTTCGGCGCCATATTCCAGCTTCTCATGTCTGCATCCATTGCTCGGTGGAAGAGAGTGTGGAGCATGCCTTCCTTTTCTGCCCGTTTGCAAGAGAAGTGTGGACTGAGATTAAAAAGGACTTTGATGTTTCACTTCAGCGTAAGTCCTTTCTTTCCCCCAAGACATGGCTTATGGATTTCATGTCCAGAAGCAGTGAGATTCAAGGCATTGTTCTCGCGGTAACCTGCTGGCATCTCTGGGATACCCGGAACAAGATTCGTGAAGAGGGGGGACAAGCTGTACCGCTCGGCATTGCTGCGAAGATCAAAGCATATGTTGAGTTCATCATGACGTATCAGCTTTCAACAAGCTCCAACCACAGACGTGAGGCCACCCGAGTAGTTTCTTGGTCTCCGCCGCCGAAGGATTTCTTCAGTTGAGTGTTGATGCAGCTCTCTTCGCCTCGTCAAAGGGCATGGGTGCTGGGGTTGTTGCTCGTGATCAGCAGGGAACTTTTGTTGCTGCTGGTGGGGACAATCTCCATGATGTGGTTCATCCAGAGATTGCTGAAGCATGTGCGATCAGGTTTGCTCTCTCTTGGGCCAAAGATGAAGGTATGGATCATATCGTGGTGAATACAGACTGTTTGTCTGTGGTGCAACGCATTGATTCAACGGAGAGGGATCGATCTGCGATTGGACCGGTCATTCAAGATATCAGATTGCTGGTCGCTGGTTTCAACAAGTGTTCAGTTGTCTTTGTTGGTCGTTTACAGAACTTTGCTGCACATTATTTAGCTCGTTCGTTGGAGTTTTCTTGTAAGTCTATTTGGCGTGGTGTGCCCCCGGATTGTATCCGGGAAACAATTTGTATTGACTCTATGTTTAAGTGATCAATAAAGTGGGAAGTTAGAAAAAAAAACGACGATCATAGGCTATGCATCGTTGATACTAGAGAGACAGCCAACTTTACCCCCATCGATTTTCCGTCAAACCCTACACTTTATCAATTAACCAATCATTCTAATTTTCATTCCTATTTCCACACAATAATTTAAAGCACCATAACTTACATTATTTTCTTTACCATGAATCACACCGTATATTTACCTTTCCTTTCATATCCTAATGTCGCTCCGCAAAGAAAGAACACAAGATAAAAAAAACATACGCATGTGAATTGAGGCTTGGCCCGTTGGCTTAGACGAGTTAATACTCCGAAACAGGCTTACGCCCCGCTATATAAATATAGCAACCACACCGATACAACAGTTCGAACCAAAGGAAATGCTGGGGCAGCAGCACAAACATGCCCAAAGAGAAAAATAAATGAAAGCAAAGGCGAATTGACAAAACAATGGTAACTCGCAACCGTTGCGCCCTGCGACTTTGCTCCACCACGCTCCAAGCACCCCGTACCAAGCAACACCTTCAAGAAGGAAGCCGTTTCCGGCACTACTGCCCGAACCACTGGTCCTAGGGTTTCCCCCGGCACGCAGAGTACAGCGGACAGGGGATTCCCGCGACGCCCTCCAGGAAGGAAGGGTGCCACTCGAAGGCGGCACCGCGTCAGGGTCAGACAAGCCGACACGGATTTCTCCCGACCCCCGTCCACACCCTGGAGCAACGGAGCACAAGCATGCGCCACCATGATTTTGAGGTCACCATCATCTGCCTCTTCATGAACACTGGCGTGTGGCCTGCAAGACAGGGGCAGACAACATCGTCGAGCCGGGGATCAGCAGCCTCGCAGCCGTGCGGGAGGGATCCACCTCCACCGCGGGAGGCAGTCATCGGCCGGACAGAACAGCCGGGGCACACCAGGCCCACACTGGCCCGGCCGGGCCAGACGGGCCCGTAAAGCCCTGGCCGCGCTGCTGCAATGGGCAAGGCGCACCGCCGTCCTCAGCCTGAACTAGTCGTCGCCACCACCTGCAGAAGGCTCCGCAGCCGCAGAGCCCCGGCCCACGCGAGCCCATCTGGAGCCCGCCCGAGCCCATCTGGGCCCAGGGTGCCCAGATCTGGCGCTGACAACCACCAGCGAGCTCCATGGCGCCGCATCGTGGCCAGCACCACCACCAGCGACATCCGGTCGCGCCGGACCGAAGCTTCCCGGAGAGCACCGCCGCCAAGGAGGAAGAAGAGGCCCCGACCACCCCTCCACAGCGCGGGTAAAGGCAGGCCGTCGCCGCCGGCGTCGCCCGGGCGGCGCCCGACGACCTCTGCCGACGGCGGCGACGGGGGAGGGTGGTGGAGGAGGGGGGCGGCGGCCGGAGGAGGAGAAACGCCCCGTCGCCCTCGGGGGGGGGGGGGGGGGCGAGAGGGGGCGGGGGACAATTCCACAACCTCATGAACCAGACGAGTTAATACACATGCCTGGATTAAATTACCAAGGGCTCTCTTCTTCTCCGGTCTCGTTGTTTAGGGAATGTTTAGGAAGGTGGTTGTACCCCGCGACGTCCGTCGACAGCGAGACGTCTGTGGTGATTCGTTAATCTTTTCGTTAATTTCAAGACTGACCAGTTGGCTCAGTCTCTTTTAGGTGCTCATAGGGTAGAGTATGTGTGCGTACGTTCATAGAGTGAGTGTCTACGTGTATATGAACATTCACGTTTGTACTGTGTTTCGGAAAAAAATAGAGGCCGGCAGGATGCTCACCGGCGACAATAAATTGCGCAAGAAATGAACGAAAACGCGATCTGGCATACTCAGACGATTGATAGACGATGATCACCACAATATCCAGTTTACTACACACGATAAGATTTCAGGCCAAGATATTCGCAAAGTAAATAAATTGAGGCCAAGATCGAAGCAGCACAGGGATCTCGTGTGCAAATTGCATCACCGATCGAGCATCCCACGAACATCGCGATTATTTAAGGTGGCCCACAATATCCACAGTTGCAGGGCTAATCAACAGTACTAGTGTCATTACAGGGCTAAGCTTATGCGACGCCGTTGCTGTGCGGGCACGGCGTGGGCTGGCGCGCCTCCGGCGACTGGTTGGCGATGGACATGAGCTTTGACCTGTACTTGTCGGCCGCCCTGTTGTCGTCCTGCCCGCCATGTTCAGTGCGGCCGTTGGGCACGCTGAGGGCTTCCCCTGCCGCCGGCACGGACTGGGAGATCCCTATGAGGGACTGGCGGGCGGCGGCTTCCTCCTGGGTTGTGCCGGTGGACTGCGTCGGTCTCGCAGGCGACGCCATCGATTGCTGAGAGCTGCAAAGACAAGCAAATTCCAGAGGTTGGTGAGAGGGCTTGTAAAGGAAACAAATAGGGAGTGGAAATTAGGATCCCGGATCACAAGATTAGGCTGTGGACAGGTAGTGCAGCTTTCACAAGTTTTGCATGAGCAGGGGTTTTGGGGAACGTTCTGGATCCATCGTAGTAGCATAGTGTAATAATACAGAAAGGGAAGATTGGTGCTCAGCTAGAAATGAATGCTCTGATTGGTGTCTAAGAAAGAAAGAAAGGGATGCATGATTGCCGACACTTTTTCGTCATATAATCAGTCACGCCGTACAGAAATCACCCTTTCGTGTCAAATACTCCGCGCTGTTCGTAACGATTTTCATCATCGATAAAATTTTCAAGATGCTATGCACTCAGAATCATCATGGCATGGGACTTGTAAAATTTCAGTGACAGGAATGCATCTCGTGAATTACAAATGGTTATTTTAGATGATGGATCCTAAATGGTTAGCTCAAAGCATTCAATCAGGTTCACTCAACAGGAAAAAAATAACCGAAGAGGTACCCAATAACCCAAACGACTCCTAACGAGCGTTTCATCAATAATGGACCGTTTCGGTAACAGCTCCGTGGATAGGCATTAAGACCATGGGTGCCGCAAGAGTACACCCATCGAAAATATTTAAGTTCTTGCTAACCAATAGCAACTCTAGCAACAGTTGCTAAACAGCTGGGACGTACGGCCCCTATTTTTTATTGGCAGATTCGACCAAGAACCACAGATACTTTCCTAATTTGCACTCCGCAAGGATCCCACCTTAACGCCGTAAACTACGAAATCATCTCGATTCCATGGCGGCTAAGAAGAACTAAGAGCCACACACACCAGGACCAGGATCCACAGATCCACTGGAACAAGAAACGAACACGACCCTGAGATAAAAACCACACCCTGAACCCTAGATAATCGCGCCTCACACGAAAATCCGGCGCAGAAATCAGAGAGAGCATGAGATTTGGGGCACTCACCGGAGCGGAGGCTGGGGACAGGCGGAGAAGGTACAGCCGGGCAGCTTTTGGGCGAAGGAAAGAGACGATAGGGAGGGAAGGAAGGAGACCAACCGGATGAGCTGACGGGGCTTGGCCGCTTTCTTTTATAGCCGTAGGCGTTTCTCCCCGGTGGACCAGCGCGGAATCCACCGCCCGTGCTCTGCCGACGGCGCAGGATCGGGTCGGGTGCATGGACCCGGCGTTGGTACGGTCGGAAGCCGAAAAGGCTGTGCCGACTCGGACGTGAGCTGGAGTCAAATAACGCACGCGCAGGGGTGTCGTCAGTCGCCGCAGGCAAGTTGCGGTGCTGGGGCCCGGTGGTCAGTGAGGCGGAGGTGCTGGAATCCTCGGGACGGCGGGCCCCGCGACCGGCCGGATTTGCCTTGTGGAGAATAGACTATTGGGAGTCGTGACAAACCCGGTGGGGCCCGGGGTCTATCTCCGACGTGTACCCAGCTCATGCCTCTGTCGTGTGTAAACGCGGCACCTCGCAGATTTTCATATTTTTCACCTCAATTTTTCATGATATCGTAATGGCTCAGTTTCAGGAGGACAAATATCGTAGCCAAAGTGCCAAACCATGGTTATTTGTTCTGCTCAACATCTCCCGCAGGATGTGTTCTTTAGAGTACGGTTGTCTGCCCAGTTGATATCTAGAAAGATGATATATCTCGTGCTGGGTTGTTAGGCTGATATTTCTGATTTCTTCTTTTGACGTCGTAGTCGTGTAGGGGTGTCAGTTTGGAATTCGATGGCGTGTTCGGAGACATGTTGTCCCGGTCAGATTCTTTCAACGGAAATAGTTTTGTTTCTGGTAAACTAATTTGGAGGTTCAGCTGCAGATCAACGATTGAGCCGCGTCGAGATCAGGTGACTAGGTGATCTGTCTTTCATCCTTTGGTGGTCGCTCACTTACCTCGTGCCAGTTGGAATTGCATATTTTTGCCACGGGTTGCCAGTTGGAATTCCAATTTGTAGCTCTCCACACACTGAACGTTTGGTTTTATATTTTCTCAAATTACACTGTTGCAAGACAAGTAGTTTGCCAAAAAATTGAAACGATAAGAAGCATGATGATCGACAATTTTATTGTTTCACCAGCAGAAACACTCATCCCTCCATTGATGCGCGCTCGTCGATGCATGCATAGAGCTTGTCTGTTGCAGCGAGCGCATAGATGGGAAGGGCTAACTAACGGGTGACCTGCCCCGGTAGAATTCAATATCGTTACAATACATGTCGGAGTGGAGGGAGAAGAGGAGAGAGAGGACGAAGAAGAACGCCGGCCACGGCCAGCGGCGCTCCTGCGTCACCTCACCGTCCCAACCTTCTCAAATCTCCGCCTCAGCCGGTCATCCGCCGCCCTGACCTCCCTCTTACCCCCTCCTGCACACCTTCTTCTCCTGCGCAGACGAGCCAAATACTAACCCTAATTCGCTGATTTCGCACCCCCATCGCTAAGTTTAGGGCTCGGCTCCGCCTCGCTCAAGCCTTGCTGACGCCTTCTCCACGGCAGCTCTATCCTGGTCATCGTAGGATTAAAAAATGCAGAATTAGAAAAAACACGAGAATATGCAACACAAAGGATGCAATACACATACAATAAATTTTGTAAACTTGAGTATTTTGTTCAATAAAGAATAGAAAAACATAGGAATCCTAATAATCATGGTCAAATAAAAGCCAAACTAGATTAGAAAAAGTTTAATCTGCTACTAAAGACTGAGTCTCATTTTTCAGACTAGGAATTTGAAACAGAGGTCCGAGTTACTGAGTTTTTCTTTGAAACTGAGATCAAAGGGATTTTGCCTATGTATTTTCCCTGGTGCATTCCTTCAAACCAAACAGATGAAAAGTGACGACATAGGAGAAATCCTATTCCTATGGCATTCATCCACTTTTACTTTGTACCAAACACACCCTTAATTGTTTTTGTTGTTTATGTTTATATTATTTTTATGTTCATTACTCATACAGAAAGTAACTCGTGCCAGTTGGAATTGCATATTTTTAGAAGACATGAAACTCGTGGCAAAACTCATTTGCTACTTGCAATTTTCTTGCTCGTTTCTTAAGAAAAGTGCAAATCGTATTGTAAACCAGTTAGAGTCGCAAATTTCTCGAGAATACTTCAACTCATTTCGGAAACCGAATGTCAATTGCAAGTTTCTCAGAAAAGTGCAACTCGTATCGGACAATCGGTTGGAGTTAGAAAAGTGAAAATCTTATCGAACCGTGGTTTTGATTCCCACGTTTATTGAGAAAAGTGCAAATTGTATTAGAAAATTGTTGGAGCTGGACATTTCTTGATAAAATACAACTCATATCGAAACCCCGTGATTCTTAAACTTTTTTTTCCGATAAAAATGAACTTATTTCAAAATTTGGTTGAGAATTGATGTTTGTTGAGAATGTGCAACAAGCAGCATTATATAAAAAATACAGAACATAAGAACAATAGATAATATGCAAAAAGAAGAAAAAACGAAAAAATGACCAAATCCTAGTTTAGTTGGATAAGAAAAAAATACACAAAGTTGGTGCAACAATCAATATAAAGATACACTTTTTGTATGAGTAATGAACATAAAAAGAACCATAGTCGGGTTGGTATCCTACCGACGACGGAGTACCCAACAAACTAGGGCACATGTTCAATACCCAGAAGAAGTGAGCACAACTCACCTAGTAAGGGAATTGGATGTACAACCCAACCACCCATATTTCAAATCCTCACGGAAATATATTTGGGTTCTTATTATTTTAAAAACAAGCCCCTGTAAGATCTTTTCCTACCGCATTCCTAAAAAAAAGGTTCAAAATCCAACGGCAGCTTACTCACTTAAAGAATTATGATTGGTTTGGGGATTAACTACCATACAAATAAACTGTAAACTAGAATAGATACATTATACACAACTTGATTTTACCCTTAGTGCCCGATTGGTTCAGCGTTTTTTTAGATAATACGAGGAAAAATTCACGGACCTACCAAGGCCATTTTGAAAATACGGTGGGCATAACAAAACATACCAATGTACGGTGTATTAAACCGATAATCCAATCGGGGCATTAGTTAGTTGCGCCAGACCAAATGTACAACTCATCTGTATAAAAAGGCGCGGCAGTAGAAAACAAGAACAAAAATGATTATATAGTAGACTGAGTAAACATGAAAAATGTACCAACAAAAAAGGGATAAAGGTACAGAAAGCTTGAGAAACCTCTCTCGTAGGCTGCTGCCTCAGCAACCAAAAGCCCATAAGAAAGCCCACAAAGATACAAACAAGCAAAAACGAAAAAAAGCCCAAAACAGGAGCCAGTTTAGTACGGAGTAAAACGGTATCAATACTGAATCGAGATAGAGCCAACACCGGACACCGGAGAGATCAAACGCGCGCCTCGCGGCGGCGAGTCGTCCCCTCCGGTAGGCGCGGATCCCCAGAACCCTACCCCCTGGAGCGGTAGGGTTTCGTCCGTGCATCCCAGCGCTGGCCCGCCCGCTACGAGGATTTCCTTCCGTTCCCCAATCCGTTTGCCTACGGTTGGGAAGCTATCTAGGGTTAAGGTTGGCCTGCGGAAATTGGACGGGCGAATTTGGTGGTCCGGACCGCGAATCCGACACCAGTTTGCCTCCATCTCCACCCCACCCATCGATTCCACCGATCCCACACAGCTCAGCGCGTGGGGGGAGGCGCGGGTTTGCAGCAGCAGTTTCAGAGGCAATGCGATCCGAAGTAGAGCCGTCAGAGGAAGAGGAGAAGCTCTTCCGACTGCTTCTGGATGTCGTCCGTCACTTCCGCCTCGGCACGACGGTCCGCGTCGCCGGTGGCTGGGTCCGGGACAAGCTATTAGGGAGACAACCCACTGACATCGACATTGCCCTCGATAACATCACGGGCCAGGAATTCTCCGCGAGAGTTGACAAGTACTACCTGGAGTTGATAAAGGAGGATGACCAGAAAGGAGGAACCGTTGTTATCAAGCCCAATCCGGATCAATCCAAGCACTTGGAGACTGCTAAGACGTCTATATTCAACAGAGAAATTGATTTTGTTCAGTTGAGGTCTGAAGAATACGCCGAAAGCAGCAGCATGCCTACCGTGAAGGGTGGCACTCCCGAAGAAGATGCGTACCGCAGGGACCTGACGATTAATAGTTTATTCTTCAACATCAACGATCACTGTGTGGAAGATTTTACTGGAAGAGGTGTTGACGACCTACTCGTGAAGGGCCTTATTGATACTCCTTTAGATGCCAGAGTTACCTTCTTGGATGACCCACTTAGAGTTCTTCGAGCTATTCGGTTTGCTGCTAGATTCAATTTTAGATTATCTGATAAGTTGAAGGAAGCTGCTTCGGACGAAGAGGTGAAGTTGGCACTTGGTCGCAAGATTAGCAGAGAGCGTATCGGGAAGGAGATTGCTCAAATGATGTCAGGCCAACACTCAGCTGATGCAATGTCTTGCATTCGTGATCGGGGCCTATTTTATATTGTGTTTGCTTTCCCTGAAAACTGCGACCCTCCAGTTTTTGATAACTGTGATCGGTGTTGTGTTTCACACATTGAATCAGCTTGGAACCTTGAAATTTCTGTGCACAGCGATGTTTCTCGGCCCATGCTGTTGGATGATGAACAGAAGAAGCTTTACCTCTATAGTGCACTCTTTTTTCCCCTCCGGAAGATGTTCTACTTGAATGAAAAATCTAAGAAGTTTCCTGTCACTAGCTATATTATTCAGGAGTCATTAAAGCTGCCAGCATGTGTTGCTAAATCGGTTCTCAACGTGCATGCTGCCAGCGAAAAGTTTGCTGAATTAGTTCCCCTCTTTGAATCAAATGTAGCTTCGGGAGCTATCAGGGAGGAGGTGGAAGATGTATATCTTGATATACCAATGGACAAATGGAAGCGTGTTTATGCAGGAGTCTTACTTAATGAAATAAAGGACTTGTGGCGGGTGGCACTTGCTATATCCGTCATCTCTTATCCAGAAGCTGAAAATGTTGGCGGCACCCTCAGCCAGCAACAGGATGAGCTCCATCGGAGGAAAGAGCAGTACATGAGAGTTGAGCGTTCCATAACTGATCTAGGGCTCAATGAAGTGTGGAAGTTGAAGCCATTGGTCGATGGCAAGATCATAATGGGAATTGTGCAGAAGCCAGGAAGTTCACTAATCGGGGAATGGAAAAAACACGTGTTCAAGTGGCAGCTTGCACATCCGGAAGGAAGCATGGATGATTGCATCAACTGGATGACGTCGGCACAGTTGAAACGCCAGAAAGTAGAATCCAGCATCTGAGCAGTGAGCTGCCTCTTGCACAAGTCTGCGCTAGTTAAGCTGCCTGCAATGTCAAGCCCTGTACCTGTTGTGTTGTTAACTGAAGATATCTAGCTCCTGTCGGCACGCTGTTCACTGGATGGTTGGTTACCTCTATCATTCAGTTTACCTTCAGGATCCATGCAAGTATATTATGTTGGGCCAAATTCAAGCAAATTTGACTTGAACTTAATTAGGAGTAGTTCCGAATTCGCTGCTGGCAGTGCACCTTCCGGGATTATTTTCTCCAAGGTAACTCTGATGCATGGAGATTAAGTCAAGAGGCATGCATCCTGCTTATTTATTCAGAGTACCAGCGTGTGTTAGTTTTTCACTAGATTGATATATATTTGTGTAAATATGTGGATAAATATTATATAAGTTACTGTTATCAAGGTATCGTCATAGATGATTCACCGCCACCCTGTGAAAGTTAATTATCATCAGACAAAACAAGTATGTAACTGCTCTGGGCTTCACATAATTTTATTTTGTAAAGAGCAAGAAAAGAAACAATCTTTCAGTTGCCTAAGAGGCTAAGACAAGCATAAATAAGTCAAATGATAATTTGCTTGGTGTTCAACTCAAAACTCTTGGAAAACTGAAAGTCCTTTTCTACTGGGTCACAAGAACCATGTCCATGATATCTTTTGCGGTGGTAGCCGGGAATCATGGATATTATCTGAGAAGGTGAGGAAACTGTCTCTCAGCCCGTCAACACCTGACACCAGCCAAGTACATGGTCTCAGCTTCTCCTTCCGCTCTTTTGATCTGAAGTATCTTCTCTGCTTCAGCTGTTGCGTTGGCTTTCGATCTCATTCTAGCAGCTGTTTCACACAAAAAGTACAAAACCATAAATCAGAGCATGTCAATGAGGAATAAAAATCATATCATCTAGTATTAGCCTGATTCATTAGCACTTACCTGTATTCATCTCATGCATCACTCTCTTGACATGCAAATCAGGTTAATATTAACTGTCAGAGTTTGCACAATCTTTGGGCCTAACTAAACATAGACATTGCCTGCAACGTTTGCAAATGAGGTCAGTCAAGATATTCTCTGTTCTGTACAGCAACAAACAGTGGACATAAACCTTTTCAAGCTCATCTTCAACAGCCTTTGCATTGCCAATCCTTGGTGCACAAATGCATCATCCGGCTCTAGCTCTATGAGAATCAGTATAAGCCTAAAACTGGACCCAAAGATGAAAGATGGGATGTAGTCGAATATGATGTGCAGTTCAGAAGACGGTGAAATTTACCCTCGAAGCAAAATATTATGATGGCTCAGTTCTACTCGGCACTCTAACATGGACCATAAATTACAGTGAATGAACAAAGGTAAAGAATTACAGTGAATAAACAAAAGCTAACATGCCGAGGAGCCATGCCCGAACTTCCGTGAGAGGAGGGTGCAAGACATTCATACAGGGAAGGCTAAAGGCTTGCCATGATCCCAGTCGTCACTCGAAAATAATCTGAGCTAGCAGACATACATATACTCAACATAATGAATGAACGAGATGAGGTATGAAAGTACAAGGGAACTCACCTAGTTGCCAGCCATTGTGAATTGACAGTTAAGGAATTACGCCAGTTTATTTCTAGTGCTAGTCCTGGTGGCTTTTGTGTTCCTGCGTGAGATACACTAGGGCCTGATGCTAGTTTTGCTTTGTTGGGTTGGGTCCAGGGTATTTCCGAACCGGTTTGGAGTCAAATATAAATTGTAATCGGGAAATTGCTTGCATGCACTATAATAGGACCACTTCGGTCATGTATTAGGGAGGCAAGTTTATTTTGAGGACTTTCAGAACGTTTTACAAATAGAAATCCCGATAGATGGGCCTCTTTGATTTGGAGGAAACATTTGGAGGAAACATGGAGGAAACTTACAGGGTTGGGAAATTTTCCCGATTTGCTACTATTCACTTGTTTGATTCGTAGGAATGATGCTAGGGAAAGTAGAGGAACTTTTCCTACGTATCTCACTTTCAAGGCAAAACTTAGAGGAATGAAAAAATGAGCTCAAACCTCATTCTTTGAATCCTGTGCACAAGGAACGAGGATAGTTTTACACCAGCCGCCCTTTCCTATTCCTATCCCTTTCCCATTCCTTTGATATTCCTTTCCTTTAAATCAAAGAGGGATAGAGGAAAGGAACTTGAGAGGCACCAAAGCTTCGTTTCTATGTGTGTGGAATAGGTAGAAAGTCTTATATTTTGATACGGAGAGAGTAGTAGTAAGTACAGCGTCAGTGCACGGAGGCGGGATGGCGACCAAGCGGCAGCGCTCTGACGACGATGGCCACCGCCCGCGCCTCCATTTACTCACCAAAGACTGGAACGAAGGATTCAGCATGTACAAGCTAGACATCGGCTCTGACTCTGACTCGGACGGCGACATGGATTCGAAAGCTCTGCACCTTCCACGCCGCCCGGTCGTGCGCCTGGCCGGCAATTCTAACCAGCAGTTCGTCGCTGCGGGCAGGAAAATCTACAACTTTTACAGCTCATCCAATGCCAGCTCCAACCTCGTCTTCGACACGGACACGCTGGGACTCACTGCCGCCCCTCATTTACAGGAGCCCAAGAAGCCCGGCGCGTTCTGGGCTGTCGGCGACACCGTACACGGCATCGACTGCGGCTGGGAAGCCCAGCGACGGAGCTGCTTCGAGATGCTCCCCCGCGAGCCACGGCCTGGCCTCGGAGCGTGGAGGTGGGAAACACTCCCGGCGCCGCCGTTCCAGCCGCACCACGTCACGTCCCGCGCCCTGCACCCGGACGGCTCCACCATGTTCATCTCCATATACAACGGGGGCACCTTCTCCTTCGCCGCCCGCCGCCGTGCGTGGGCGCGCCACGGCCGCTGGATGCTCCCCTTCAGCGACGAGGCCTACTACGTCGCCGCGCTGAACAGGTGGGTCGGCCTCAGCTCGCCGCACTTCGGGCATATCGTGGCGTGGCCGGTGCTCTCGCCCAGACCCAACAGGGACCTCTACTGGCGAGACCGGGAGGAGCCGACATGCAAGACCGGCAAGGACATGTTGTTCTGTGCCGAACAGGAGCGGCATCTCCTTGCCAGCCTCACCTACCTGGGCGACACCGAGTTCTGCCTCCAGGAGACGGTGACGCAGAAGGGCTATGATTTCGCCGTGGCATTTGGCGTCAAGGTGCCGATGCTGCTTCGCTTGGTGAGGTTTCGGGTCGAGTACTATGGCGACGGCGAGATCTGCGTGGTGAATAAAAGGGTTAGGATCTACTCCCTCGGTATGAAAATATAAGACGTTTTATTGCACTAAAACATGTCTATGTGCATGTTGGGCCCAACATGCTAAAACGTCTTATATTTTGATACGGAGGGAGCACGAGCTGTCTGGGTACATGGAGGATCATACACCTGTTGCCTTCTGGATGTAATACTATTACAGTAATAGTGTCAACAGATACATTGTTAGTCTAAAGTTTTTCATTATCTCAAAAAAGAAAGCCTAAAACTTTTCACGCCGTCACCTCTTCTTGTGTCATCGTGTGATGTAAACCATGTATTTATTCTCGGGCAAGTAATTAGTCAGGCATCTTAGCATTAGTCATGTTCTTTCCTCAGGGAAGTAATTAGTTGTTGACCTGAATTCCCGAAAATGCCTCTCAAGAGTAATTTCGTCATTTGCTAGCTGCTCCACTTGGCTTTTTGGCAAAATTGGTTTACCTCTCGATCTGAAGCTAGGATCTGTTTCAAGTGCATCGGCTTACCGTAATTCGTACCAACGATTCATCACCACGCATGCGCATCCATGAACATCGTAACAAACATCAATCGTGGGCTCGTGGCGCCAGAGAGTCCCAAGTAAAGCAAACAACAGCATTTCCTCACTGCTTATTAATTAGACAAACACGTTAAACTTGAAGAGCATAACGAACAACATACGTGCGCTGCCAGCCACCGCAGGCCGGAAGCGACTAGGGCGGCGTGCCATACCCCAAACTATCCAAGCTCGGGCTCGCCGGTCGCGCATCTCCAGCTGGCGCCATGGTACCCTTCGATTTAGGCGCTCCGATGTCACCAGCACCGCCATGCGCAGGCGCGGCCGGCGCGCCACGCACCGCGGGCCCATGGGCGCCAGCTACCACAGGAGCGTGCGTACTCCCAGTACTAGTAGCAGCCTTCGGCTCAGGGGGTGGCGGGGACGCAGTGCGCGCGCCATGGTATTCAGGTTCCCTGCGTGGGATCGGCGGTGGAAGGTAAAACCCCGTGATGACGTCCGGGGGCGGTGGCGCAGGCGTGCCACCGGACGCTCTGGTTGCGCGCGGTGGAGGAGGGAAGCTGACACTGGTGTGCGCCTCTGGCGTTGGCGGCGCGGGTGCACCACCACCGGAAACTCTGGTTGCACGCGGTGGAGGAACGCTGACATTCGTGTGCGCCTCTGGCGCTGACGGCGCGCGTGCACCACCACCGGAAACTCTGGTAGCGCGCGGTGGAGGAGAGCTGACATTCGTGTGCGCCTCTGAAGTTGGTGGCGCGCGTGCACCACCACCGGAGACTCTGGTAGCGCGCGGTGGAGGAGAGCTGACACTCGTGTACGCGTCTGGCGCCGACGGCGTGCGTGCACCACCGGACACTCTGGCAGCGCGCGGTGGAGGGAAGCCGACACCCGTGGACGCCTCCGGCGCTGGCGGCGCGCGTGCACTGCCACTGGACACTGTGGCTGTGCGCGGTGGAGGGGAGCGCACGCTCGTATAATCCTCTGGTGACGGCGGCGCGCGTGCACCGCCGGACACCGCGGCGGCGGGGGAACGCGGCGGCAGCGGGCTCCTCGCTCCGGGGTGGACGCGGAGGGTCGCGTCGCACTGCTTCCGCACACCGCGCGGGATGAGCGCGCCGACGAGGCCGCTTGTGAAGAGGTCGCAGAAGATGTCGACTTCGTCGGCCGCCTCGCAGCAGGGGCGCGGCACGGGGCACCCGGTGAGGATGGACTCGAGCAGGTTGTGCTTGCACGAGCACAGCGCCAGAATCGACTCCCAGCACATGCCCGGGTCCTGGAGCGGGTCGGAGGAGGAGAAGGGGTCGATGACGGCGAGCGAGCGCCGGGGCGCCGCGGAGACGGCAATGGCGACGTGCGTGAGGCACGCGGCCAGGAGCGCGGCCAGGATCGTGGCTCTCATGGTTGGTTTTGGAAACTCTGTGGCTGCGTCGATCGCTTTGTGCTTGGAGCAATGCAGTCGTCGCCTATTTATACGGTGCTCTGGCCTCGTGGAGTCGTGGCTGCTGGACCGTTTTGCGTGTTAACACACTAATGCTACCAGTTAATGTGACACTAACTGCGATATGTAACATGAACGCTCTGAAAATTTCTTCATTCTTCATGCTAGATGTTAATAGGGTTAAGTGCACTTTCGGTCCCTCAAGTTTTGCAAAAGTCCCACTTTGGTCACTTAACTCTATTTTGGTCTAAACATGGTACTCAAACACTTAATTTGTGAGAGTGATGATAGAACCCTTAGGTAAGATAGGATTGTATGGGAGAGTGATTGAGATTTGTGCCTTTGAACGTGTATACTAATTGCTAATGGATCCCCGCGTTGGATTAGCCTAGTGTTTGAGGATCACGTTTAGACCAGAATAGAGTTAAGGGACCAAAGTTGGACTTCTCCAACACTTGAGGGACCAAAATTGCACTTAACCCTAGTTAATATGGTACTAACTGCGATGTGTAATGTAACTTCAGAAGCTTAAGTTTGCCATGCCGAAATTTAACTACTACGAATGTGTTTTGGCTACTGTATGGTTGGAATGGATCTGTGTATGAAGTCACATTTTCATTGGCAGTTCACTTTGAAATCCAAACTCTAGTACCCCGCAAAAAAAAACTCTAGTAAGATTTTTGAATGGTTTTCTTTGGCGCATATATTCTTAAAATAAAATGTTAAGTAGTAAGCCCAAACTGTGGGCTCAAAAGTTCAGTGTAAAGAACATGGAAAGCCCAACAACCTGATCGCAAGCCCAATTAACGAGAGCCTAAAGTGGTCAAATCGTCAGTGGATAATGCACCCTGAAAACGCTTCAACAGCTGTGAGGCTTTCTAGACTCCGTCGTGGAGTAGGCGTGGCCACCGATGATGTCCGCGACGCCGGCGGCCGGCCCCGGCGGCGCAGGGTTGCCGGCGCAGACTTCGGAGAGCTCTCTCCCCGGATTACATGGCCCCCCTCGGCGGCCGTCCGTTTCGAGGCCTTCATGGGTCGTCCGCAGTGAGGTGAGCTGGATCTTTCCCTTAGTCCATTCCTTCTCTTCCCGTGTCTGCAATTCGTCGAACACTTGATAGGCTAGGCGGGAAGCGACATAGCTAAAACTGTAGTGACAATAGCTATAGCTTCGATTCTCGGCTCGGGATACCTTCTGGGACAAGGCATCTGTCAACTGTTCTTCTGGTTGATTGGTGTCGTGGCAGCGAATTCGTTAAGTAGAGGTTCAGAAGAAAGGCTCGGGATACCTTATGAAAAACTCGTATGCTTGTTCTTGCAACTTTATAGATCATCGCTAACCCCTGCAAAAAAATGTAATTTCTAGAACATTGCGGTTGAAGTGTTTCTGCTTCTAAGTAGGTTTAAGTCATTATGGTTATGAAACATGAACAAATAAATGTTGCAGATGTTGTCTGACGCCCCGAGCGGGTGGGGTAAACAGTATTTCAGCTGATTCATTCTTGCAGTTCTATAGCCACTTATGTGGAAATTTAGCGTTGTCCAACTTCAGAAATTATGATTCAAATGACCTTTTACAGCCAGAAAAACAAAAGTCATAAGTCCTTCTTCGATTTGGGGACTGACGACGTGCTGCGACTGTGATTCTTCTGACAGAACCACAAACGATTAGACATAGTCGTTGTTGGGGTTACACGAGATAAGTTAAACAAATTACAGTGGAGGAAGAGGAAGCACGTGAGATTTGATCATCAAAGAGAAGCATGGGGATAAAATAAAAGAGGGATAGGGGCCGTGTGACCAGGAGGATAAAAGAATTGGGAGTGTACAACAACTGTATTATTAGACAATTACTATAGCTCTAATTCAAGGTTTAGTTTTAACTAGTTCTAGGACACAGGTGGTACTTCAGGTGATCAGGTCCTCACTGAATTCTGCACTAGCCTTGTGGAATCGGATCAGCATCTGAACTTTGGCTGACAGAATAATATACGAAATAGAGCCTGTGCACTTAATGCACAAACAATCAGGACAAGGCGCCGAGCAAGTAACCATTCTTCTTGTGTACCACTGTGTCGGTGCCATTATCTTGCCACATCGCATGTGGTCCACCACCAAGTTCGTGAATAGAAGATATTCACCTGGCGGAGAAAATGAGATAGCCAGATAGGACGCCAACATGTCAGAATAAATATGCATTAGGTGATATGAACGAGTGAGCATTTTGTATCAATCTTTTACTTGTATATTAGCCAATTCTCTGATGTCTTCATTGCAACCATGACGCAGTCAAATGTTAGGAGAGAACGACCAAAACGATGTGAACCTCCATGCACCATCTGCAAAGGCACGGGGGCAATAGATTGCCGTATCTGTTTTGGTAGAGGTCTCTATTTTACTCCCATGCTAGCTTCTCTTGCTGATAATTACTACCAAGTCTCTTATGAAAACCGGGCCTCATATTTGCAGGAAGAATAAATCATGTCAATCTTGTCATGCTCCCCAAGGGCGAATGGCCACAATGGTGAGGACACCCCTAATCATTTAAATGTCCAGCACACTGTTGCTGGAGGTACTGAGTACTGGCACACCTTGCTCACTTGACTTCCATTTGTCAGGTGCCAAATATGTCGGGGCAGTGGCCTAGATTACTGCCACCGGTGTCATGGAACAGGTGAATATCGAGAACCCATGGGCTTTCACTTCACTGCCAATAGGAATTGAGCTTGGCACAAGCAGTTCTGGAAGGCCAGTTAAGTCAAATAGTTTTGCGAAAAAGTAAGTCCCATTGACACTATATGATGTACATTTGAATGAGCCGTGGGGTTGTAGCCCAAGACTTGAATGTTGCTACTGACTACTGTGAAAACTTTGATGTGGAGCTAATGTTGTACTAGAGTATTTTTTTCTCAACAAAGAAAATGGGATGCAATTATGATCAAGGGGTCATCAGTTTAATCAACTTGCCAATTTGTGCACGAAATTGTATGAGGTGATAATAAGGTATTCTTACCATATTGTTGTATGCTTCTGATGACAGTGTGCATCTAAAAGCTTTGTTAAAAGGAAAATATCGATTTACCACATCTGAATACACTACATAGCGATGCTACATAGTAGCCGCTCGTTAGTATTGTAACCAGTTGTGCCAAAGCTCAATTATCGAACTCTAAAACCCTAAGAGGTCATTTGGTGGCCATCATTTCATGCCGGAATTATGAAAACAAAATTTGAGGGTTAAGGCAGTCGTTCTACCATACGATTAGATAGAAAAGAAGTGTTATGTACATAGTTCGTGGGTCAGCACGAAAGAAGCAAAACGAAACTACTACAAATGCACAAAATTACATCGCCATGTGGACGTCTCCTAGGTCCTGAGTGTGGGAGTATGCCTGCTGAGCCATCTCTTCACGAACCAAGGCCACCACGGCCGACGGGAGGAGTGCGGTGTTGCGGAAAACTCTCCTATTCCGCTCCTTCCACGCTCCCCACATGGCATAAATGAAAGCGCCACTTGCCGCTCGACGTCGATCCTTCGGAATGGCCGTGATGGTGTCCTCCCACCATTTGTTTATGGAGCGGCCAGCGGGTGGAGAGGCGCCCCCAAACGCTCCTATTCAAATAATCATGGTTGTCAGCAAACATTGATGGTTGTTGTTCACCGTGTTTCGTCCAACATGTGTACGATTCCATAAATCCCTTCAAAATTATGTGTTCTTCTATACTCTGTCTTTTTCCCACAAGACTTCATTCTTACAGACAGCACAAGGACAAAACATGTTTGTTTCTTAACTGTCTTTCATCTGTTGCGACGCCCTAATTAAGAATTCAACCACACCTTCTGAGAATTTACGACCTGTACGAGTACCGTACATCGAAGCTCGATCAGGATCCATCTAGGCAAAAAAGAATTATGGCCAACAAACAATTAATATAACGCGAGTGTTGTTCTAGTGCAAAGCTAGAAAAATGACAAACAAACTTGCCCATCCCAACAAGGCGCTCTTAAATCAACAATTAAACAAACAATTAGTAGGTTTTCGAGTAATACCACCACCGTAGCTGGAGCCGGGACCGAGCGCGTTGCCAAGTGAAGAACGCACTACAATAGCCAGAGTGTAACGCTGCCGACCAGCTTCCCTGAGCTGCCTCTCGACGCTGACAAACGTGTGCCTCTTGACGCCCGCAACCACCGCGCGACTCTCGACGCCCGCAACACAGATGTAAGATTTAGACTCCGCCTCCGCCGCCGCTCCTATCTTTCAGTCTTAGGGGTATCTCCGCAGTTCAGTCACTCGGCTCCACTCATAGCATTAGGTCTGAACGAAACCATCAGACACGGTTGTAAGGACCCGTAGTTATAGGACTTCCGAGGGGTAGAATTTAGATTTTTGCATACTTGCATTCACGCATTGACAATTTGGGATAAAATTTGCGCTTTTTAGAATAAGGGAGTCGAGGTGATCAACACTCGACTAGAATTGTCGAGAGGGGTGAAATAAACCTAGACACCATATTTTGAGTTCAAACTATTTTAAATAAGAATTCTCTATGGAATTCAAAACAATAAATCTTATAATCTGTACTTATCTCATTTCTCAAACATTTAAGTCTCAAGTTTGAATTTGAGATATTTGAATTCAAATTACATGACAAGTGTCATCACATTTCAAACACTTATAAGAATTCATCCAACAAGACATGTCTTTCGTTGCAATAAAATGCAACGAAAGATATGATAATATCGCATTTTACCATGTCTTTCATTTCAAACACCATAATAAGAATAAATGGAATTCTTCATTTCTTATCTCAATGTTCTTTACAAAGAATAATTACAAGGAATTTTACAAACAATAACTCCAGAAACTTTACAAGAAGTTCTACAAAGAAATGATACAAAGGAAAACTTCCTAAAAATCTAAACCTATCTAAATCTTGATCTTGTGATCTTCTTATCTGGAACTTCTGTACCTGCACACAAACAAAGACATAAGAGGGAGTTTTTGGTTAGGAATAAAATGTTGCCACCACCATTTGGTGATATGGCAGGATGATTTAGAAAATGGCAGTAACCTGATCAACACTTGGGTTGATCAAGTGTTTGTGCTAGAGGGCAAAACCAGCAAGGAATTCAAAGACAATAAGAGACTGACCATTTTAGGTCAAGACCGTGCTCAACATTTGACAACAAGAGCTCAGGCAACTTAAGCAACATGGACAAGATCCAATTTAAGCAAAGGCAACATGCATGATCTTATTAGTTCAATAAGCAACAGAGTAGACAGCCCTCCTGCTTGCCAACTTCAAGTTAAAGACCACAAATTTAAATCTAAAAGCCATAGGAATCACATTTGACACTTACAGTCAAATGGACCCAGTTAAACTTAAAGCCCACAAGTGACAACATGGACTGAAAGAGGCAAACCATCAGAATTTGAATTGCTACACTTGTCGTCGATGAGCACATTGCTAGGCTGCAATCAATGTTCAGGGGCTCGGTCCCCGGTCGTGCACCGGCGTTGGATCGTATAACAGAGAATGGACCATGTCCAGCTCTTCAAGGATTACTTCTGTCATGATCCAACATACAAAGCCCCTATTTTCCGGTGACGCTTTCGTATGGAAAGGCATGTGTTCAACCGTATTTGGGTAGGAGTGCTTAGCCATGATAATTACTTTAAATGCAAGCGAGATGCCGTTGGTAAGCTTGACTTCTCCTCTTATCAAAAATGCATTGCGGCCGTTCGGATGCTTGCGTATGGAGTTGCCGGTGATCTGGTTGATGAATATATGCGCATGAGTGAGTCCACATGTTTCGAGTCAATGTACATATTTTGCAAAGCTGTGATTGCGATGTTCGGCCAGGAGCATTTGAGAGAGCCAAATATGGAGGACACGGTGATCGCTCTATTTTATATGTGATTTATCTTTGCCATTTCCTTGGTTTTGATTTGGTTTTTATTTGATTTTTCTCTAACACTAACCAAATGTTATTATGTTTGGAGAATCTTAGTTTCCTGTTGTGAGTTTCAGGATCTATCCGATACAGCAAGGAAATGATGCATGTTGATGATAATTAGAGCAAAACAAGGAAGCCCATTAAACAGAAGATCAAAATCCAAACCCTGAGACACGTAACGAGATGTTGTCGGACAGCGATACCCGTAAGGAGTAACACAATGCCCACCCCCGTAACATCCTCGGTGCAAAGTCTAAGTTGAATCATCTCTTGGATGTTGTATTCCCTTCGATGGTGCGGCACATCTACTGGCGTCCAGGCCTGAATTAATGTGGTGCGCCCTTAGGAACATCACGACAGGACCTTCATCCAAGCACTCACAGAGATCTTCCCGATAAATCATTCCCGCCTCAATTGCATCTCGGGTAGCTGATGTGCCGTAGGGGGTAGCAATAGCCTGATAGCGAGTAATGGACGTTCCAAGGGCATAAATAGGATGCTTTGATATTCTTAGAGTTAAATTTAAAATTAAACACTACCACTACACTAAATAGGACCCATGGCGAACTTAATTAATTATAATTTTTATACTAAGCTTTATGTTTTGAACTCAATTTTAGCATTTACGGTCTTACTGAGTATAATTTTATGTTACTTATTTGACATGGTTAACCACAGAATAATGTTTCGAAATATTAGTAAGTGTTGTTTGTTATACAATTGTAATGTATATCGATGAACAATACAGTTTCACCGTGCTATGATTAAAATTATTTTTTTAACATTATTTCCTTCATAAATTCTACTTTTACAATTGTGTAAACAATATATTATTATACATATTTATGGTGTTGATCTCTAGGTCTAAAAAATATCTTAACAAATATTTTGGTAAGCATATATACGTCTAAAAAATTCCAAAGCATAAATTGAATTTTTATTCCCTCCGTTCCACATCACAAAGGAGCCACCTTCCTCACTGCCGGGCGCCGGCGGCCGCCAATGGGCCAGACGATGATGGCATGTGATGGTTTGGTCGCGGCTTGACCTTGTTAGTCGGCTTCTCGTTCCGGCGTGTCCGACTCGTCTACCGATTGGTCATCTTCTGCGGTGGAGTCGGAGCTGCGTACGATGACATACTTGGGGCGGTCCAGTTGTGAAGATTTTCGTCGGCGGGTCCTGCTCAACTCCTCTCTGCTAATGGCAACTTGTTTCGTGAAATCAAGTTCTTTGCTAGTTTAAAGTTTTCATCATTTTCGATTAAATATTGCCCGAGGGTGTGTAATAATGTTGCGACACACTTTGGTAACGTACGGTGCAAGCTGAGGTCATGGGTCCCAAACCGTATGGCCGGACAATGCTCCTGAGTATGTACAAGGTTTTGTGGCTATCGATTTTGATGTGCACATGAGTTAATGGATGTCTGGTTTCCATCTTACAAAAATACTATTTGAAATCTCTAACACCCTATCCAGAATGTTAGAATATATTCGCTAAGAGCATCTCCCCCCTATTGGGAGAGCTGGACACAAGAACTCGACCCAACTGGCCTCCCAATAGAGGCAGGAGAAAAATATTGTTTGAAGTACAAAGGATAATTCCTTGATTGTGGTAGTATAGAGAGTCGTATGTTCTTTTGCAGCCAAACACCAGTGCGTGAGCTGAACTCTCTTAAAATGATACATACACAAGCTCTGGAAGTCATGATCACAACAAATCTTGTTCTTTCAAGTGGAATCACAACAACACCTATAAACTCTTCTTGCGCTTCAAAGGAAACTCGAGAAGTGTCCTAATACTGGCTGCCTGCAGAGGCATCTGAATAGACAATCTCGTCGCCCTGGGATCCATCTACACAATAACATATAACCACCCCTGCTGTCAATGACTATACACTACTGATGAGCCTTGTATCTCATGGCAATAAACTTCTGCAACATCTGTCCATTGATTCCAACGGTTGATATCGAACTCTATTAGTAATTGAATTAATGATAATTTTTATACTAAGCTTTATATTTTGAACTCATTTCTAACATGATATGGTCTTATTGAGTATAATTTTATGTTTCTTATTTGACATGGTTAACCACATAATAAAGTTTCCAAATATTAGTTAAGTGTTGTTTGTTATACAATTGTAATCTACATCGATAAAAATACACTTTCACCATGCTATTGTTAAAAATATTTTTGAAACATTATTTCCTTCATAAATTCTACTTATGTGTAAACTATATATTATTATACATATTTATGGTGTTGATCTCTAGGTCTAAAAAATATATTAACAATTTTTTCCTCAGCATGTATATACGTCTAGAAAATTCCAGAGCATAAACTGAGTTTTTAGTAAGATTTTTTTTCGTGGCCAAATGTGTCTTGAGAGTTATTATGATTCAATATAATTTAAAAGACTGTGTATGCTCTCTATTTGATATGGCTAAATAAAGTTACCAATAGTAATGGTCGACAAATAAAAATTAGAATAGATTATCTATTTTACGATTTGATTATTTGATATGTTTGCATGCAATGCACTTGTCATCATCTGCTATAAGCACGTGCTCTTTGCAGTTTCTTGAAATAAAAATCAATGCACACGATTAACTATGTAAAGCTAGTTAATATTTTTTACTAAACTTTGTATGACTTGTGCCAGCCTAACTAAAATTGTTGTCGTCAATTAGATTATTTTTTTCTACATATGTGGTACACGCTATTAATTTATGTGGACTTGCTTATAAAAACCGATTTTTTTTAAAACGTTGAATATTTTTAATGCAATCAATAATAGTATGGTGATTAAAGTATTCATATCTACATGTCATAAAAATTCAAATCGGAATTCACTGAAACTAAATAGACAAATCAAATAGTGTGAAATACATTTTAGGCTTTGAATTTAGCTCACGGTCACTGTTGATAACAAATTTATCATTTTCTCTGTTGATGTTGTGTTTCAAATTTAGATTAAAAATAATTGTGACGTTGTCTATTAAGCTTGTGTGTAAATGTCCAAACTTTTTTCGGATATTTTGAAAACTTTTGAAGTGTTCAAACGAAGCCAGGTGCAATTGGTGCACCAGATACGTTCCCCACTGAGAAGAGCGCCATGGCCCAGATTGAGCAACGGCACAGTGACTCTCTGTTTCGTTTTCATTGCTAGGAAAGAAGAGGGGAAATCGATTCATTCTTTTTTTTCCACAGTAGAGGCTAGAGAGTACTCCAGTAGCCCCCCCCCCCCCCCCCCCCCCCCCCCCCCCCACCCCCCCCACTGAGAAGAGCGCCATGGCCTAGATTGAGCAACGGCACAGTGACTCTCTGTTTCGTTTTCATTGCTAGGAAAGAAGAGGGGAAATCGATTCATTCTTTTTTTTCCACAGTAGAGGCTAGAGAGTACTCCAGTAGTCCCCCCCCCCCACACACACACACACAAGAAAACTAGTACTGACTGCTGCTAACAATGCACGTGCTTTCGATAAGCGCGTCAAGTGTAAAAAATAGAAGTGATCTGATTTCCGAGAGTTTTTTTTGTAACACAGAATATTTCCATCGATTAACAGCAACGTACATGTACAATGGTGTATTTTAGCACAGATGAAAGAGCTGCTACTTGTACATTGAGGCAAGATCCATTGCCTGAGCCTAACCACCTGACCTGGAAACATAATTTTGTATTTTGAGTACAAGTCTAGCTTGGCGGTGTGCACGGAAGTGAAACCCCTGTTAATATTATAAATTCTAGTAGCATCAAAGGCTGAGGAGGCTGCAATGAGAGCAAGCTGGGGCCTGATGGTCCAGTGACCTAGAACAAGAATGGGGCTGTTAGCCGTTAACGCTGTCGCCAAGGCCGCACTATCCGTAAGAAAAGTGGCCTGCGGGATATGAAGCAACTCCGCTATCTTGGATGCAAGCATCATGCTGAAAGTTTCGACCTGTAGAGCTGATGTCGCCGGTGGGGAGACGGCCGAGTTGCTTAGCTAGCTGTGAGCACTGACGATCACGTCAGAACTGTATAAATATACCTAACACCTGCAATCGCCGGTATTGATTTCTGAGAGTTTTTTAAAAATGGAAATTCCATTACTCAGAGTGCAAGCTATATCGCTGCCAACTAAACCAAATATAAAATCTGGTGCAACATCTTCCCAGCCCACACATGTTTCGTCGGCACGCAGACCAAACTGGGCAAGAGAATGAGCCACCACATTACAAGAACGAGGTGCAAATTCAAAGGAGTAAGACACAAAAGAGCCGATGCAAACACTCCTCGTTTCCTTGAAGAACACCAATGTTTGCCAAGTCAAGATCTCCCTTCTGCAGGGCCTTTACCAAAGTCTGAGAATCAGACTAAAAAAATCACCCGATGTAGTCCAATGGCAGATGCACCCTCAATTGCTGCAACACAAGCTTCAGCCTCGGCCTGTAAAGCATCCGAGAGTATGTTTAGCCTACTCGCACACCTGGGGCCGATCCGACTCGTATACAGTGAAAACAGTCAAACAGTTTGACCTTTTAAGTCAACGCGGTGATCTGATTTCTGCTAACTGGCGCGGGATCGAAGGGCGCTTCGGGCTGAGACATAGTAAGATCAACTCCAATAGATGATATAAAACAAATTTAACTAACTTTTACATCACCAAACGCCAAAAAACGAGCTTCAACAAATAATGTATAGCTATTTGATGATGTATATTTTTACGACATGATGCAAATTCCGGGTTTGGTGATGTAAATATACATCATCAATCACCAATGTGGTGTTCCAAAACAAATAATTTAACATGAGTCTCCTCACGTCGTTGCTGGGACAAGTGACCAGCCCCTACAACATCCGCCCTGCAAACTAGCTCCAAGCTGAACCATCTCTGATATGGTGTGCTCCCTGCGTGTGTACGGCTCATCGGCGGGGCATCCTGGCCAGAAATAGTGTGGCTGTGCTCTTAGGAACACCACCACCGGACCTTCATCTAAGCATGCACAAAGATGTTCCATGTAGCTCATTGCCGCCTCGAGCTCCTCTTGGCTAGTTTGATGCCGAGTCATGGACGTATCAATGACATACATGCGATGATTTGGCTTCAAGAGAACACTCTCTTGTAGCGCGATGCCACACAATGCACCAAGACGCCCAATGTTAGTAACGGATGAGCCATGTTTCGTGAGAACGCCATGGCCTGCAGTGGAATGGATCAGGGCGACAGGGCCGGTCCATAGGTCGGGCAAACAGGGGACCGCCCCAGGCCCCAAGAGGATGAGAGACTCAAATAATAAAATATATTTGCAACTCTTATATTATTATTTATCTGACACCTATAAGAAACTATTGACAATTTTTAATAACAAAAATCAACCTTAGTTTAGATCAATAATTGCACGGGACGGGACAATATAATGTACCACATAAGAACAAACCAATTAAAATAGAGGTGGTAAGAACTAACCAATTAAATTAGCGTTGGTAAATTTATCTCGGCATAAGAACAAACCAATTGTTATAAGCGATGCTATTTCAGTAACAAGTATAAATCATCAACGTATTATCAACTTACTTCTAAATCCACCATAACTTGTAAGACACATTTGAGCAAGTAAAAAAGTTTATGTCAACTGTTTAATTTATATTCCAGAAGCTCTTAAATATTTTCTATATAACCATACACTACACACCTCTGTTAAGATATTTGCTAAGTTGTATATATTGAAATCTCTATCAAAATATTTAATAATACTAAATAGAGAAGAACATCCACAAAATTATATAGAGTATTATATAGATATACTCTATATAATTCATCAAATGTAAGAACATCAAGGAACCGTGTGTTTTTCCCTTTTTTCACATTTAAAATGATTTTGTATCTTGGTAAGAACAATGTCATAAAAAGGAAAAAGTTTTTGCATAACTTATATTATATTTTCAATGATACGCATTACAACTATATATCGGAAAACAGTTAAGAATATATTGCATAGTTAATGATACTAACTAAGTATACAACATAATTTTTTTTAAAACCATAATAGGATGAACAACTAAAATGTATAAAAGTTTAGTGTAACTATATTTATTTAACTCGCCCCGGATCGAAAAATTAATTGAAACGGCCCTGGAGTAGATCAAAGCAACAAGATTGATTTTCAAAGTCCTCTTTGTGTAGTGCAGGTTTGGGTCTTCAAGCGTTTTTACCTCGTACCACTTAAGCTGTCATAGTTTCTGAAAATTTATGGACACAACATGTGCCAGTTGAGGAAATAGAAAAATTAATCAATCGATTAGGAAAAAGTACTGCACCGATGTCACCGATGGATACACAAACGGGAGCAATGTGTACTTACCCCAATCGGTCTTATGCTGATCATACCCTCCTGTACGAGGGAACAGATGAGTTAGTTGCGGCCTGGCGTCCGACAAGTATTGCTCCCAATTCCTGTTGGTGACAGGTCTCCACGCTCGGTTGAGGGCAAAATTGATCATTTTTCCCCGCCGTGATATTCCAACTATAGATCGAGAAGTGACTGTCAGTTCCTAGCTTAGAGCACAAAGAAACCTAAAGAGAAGTAGAGGCGCGACTGTGAAGTTCATACCTTCCCGAATGTCAGATGCGGACGGGCGGGAGGATCTAGCAGAGACGTGGCGCAGGGACAGGAGGACGGCGGCAAGCCGTGGGAAACATGTCGGCCCGAGCTTTACAAGAGTTGGTTTTATTTTGCGTTATGGAGATTGGAGGTAGCGGGCGAGCGGGCAGCCGGAGCTAGTGAAGATGAGGGCAGGGGGCCGGCGGATGGCGGCGCGTGAGGTGGGGGCGAGCCATGAGAAGAATTCCGGTACGAGCTCTCGGAGTGAGCCGGCTGGCCGGGGATAGAGGAGACGGATTTGAACACCCCGCGGATGGAAGGGTTTAGAAGGGAGAAAATTCTTATTTGACACACATTTAAATTCTGGTTCCCTATTTGGCCATGGTAAACTTTTTGTTCCCTATTTGACATTTGGTGTAATTTTCTTTTGCCTCACATAACACTACCGTTTTTTCCGTTAAATTGTTCCGTTAACTTTTTCCATGCTGGCCCAAAATACGCTTCCGTAAGTGGCTCGATCGTACCAGTACCACGATCCAACCACGAGTCAATGACTTCCCGTGCCCGATCTAATAAAAAAACTTCGCGTCCCCAGTTCTCCACCCCACCCAGAACCCTACCGGCGGCGGTCTCCCTCGCGGCGGCGGCGAGTGGCGCGAGGTCGGGCCGTCCGCGCCGGGGCTCTCGGCGACGGTGAGCGTGTGGTGGTCACGAGTGCCATCGGTTCCGGCGGGCACCGGGAAGCGAGCATCGACACGTGCGCCGACCTCCTCGTGGCGCGCAACCGTGATCCGACGCGGCGGAGCAAGCGGGAGGCGCGTGGCGTGTGTGTTGGTCAGTTGGTGGCCGGACGCCGCCGTGCTGCAACGTCGCCTGCGGTGCCGCGCCGCGACGCGCTGTGTGTGACGGCGGCGGCCCGCAGAGTGTAGCAGGGCGCCGGCCTGGTGGTTCACGCGCGCCTTGTTCGTTGCACTGTGCACGTCTGAAATGGCTCTGTGCACGTCTGAAACTTTTCTAGATGGCCAAAGTCCATGTTCGTGGCTGGTGCTGGCAGAAATCGAGGGCTTTTTGCATGAAAAGATTGCGCGGCCGAAAATGTGGACTGACAGCAGCCAGTCTCAGTCATACACGAACCCCGCAACTATGTGGACGGAAAATGTATGAACTGGGAAGAGCAAAAGGAACAGGTTCATACAGCCGATGAACCAGATGGAGAAAGAGATAGCCGATGCTGGGAGCAGACTTATATGTGTAACGACATTCAGAACGGGCATGCATAAGAACGTTATACAGTGCCCAGGAGGTACGTTAACTCATTCAGAACGGCAAGAATCCATTAAGTGCCCATCTCTGACAACTCTACCGCGCACGAAATACACGAACCGGTATACTATCGATCGGTACCTTCGTCTACGTCGCAAATCCCCCGCCGGCCATAGATTGGGGCGGTGCAGGAAAAAAAAAAAGGTGCCACTCGGACCAACGTCGCATTTTCCGTCTCAATTAGTCATTTAACCAAGACAAAAAATGTAACATTATTGCAGCTATTATATGTACACATTTCTGGTCACATTATGCACCAGTGGTAAAAAAAGGTCTTCGAATGTCTCTCTTTTTAACTCCGTTGGTCAACAAAATGTACTAGTGTTATATAGGGAAAGAAATTAAAAGAGGTATTAGCACCCACCATACAACAACATGTACGTCTAGGGGGAGAAAATTTATACAAGAACATGCAAAATAGGGTGAAGTGGTAAAAAAACTTGATCGGTTGTTTTAAATTGGTACAAACCCATTCACCACGGTGGAAAAGATTATATGCAGAAAAAACCCCAAAAGATTAGCAAAAAGCATTTCGATCCAGATTCGGAAGGGTGAGTAAACATTAATGAAAAGGGGCCCGTTTTCTTGCATATTTAAGGTCAAGCACCTCGGACAGCTATACAACACAAACGACTTGGTCGGTGTTTGTCGTCCACTTTTCACACATAGTCGCGGACGACGCGCCGCTGCTCTCCGATCTCGTCGCGCGTCCTCGGCGGCGACAATGGCGGATGATCCAGTGTACAATAGATGCGACATGGAGGCTCTTAGACTACGGTATGTGTCTTCTCCTCCCGGAATTGCGGAGCTTTTCTCCACCGCGGCCGTGGGTTTGAATGAAGCTTTTATGTTTGAAGAAAATGACAGAAGAGGTGCAAGTTACTCAAAATGCTCCAGAATGAAGCTTTTTTCACCACTGAATTCTCTAAGTTTTTGTAATGCAGTTGTTTTTTGTAGCTTTTTTCATCGGTGAACTATAAGTTTCAGAAATGAATTCATGCTTGTACTTGCGAACAAGAATTTATGCGTGTACTTGTGAACAAGAAGTTGAGATGCTTGTATTGGATAATTCTACTTATTCTTACTGTTATTTACTGTAATGTGGACAGAAATAGCACATCAGTGTAGACACAAATTCATGCAAAGGTCTTTTATTACTCTGGCCATACAACCATACATTGATCTTGCAGATACATACATTGCACACTGCAAATCAAGTTCTTTCACTAACTTGCCAACTTCACATTCACCAACTAACAGTTTCCCTAACACTAAGCATACCAGAAACACAAACATAACTAAGGTCAAGAACATGTATTTGAACTTCATTGGTGCCATCTGACTATTCTTCTCCTTCAGCTAATCTTGCAGAGACAAAAGTTGGATCACTTTAGCTGCTTCTTCTCCAGGAATAGCAAAAACTGCAGCTGCTTCTTTATTTCCAACACCATTTCCTGAACCTTCAGCCTCCAAACCTCATCACGCAAATCTCAATTCAATTCGCTGAAGAACTTGGGAAATGGATCATCATGCCATTTAACAAATCCACATCCACCATGCTATTCAATTGTACAATGGAAATCAATCAGAGAAAAGATGCAACTTGAGCACAAGAAATGAGCAAAAAAATGGGCACAAAAAAGATGGAGCTCACCATAGCAACAACACATGCATAGTAACTCATGCCTGGGTTCAGGCGGAGACCCATCTCAGCGCCTTCCGCCTCAAATTGCAGCGGTAGAACCTCAGCGAGTCATGCGCCATTGCGCCCTCCCGATATGTAACCGACGACCTCGCCTTCAAATCTCTCCTGCCGCTGGCTCGACGGAAACCAGGAGCAGAAGAAGCCCAAATGACCATGAAATCTCACTGTCCGCGCCGCCGCCGCCGCCGCCGTGCACCCCGCCCTGTCGCCTCTGTCGCTGCTAGGGTTAGGGATTCTCAGAGAACAAACTGGGGAATTGTGACTTCACTTGTGCGTGCTGATTCACATAGTGTTTTTTTTGGTGGTGGGGGGGGGGGGGGGGGGGGGGGGGTCGCAAAATGTACAGGCCTACGCGTGCGCACCCTTTTCCACCGTGGTAGCCAAGTGTCATCTCCTGAGTGGATTTGTACCAATTCGAAACAACCAAGCAAGTATTTGTACCACTCCACCCCATTCTGCAAGTTTTCTCCCCTTTGACAAGTTGTTGTATGGCGGGTGCTAATAACTCAAATTAAAACTATATGTCAAATAGGGAAGAATTTTTTTACCAAGGTCAAATAAGGAAGCTGATTTTAAGAGTGTCAAATAAAAAATTCTCTCTTCTAACGAGCGAGTTTTTTCGATTGAGAAGTATAGATAACCCCCACTAGTTCTGCGTTTGGGACAGAGAACCCACACAACTAAAAAATGGCCCACATAACCCCCTCAACTTTGTAAACCGGAGAAAGAACCCCCTGGAGGCGTCGTAAGCTGTTTTCAGAGCAAAACTATACGCATCTTAATTTGGGAAGGAGGGAGTACTCAACAAAAGTTATTCCATATTGATGAACCTGTTTTGTATAAGCTGCTTTTTTAAAGATAGATAAGCAAGCTTGGTAAAGCTGTTTGCTATTACAGTGTGTTCTTGACTGAATGTGGTCTATTTATTTATCGTGTTTTCAGATGAAACAGTTATTGAAGCCTACAATTTCCTTGGTTTCCCTCTTGGATGGGGTAATCGTCGTGATGGAAGATCTCTCTCTCTCTCTCTCTCTCTCTCTCTCTCTCTCTTGATGTATACCTGTTGCACTCTACAATCGCTCTCATATTTGTCTCTTTGTTGTGTTTATTTTGTTAGGCGATTGCGTTTACAAGACATGATACCGTCAATTTCATGTTCCACATATTGATCTGAAGAGAACATGTGCATGTGGAGATAACAAGGTGGAGGGTGTATGTAGAATGCTATCTTCATTTCGATATGCTGCATCCATCAGGAGGAGGATTTGCTTACAACCACAACAAACAGAGCTTTGCCTACTGAGCACTGCTTCATCTCCATCACTAATACAAATCAGACTTCTCATATGACGCTTAAGCTAGATTTGTTGGTAGAGCAACATGTGGCATGTTGTTCGGAATGCCCAAGGTAATATATATATATATATATATATATATATATATATATATATATATATATATATATATGTTGTTCAATCATGTGGGGTCATCGACTTTGAATTTGAGAACTTCGCCAAATCATACTTGTAAGCAAACTTAACATGAACCATTGCATTTCTCTATTATTTGCGCTTCAGTGTACACCGTTGTGAGTGGTCATCGCCTCTGAATTGTCTATACCAACTCCAATTTGCATCATGCGATTACCACCAAAGTTCCGAGCACCGTTGTGAGTGGTCATCGCCTCATTTTACCTTTTTCATAATTGAACTGAATAATTTACACGGACATATTTTTGGTGAAGTCCACTTTGCCAAATGGGAGCATATGGAAAAACATTTTGATATATAAAAACAATCCGGCGTTTACATCTCGACATTCTATGCGTGCACAACAAGTTTAGCGGAGAACCGATATATTTAATGCTCTGTAACAAAAAATGTCATGTGAAATACCTTTTTAGCACCTAATTTGTCTTTTTACACACGACACAAAAATATTGGTTTTTCATGAAACATATTTTATGAGTATTATAATTTCAAGATATGTACGCGAATTTTTTGTCAATTTTTTTGACATTTCAAAATACATTTAAAAGAAAATTTAAAAACCCGTAGCATATACTCCTGGAGGCAAAACGCCCCTAGATTAATCATCCAATTGGGAAACACCATAGACAAGTCTAGAACGCACGATGATAAATGTAGTGCGGTACAATGCACCGATTTGCCATATACATGGTTCATACGAAAATAAATTAACTAAGGTAAATGATATTCGAGATACGTAAATCATGGAATAGACGGCTTGATGTTGGCCCACAAACTCGGTGTTTGGCTTGGCTGCATTGAGAAGCCTTGAATTACTCGGTGTAGCTGAGTCGAAGGCCATCCAGATTAGGGATGTAGTAATACCTGATTGCATCTGAGTCCATGATATACCTATCGGCGAGCCAATCCTCGGGATTAGCCTCACCATTCTCTTCATCCTCCACCTCCAATGCATTTTCTTGGTAATTTATTACCATGCTCCTCACATCGCCTGTCCGACAACGATACCCGTAAGCACTAACACAGTGCACAACCCCCGTAACATCCTCGATGCAAAGTCTAAGTTGAATCATCTCTTGGATGTTGTATTCCCTTTGAGTGTACGCCACATCTGCTGGGCGTCCTAGCCTGAATTAATGTGGTGCGCCCTTAGGAACATAACGACAGGACCGTCATCCAAGCATGCACAGAGATGCTCCCCCGCCTCAATCGCCCCTCGGGTAGCTGATGTGCCAGAGGGTATAAATAGGATGTTTTGACATTACAGCTTAGAGTAAAAGTTAAAAGTAAACAGTACCACTACAAAATAGGACCCATGGCAAACTTAATTAATTATAATTTTTATACTAAGCTTTATATTTTGAAATCATTTCTATCATTTACGGTCTTATTGAGTATAATTTTATGTTACTTATTTGACATGGTTAACCACAGAATAAAGTTTCCAAATATTAGTTAAGTGTTGTTTGTTATACAATTGAAATCGATGAACAATACACTTTCATCGTGCTATGATTAAAATTATTTTTTAACATTATTTCCTTCAAAAATTATACTTTTACAATTATGTAAACTCATATCTTATTATACATTTTGATCTCTAGGTCTAAAAAATATCTTAACAGATATTTTGGTAAGCATATATACGTCTAAAAAATTCCAAAGCATAAATTGAAGTTTTAGAAATATTTGTTTTTTGTTTTTCCGTGGCCGTCTTGAGAGTTATTATGGATTCAATATATTTTAAAAGAGTGTGTATGCTCTCTATTTGATATTGAAATAAAGTCACTAATAGTAATGATCGACAAATAAAAATTAGAATAGTATACTATTTTGCGATTTGATTATTTGATATGCTTGCATGCAATGCACTTGTCATCATCAGCTATAAGCACGTTATCTTTGCAATTTTTGAAAAAAAAAGCAATGCACATAATTAACTGTGTAAAACTAGTTAATATTTTTTACTTAAAACTTTGTACGATTGTCAGCCTAACTAAAATTGTTGTCGTCGATAAGATTATTTTTTCTACATATGTGGTTCGGGCTATTAATCTATGTGGACTTGCTTATAAAAATGAATATTTTTTCATGTAATAAAAAATAGTATGGTCATTACTAGTAAACCCTATTGTTGGGCCCTGACAAATGGGAGGTTGTCTTGTTTGCCCGGCCCTAGGCCGACCCTGCCCGCTCTTCGTTGTATGTGCGAGGGTCCCTGCATCCGTCGGGACGACGGGAGGTGCCCGATTGCTTCAGTAGGGAGGGAGCGAGAGAGAGGCATGCGGGATTTCCTTCATTCTTAGTTCACGAGTTATAGGACGAGAAGGGTGGCAGCAATAATAAAGTGTTCGCTGCAATTGTTTGTTCCGGCGCCAAGGCCATATTTGAAGTCACGCGCTGGGGCTATTGAAGGAAGTTCAGCCAAAATCTTCCTATTGTCAGATCTAGCAGGTGGTGTTGGAGTTCGGACAGTTGGCAAATTGTGGCGTGCATGTCGAAACCTAGACCTACAGGGGGAGGGGGAATCCACCCCTCTCCGCGACCCGTTGGTACCCCTGGAGCCTCCCCTCGTATCACTGAGAAGGGGAAAGTATTCTGTGCACCAAAGATATTGACAAACTCGATTTGTATCCTACCTCGTTGAGAGCTAGCTTCACACCCATCTCCGGCTGACAAACCTTAAAAGTTTTCAAAAAATGCACGTGCACTCGATAAGTGGAGTGTAAAAAATAGGAGTGATCTGATTTCCGAGAGTATGTTTGGCCTACTCGCACACCTGGGGTCCAACCGATTCGTATCTATATCTATACTACTATTACTAGCTAAATACCCGTGCGTTGCTACGGGCGACGGAATTTAATGACCAACCAAATATTCCCGCACGTTGCTACAAGTTGACATTTAATGAATATAAAATTTACAAGTTGGTTCTCGTAGTTGTTACATGCCCAAAAATGATCCTAACAAACTGTATTGAACCATTTTTTTAACACAAGAAATTTAGCGGGCTATAATTATGAGATTGTCATTTTCGATATTATGTATTGAACCGGCGAGGCGCGGTGGCTCAGTTCCGAGTACTCCTGCAGCTACGACGTCTCGGTCTCTCGAGTCTGGACGCGCCATCTCAACAACTACAAATCGTAAATGGCACATTAGAGTTGATCATTTATAATCTGAACATTGCCATTGAGAAGCTCTTCAGAGAAACATGTTCATGAACTTGAAAACTAACATAACGTCCAGATTGCTCATCAATAAACAGCCCAAATGAATTAGCTAATGAAACTTTCATATGGCTCATAAAATAGGTCAAACTGAATATAGCTTATTGCCTTTTTCTTTTCAACGATGTCAAAGAAATCCTAAATCTCAAGCAAGAAACACTCTTCTAACAGTGTGCAGCCAGAGAAGACAATCTTCTATGATATCCTTGGTGAATTTGGTATATAAAAAAGAACATTAATCAGATTTTCCCAAACATAACCTGAAGTGCAGCAAGTTTAATCCTTCTTCTTTTTACAGTATTCATCATCTCCTCTATATTTTCACTACGTTAAAATAATTTTTAGTCTGTCAAAAAAATAGGAAGCTTCAATATATGACAGAATATAACGCAATCTTCTTAGAGTGATCATGATTTTCCATTATAGGTAAAGGTGAAGTTAAGCAGCTGAGTAAATGCTATCTGAGGTCTCTTGGAGAATAATTAAGCACCCAAAAACCTTGTCAATCTATTCTATTCTAATGTTTCTACGAAAACGTAATGAACAAAATTATGTCAACAACAGCCTTACAGTTACATGTGGTGGATTTACAGCAAAACTTTCCATCCTGCAGTCAACTTATCTTCCAGACTTCCCATGAGACAATATGTCTTGGAAAGCTTTCACTTCATCACCTGAGTAGGAAGGTTGTCTCTCAGTAACGAGCTTCAGTATCTCTCTCGCATTCCTGTCCTTTCTAATTGCCATAAGGCCTTTCAGCAGAGGGTGAATGGTATCAACACTCGGAAACCAGTTCCTCTCCATGCTATCCTTACACAGCCTGAATGCCAAATTGAATTCCCTCCGCTTACACAGGTAATGCACCATTGTCTGGTAAATCCTATCGTTTGGCTTGCATCCCCTCCCATGCATCGCGCCAAAGACCGTCTGCGCCATCTCATGCTCACCCATCAGAAAAAAACCCTTAATAACTAAGTTGTATGTGATCTCATCTGGTCCAATCCCTGCTGCATACATCTTCCGCACCAGATCGTTTGCCTGCCAGCCCCTTCTCCTGTTGATCAGAAACTGGATCCTTACATTGTAACTGGCAAGTGTGGGCATGCAACCCCTCAACCTCATGAGGTTCCACAGGCCATCCCCAACCTCACGCTGGCCACTCTTATAGAATGCAGCCATCAGTGTATGTGATGACATCCGGCCGCACTCCTTCCTTCTCCATCTCCTGCATTATCCGGTAGGCTGCACGCAGTTCCCCCATGTCGCATGCCATCTTCACCACGGTGTTGTATGAAACGTCGTCCAGCTCAACCCTGTACCTGGCCGACGCCTCGTCCAACAGCTGCCAGACCTCATCAAGGAGCCGTGATTGCATCAGCACCTTCATCGTGGCATTGAGCGACTTGGCCGTGCGTGGGCACCCGTACATCTCCATCTCCTTGAAGGTCCGCAGCGCATGGTCCGGCATCCGGGCCTTCCCGTACAGGCCTATGACCCTGACCACGAACCCCTCCCGCCTCACCTGGGGCAGCGCCTTGTGCTGCTCGAGGATCTTCTCCACGAGGTCATTCCGTCGAGCACCTGCCAGTCGCCCCACCGCGTCCTCGAAGGCGAACCGGTTCTCCACCAGGACGCGGTTGTCCGCATTGTCCCTAAAGAGCTCGTAGAGCCGCACCGGGTCCCGCTCGCCCTTGATCCTGACCAGCACCGGCGTCTCGGCGTCCGTGGACGCCGCCGCGGCGGTGGCGGGCGGAGAGGGGGGCTGGCGGCGGGTCTTGGAGGCGGCCACCGCGGCGCGGCAGGCGGCAATGGTGGGGAAGTCCGGCGGCGGGAGGTCGCGCGCGCCAAGAAGGGGCGGCAGCAGGGGTGGGAGAGGCCGGCGGCGATGACGGTGAGCGCGACGGCGTCGAAGGCGGCACAGAGCTTGCGGATGGCGCCCAGGGATAGCATCTGATCCGCGGGATCCCGCGGCGGGGCGGGCCGGTCGCGGCCAGCGGAGGGCGCCTGGGTCTTGGGAGTGGTAGGTTGGGGTCAGGACGACGGCGTGGAGGTTGCCATGGGCGGGGGGAGGACCCCGCGCGACAGCGCGAAGGGAGGACAACAGCGGCTCCGGCCGGCCGCAGCGAACGCCCAGCGGCGGCGCATCGCTCGGGGATTGGATAGCAACGATTTGGGGATTTTTTTCTTCACACAAACACCGAGCCGGTATGTCTTAGCGGTGGCAGGTTGCGTAATACTTTGTAACACTTAGGGGTAAAATAGGAAAGTAAAAAACGTACCAACCATCACCTCTGGCTATATTATATAGTAGAGAAAAGAGCAAACTTGTGTTGTGCTGTGTTGATACATTAAATCTGAGCCATTCATGTTCATCAACGATTAAGATTAAATCCCGAAACGGTATGTTCCCTTCTTGACTGATCTTGGCTGGGATCGATGCGGAAAGCGTCTGGGAGGGCCTGGAGACGCGGGGCGATGCCGGCTCGCCGGAAGACCCATGTGGCCAAGGTGGCGCGGGCGCGCGGCCGCACATGGTCGATTGGATCGTGCTGCTCCTCCTCGCCGCCGCCGACATCGGGCTCAACCTCATCGAGCCCTTACACCGGTTCGTCGGCAAGGGCATGATGGACACCCTCCTCTACCCTGGCCTCCAGGACGTCACGCCTGGCGTCGCCGACGAGCCGCCTTGAAACGGAAACCCAGTTGCTGCTGCGCGTCGTCGCGGCGGAGGATGAGGCCGAGGGGCGCAGAGGGCCAGGAAGCGGCTGGCCTCGCCGTGGAGCGCGGTGAGCAGTTGCTTGCACGCCAGCGACGAGGTGCACAGCAGTTGCCCAATTCTTCAAGGCCTCATAACGACGAGGACGTGGGCAGAGGAGTCAAGGCGTCGAGCCGAAGAAGGAGATGCATAGTCCACGGCTCCACGCAGAGAGAGGGGACTTCACGACGCTTCAGCACGACGAGCGCCGAACCAGGAGGGCACGCTGTGTTGTTCTCTGAAAATCAACTCGCCGGACTCACCTCCCACTGCTTGCTCGAGGTGGAGAACGTCCTGACGAGCAAAGGCTTTCTTGGACCGCGCTCTACTCGCAAGCTCATGCGACATCGGCCGCGTACTCTGGGAGGTGCTCCAAGACAAGGTCCACGCTGACGGATTCTTCCAGCGCGTCCTCGAAGCCGTTCCCGATCACGGGCATGCTTGGGTATAGTTGCTGGTTGCTGCCGATTATTACGGCGTCGGCGCGAGCATATCTGCCCCCGTTAGATTTTGTTGTACACAGCATGTTTCTCAACACCTGAATTTCTGTCAATGGGGTTGGTGCTACGTCGACTCAGACTTTAGTTGAAACGAGCAGGAAAAAGCTCTGGTCGGTACAGTGCCCGAACAAGATGAAAATAGTTTAATGGCTTTTTGTTCACAATTGCCTGCCTACTGGTGCTCAGTTGCAGATTCGATCAATTCCACACGGTATGATAAGTGGATCACACACATCTATCATGCCAATTTGCAGCTAAAGTTTTGAGCTGTATTAAGACTGTCTGAATCTATAATCTTTCATCAGTTCTCTGCTATGGCTCCAATTCAGTGGTTGTCCGACGTGTCTGATGTTCATGCCACCGTTTTGCAGTCATATTTAGCATATTTTGAGGCTAAAAACACTGGACGAAATTGGGAAAGATGATGCATTCTTTCAAGTACAAAATCTCAATCAGGTGGCCCTTGGAGTCTGTTCCTAAATGGACTCCACCGCCCGAGGGATTGATTATGCTGAACGTCGATCCAGCTTTTTAATCCGAGCTCCATCGCATGGATGCAGGTTATGTCCTGCGTCATCACTTGTGCTCTTTACCGGCAGCTAGCACATGCAATTTGAACAGAGTTGATAGTGCAGAATTGGCCGAAGCTATGGCAGTCCGGATACGACAAGGTTGAAAGAAATATAGGACGGGTTGTTCGTCTTGAATATCTTTTTGTAGAAGAAGATAGTTTGGAAGTTTTTAAACAATATAAACTTATTTCCATTGCACAAAAATAAGCTCAAAATTAAGTGAGTGGAACATATTTTCTCATGCACATAGTTTTAACCTTATGTTCACCTTAAAGTACATTTAGTTGAAGTATGTTTGAAGCGTCAGTTAAGCCGCATTTCATAGAATCTCGCCCTTCCTACTACTACTGAGCTTAATTAAATTCTTAATTGAGAAACTCTAGAGCTGTACTAAGGAGTCCGCGACGTAGATTTTTCTCTCCCAGCGAGAAATTACGTTGTGGGGTTTCGCGACATAGATTTTTCCTCTCCTGTTGCAACACACGGGCATATTTTCTTCGAGCTCCCATCTGCAGCCCCTTTCAGCTGAAACAATTAATGGGCCAATTCATACATAGGGCCCAGGAGGTGTGCTGATGGAGAAATTTTCCATTTTGTTGTACTCCAAATGTATTTTTGTTTTGAACGTATGCTACAATGCTGGTTGTAGAGGATTGGATGTAAGGAAAAGAACGATGACATCAATCATTTATTAAACAAGGATTAATTATGCTTAGAGTATAGAATTATAATAGATTTTGCGATGTTCATTCTTTAAGTGTGAAAAAAAGAAAGAAAAAAGAAACTCACGAATGGACAAGTGTCTCTTGCCAAAATTAGTGTACGAGTGTAAATCATGGAGGGAAGGGAGCTATCATCATGGCAACGGTGGGAGACAGGGCGGGGGGAGGGAGGTCCTCGCAGCAGCAGCCGGGAGGGGAGGGGAGGGACGGTGCTCACGCCGTCGCCGGCGCCAGGGAGACATGCGGCCACGTCTTGAGGAGAGAAAGAGCCTGAGAGTGGGGAAAGTGAGTGACGATGAGGATGTGTACATGAGTGGGGATAGTTTTACTATTTAAATTGAAAAAAGGTTGTTAAGGATTTCAAAAAAAATGTTACTATCATATTAATATTTGCTTTGAAATATTTAGTTATGATTAAAAATTATTTTCTAATTGTTTTCAAAATGTGGCATAAAGGGTTGTGGGAGCTTGTGAGGGTGATCCGGCGGCTATAGACCGACAGAGGTAAGATTAGCAGGGCAGGGTTGTGGTAGCAGGACGTTTGGTCGGAGTTGACGAGAAGAAGAGGATAATAAAAACAACTCACCAAAAGTAAATGGAAATTGAAAATACATGCACAATAATTTAGAGACATAATACATATATTATTTTATAGACGTGCGCTTGCACGTGCAGTTTTACTAGTACAGTGAAAACAGTCAAACACGACAGTGGTGATCTGATTTCTGCTAAATGGCGCGAGACCAGGGCGCTTCGGGGTGGTGAGACATGGTAAGGGTCGTCTGTCCTGTAAAAGAAAAAGGCTCGTCTCCGCGACCGGCGGCGCAGTGCGACCGCTCCAAATCGCAGCAAGGTAGCGAGTGCCCCAACTGAAGCAGTAGTAGGCGTCGCCTCTGCTCTATGGCTTCGGGGCGATGCTTTCGCTCAGATCGCTGTATGCTCTCGCGGATCCTGCACAACTCCCTCGCAGGCTCGGCGCGCCGCCTGCTCGACGGAATGCCTGACTCGGCAAACCGCACGCTGCTCGACGGAATGCCTGACTCGACACATCGCACGTAAGCACCACTGCCGCCACGAACCCCATTCAGGAACATCTTTGACTGAAAATCAGCAATTGCGGCCGGACCCCTCTCTTGCGACGACGTGATCCGTGGAAATTTAAGAGTTTACACGGGGTAGCTACATTACATGACTCGATTTTTCTCACATCAGAGAGCAGCTTACATAGTCACTACTGTACTAGTACATTACATGGCTTAATGATTTTTCCGAATAGTCTTAATCTAAGAGCTAGTTCCGCCCGTTGTAAATCACATTGTCTCTATCTGGGTGGGTTTTCTGCCTACCAATCACGCAGAGGAGATACCGTGTGGTGTGTGTATGGTCTTTCTACTGGGTTCTGCAGTGCGCCTAGTTGGCCTCATGTTGTCTTAGGCCGCCGTTCAATTGTCTGCGGTGCAGTTAAATGCCCTTGGATCTCCGTGAGTACTCCTTGATGAGCCTGGAGAATTCAGATTTTTCGTCCTCCAGTAATCTCGATGGCGTGTCGTATTCTATAATTCTTCCTGCTCATCACAAAAGAGTACAGGTTTTAGCAATGTGGCAGCTAGGTCCAACAAAACGTAGAGAAATTGTCTGTGATTGTAAATGATGTGGCTTACCTTCGCTGAAAACAAGAATCAGATCACTGTCGATAACCGTGTGAATCCTGTGTGCTACTGTCAGCACCGTGCAGTCCCCAAACTCCTCGCTGAGTGTTTTCTGGATAATTGCATCAGTAGATGAGTCGACTGAAGCAGTTGCCTCATCGAGGACAAGGACGTTGCTTCGTTTTAGTAGAACCCTTCCCAGGCAAAACAACTGCCTTTGTCCAACGCTCCAGTTTTCCCCATTTTCGACAACTGCAGGAAAATCTCATTTGATCATATCAATGGAGATATCCATACTCTCTTTGCCAAACTAGTATCTTCTTGCTGTTGTACACAAGAAAAATGCTATTACCTGTTGAGTCCAGCTTCTTTGGGCTTTGACGAACTATGTCACCAAGCTGGCATTTATCCAAAGTCTGCCCAAAATAAATGTATACTACTCATCAAGTAGAGGAAGTACAATGTTGGGTTCTTTAACTTTTTATTAGTAATTACTCCATTTCTTTTTTTATTCATTATATGCATATGTTTGAAGAATGAATTTGACCAAGTTGCTACCTATATGAAACATCACATAGGCTTCTGTTCGATAATTATAGTTTTAAAAGAGACCAACCACATATGTTTCATAGACTGGCATTAATCATGAGATTACATTTAATCAACATAAGTGTTATCCATATTTACGTTAAAAATATACAATTACCCAGAACTGAGACTCTTGGTAATAATGATTAATGATACGCTGTGTAAGCCTCTCTTTTTCACATGTTATATACTTTTACCTCCCTAATCATTAGGACATGTATAATTGACTTATTTACCTCCCATATATGTTGATCAGAGTATTCATTCAGTGGATCAAGATTTCCTCTCACTGTTCCCTCAAACATGGTTGGATCTTGTGGGATGATGCTAAGTCTGCCTCGTAAATCATGCAACCCAATTTTGCTGAGATCAACACTGTCTATTTCAATTGTTCCTACTCTTGGTTCGACAATCCGGAAAAGCGCTTGAATCAGAGTTGACTTTCCACTCCCAGTACGTCCAACAATTCCCACTTTTTTCCGTCCTGGAATTGTACATGATATATTTCTTAAAACAGATGGGAGATGCTCTGCATATCGAACCTGTAAAACCAAATAACCACATTAGATGCCTTCTTTTGACCATACAAATTCTGATAAAATGAAAAATTGAAGAGATTATATCTTACTAAAAAGTGAGAGCTTCCCTTTTTTCTGATAGAACATATACTATCTACGACAAACTATTATAGCCTTACTGATATGAGATTTTGTGTTAGCTGGTTTACTCTTCTTTAAGCATTTGTGTATTTAGTTTGAAACTTACTGAGTAGGTTATATTTGTAGACTTACACACACCAGCGATAGAATTTCTGTTATGTCCTACAGTGTTCATATGCGTATATGTACTAATGGAGGGTCTTTGGTCATAAGTGATAAATCAGAGTAACATTATGCATACCTCCAAGTTTCTTATATTTATAGTTCCATCCTTTGGCCAGCTGTTTGGGGGCCGGTGATCATCAACTATTAGAGGAGCCTCACTAGGAATCCTTGAGTACTGCATTATTCTTTCAACCGAAATCATTTTATTCTCTGAGTCGCAAATGTTCCAGGTTATGTTTGACAACTGTCCATTGAGGTTCAGGGCATAAGTCACTGCAAGTCCAGCAATGCCTGTAAATAAAATTATGACAGTTTGGCAGCCACCAAAAAATTAGTGATAAGAATATAGAACTGCCAAAAAAATCAGTGATAACTTGTATGCATACAAAACTTACTTGGATTTATAAAACCTTCGGGAAGACTCATTAGAAGAGTCAAAGAAAAGGCGAAGACAAAGTTAGATAGCATGTTTAGCCTGAAGCAAAGCCACTCTACTGCTGAGATGTTATGGAAATATGGCCGTGAGTGGTTGTTAACAAGACTGATGTTTGCTTTGCTGAACCGGTCTTTTTGTCCATATGCTCTAATACTTGCTGCACCTGTAAGTGATTCCGCGAAATGGTGGAGTATCGGAGCTCGTTGAATTTGTGACAAACGAGCCAGCTCTCTTGCTGTTGGTATGTAGTACCGCTGCATAGCATAGGGAAAATATTGGATTCAGAGCTTTGTGAATTATCAAGGAAGAAACTTGCACTTACTGCTAGTTTGTTGTGCAGTATTAACTTGGTGTATACATTTTACTAGGGCAAGTTAACTCTAGTGCAAAAGAATCATTGTGAAGAGCTCTTACTTGAAACACATAACAGATTGCTGTTACTGGAATAAAGATGGCAAAAACTGGCCATGCGACCTGGGACATAACGCCAATGGTCCCCAGAATTTGTATTACTGAAAATGCGCACCAACCAAGCTTGTTTGCCATTTGCAGATCTAAAATACTTTGGTCATTTGAGACCTGTTACGAAGTACAGTACACAATTATTAATTTCAAGGTGTGTGGGTACAAGACAGTATAAAATGATATGAGGAGTAACTGAACCAACCCTGTTTAGGATCCTGCCAGTAGGTGTGGAATCAAAGAAGGACATGGGAGCACGGAGGATGCAGTGGAGCATATTCTTGAAGAACTTCTCTGCTGTTAGTAGACCAACTAGTGACACAAGCGTAGATCGACCAAGAACACATAATGCACTACCTATAGATAGTGCTATGTATACGGAGAAAAGAAGGCCTAATCCAACCCTCGGGGTGGTTGCTGATGTGGGAGGACACGCCCATGCCATCCAATAGTTGCTTGCTACCTGAAATATTTGGAAGAATGACTGTGCAAGAACTATTACCGGTGCTAATGCACCGCCGTGAACAGCTGTCAGGTATGCCCAGTAGACCTTCTTGCCAATTCCTCCCCTTTCCCGTTCTTCGTCTTGTGTTAGCCTTCCCTTTTCATTGATACCTTGCGAGACATCATGTGCAGACTCTTGCTTAATTATGCCCTGAAGTTGATCATCAGTGTCACTTTCTTTCTCATACTCATCATCACTATCTGCTAAGTTTTTGCTGTCTGTTGACAGAATTCTGCTGGAACTCTCGGCATTTACGACAGACTCAATTGCCTGGCTATGGGCTCCTACTATGGCTTCGAACCCTATGTTCTGTTGAAGGAGATCATCAAATGCCCCTTCTGCACAATCTTCCCATCCTGCATCACCTATTATTTTGTACCCCCTTGGTTATTTACATATTCTTAGCAATACTAACATACATGTGGTACTTGCGAACTGAAGGTATTTTTTTATACTTACGAGTATAAGGTCCGCAGCTGGAAGAAATTCGACTTGATGGGTCACATACAATATTGTTTTGTCTTTAAGAATACCCATTAGGCAATCCTGCAGAATAATGTTGTAGTTCATTCTTTATTAGCATTTATGCAGATAGCTGTCTCTAATCCATACCATACACGACTAAGTTTTGGAAGATAAATATTGAGTTAATGGCGTATGAACATAGATAAATACATTTCTTGTATGGTGTACATAAATAAACAAACCTTGAAAAGTTGTGCCCAGTGTGAGCATCTACTGCGCTGAACGGGTCATCAAAGAGGTATATATCGGCATCGTCGTACACCGACCTTGCAATCTGAATCCGCTGCTTCTGTCCACCACTCATGTTAATTCCTCTTTCTCCAATCTCTGTCAGATCACCATTTGCAAATAGCTCAAGATCTTTAGTCAATGCACAAGCCTGTATTATCTTTTCGTACTGTTCTTGTCATATGGGTTTCCAAACAGAATATTGTCTCTGATATTCCCAGACAGGATCCAGGCTGTCTGAGGAACATATGCTTTTCTCCCACTGACCCTCACAGTCCCAGCTAGCTTAGGCATCTCCCCAAGTATGCATGATAATAGACTGGATTTCCCAGAGCCAACCATTCCACAAATTGCTACTTTCATCCCTCTCTTTACTTTTAAATTTACATCTGTTATAGTTGGAGATGTGGTCTCAGATTCCCAGCTGAATGCCCCATGATCAATCTCCACATCATAGTCTGTGTCATTCCTTGGCACTTCTGTAATTGTGTCACATTTTAATTCTTCTTCCTGGAGGTATTGTGCTACTCGATCAGCTGAAACTTTTCCCTGAGCGAACACCGACAGTAAATCAGGAAGTGTGAAGATTGGATCTTGTAACATCCGGAACGTTGCAAGAGCGGACAAAACAGTGCCAGCTGTTAGAGGAATCCCCATCGATATACATGTACCAAATGTTACGGAGGATATGAATGCAGGGGACCCCCAAAATATGAATGTTGTTAAAGCCCAACCTCACAGATTTCCACAACCAGTTGTGCTCGTCCCTTCGTAATGCTTCTAGCTTTTGAAGGTACTCTGTATCCCATGCTTGAAGTTTCAGTATTTTCATGCTTCTGAGTACTTCTGTTGTTGCCTTCATTCTATTGTCTTTAGCAGTCATGATCTTTGATTGCAACCTTTTCTGCAATCTGGTTAGAGGAATATTGCAAGCCATTATTGCCAGTGTTGCTGCTAAACCAGCCCATGCTCCAGCCCCTAGGTTTTGATAGAGAACATAGGCTGCTAGAGAAAGCTGTATGGGCAACATCCAGATGTAGTTCATGTACCATATACAATCAGTTATCCTTTGTATATCTACACTCATGTAGTTTATGATCTCTCCACTGGTATGCTTCTGCCTTGCACCGCAGGATAATCGGAGCCCCTTCTGATAGATGTGGGATATCAAAGCAGCTCGTAGCCGCATCCCGAGCTGTCTAGCTCCGAAAATCCACTGCCTCTGAGCTACTGTCTCTACAATTTTAGCACTTAAAAATGCAACTGCAAGAAGATAACCTTTTTCCAGCCCATACTCCCTCTCTCCCCCAAGGAATTTCACAAGGTCATTAATCAATGATGGTCCAACATAGGATGCACATGCACATAAAATTGCAAAAATTGCATTGATTGTTGCTTTTCTTCTAATAAGTAAGAACATTGCTCTATAGATTGACAAAGTACTTATACCATGTCTGCATTCAACATCTGCTACGATCCTCTTAAATGAATCAGAGAGTAAATCGGCATAGTCCCTTCCATCAATATCTGGCACATCATTGTTATCTAGAGGTTTCTTGTATCCGATAGCAAAGAGAGGGCTCATCCAGGAGAATGTGACAAGGTCCAGAACACTTGCTCTGCTATACAGACTTGTCCTTTTGGTTTCTGTTTGCTGTCCTGCAGATGGGCTCAGTAGTGGCTCTGTTATGCTGCTGTTTATTAAGGTGATTCCTGTTTTTCCTCTAGCTGAAATGGCAAACAGAAAAGTGCAGACAACAAGTGTGAACAGGTCGACCAATTCGGCAAGCCCTATGTATTCATGATCTGACAAACTGGACCTGAGATCAAATATCACAGTGATTATTGATTGCAGAAAGTTAAATATCCACCATGCCCGAACTGTGAGTGGATGCTTTGCAGATTTTGTCTTCTGTAGACTGAATACCGCATATGACAATATTATCCAGGATACTACTTGTAAACCTTCACCCAGAACAAAAGGTGGGTACCTGCAATCACCTATTCTTCCTTGTAACTGCAAAAATAATATCCTCATGACATGGCTGACTAACATAAGCAGACAACAAACTTTGCTTGCTTGATATGAGACACCCAGCTTTATGTCTGCATTATTTTGTTCTTCACTAGAATGCTTATTGCTTTCAGGAGTTGCGGCCTTCGATCTCTGCCTGCACCATCTGATTCTCTTGAACAGAAACTGAGCCACGATGCTCGTGATAAATACCAGTTGTATCAATGCAAAGGTGCTCATCCAGAAGCAAGGTGAAGATACTTCTGGCCATTTTCGCAGGTATTGTGATATAACGGAATCTGCAATATTGCACAGCAAGTTCTTGTGTCAGAAACAAAAAAGAATGTGTTTGTATGAAAATCGAAATTGGAATCCACTGGATAAATCACTGGCCGACTTTAAGAAAATAGATTTGGTGGTTACAAAATTCTCCAAGCTAGTTCTGTCAGAAACAGTGCAACCCCACATGCTAAAAACATACATTCTCCTAGTATTCCATGTATTGACAGGAATATTCCTTAATGACAAATAATGCTGGCAGGCGAAGATGTCCAGAAAAAAAAAATCCTTGGTTCCTTTGTGGAGAGTTGCATAGGAGTGTCTCTTAGTCAGCAAGATACTATCCTTCTTGCAGAAAGGATATTAGGATGAAGATATGGATAGCTTTTGTCATCCCAGTTTTGCCAAAAAAAAAATCTTTCACGAACGTGTTTGAAACCGTAAGTACATATTTATGCAGCTATTTTTTCCACTGGAAATTAAGTCTGAACCTTGTGGGTATTATCTCACTTAGTTATACAAATGAACCCATTTCACAAAATGCTACTCTAAATCATGGGCCATGCCTTGGTCCCTGGCTACAAATGCTTCCATGGTTTGATACTTCATGCACATTATTCATAAGTCCTGCTACACGTTGCAACACGAAAACCCAAACCCTTGCTTGAAAATTGAAATCTCTTTCGAATCCATTCGTTGGCAGGAACCAGAAAAGCAATACCAACAGAGTGGTTGACGAAGAACATCTCGCGGAGGCAGAGGAGACGAAGAATCGGCATGAACCTGCCGGGAGATCGGTTGAGCCTCCTTACCTGACGAGTCGTCGAGGAAGCCCTGCGTGTGGAGGAGGAACATCTCCTGCACCTTCTGGTGGATCCTGGCGAGAGAAGGCGAGTGCAGGCTCCACCCTCCTTCCATGGCACAGTGAGGCAGGCGCCAATGCGAGTGCGGGGCAGAAGGAGGAGGGAAGAATGGGAGGGAGAGGTGGCGATGGTGATTTATCGTAGGTGGAGAGACCCGAGTACCCCGAGTCCCTGATGGTTACGGTTTTGGCCTGTAGTATAGCACGCCGTGGTAGAGGGTCCAGGATAGAAAAAACACACACAGTTTTCACCCGGCAGAGGCCAGGGTAAACGACGCCCGCTGAAAAACTGGTGCATGGATCTGTGTGTATGTGTTTCTTAACAATTGGTGAGCATTTGGTGCCAAGTTTTGTGGGGTCTTCCCGTTCTAGTGAATTGTTCCTTGTTTTTCATTCGACCAACCATGGACCATTGGCCGTGTTTCCATGTTTCCTCCCACTGAACCAGAGGTTTTTTTTTCAGGTTTCACGTACTACATTTAAATACCACACGATGCAAAGTGGCTCAAACCTAGTTAAAACCGTGTTAACCTAAGATAACACATTTTCTGCCATCGGTTTTTCGGGACTGTGAATGTAGATTTATTATTGCCGCCGTCTGTTTCCAGTGAAGTGAAGGTACAAAGCTGCGCTTGTCTTCTCAATCACTGCTCAAACAAACTTATCTGGCACACAGACAAGAGAGCAAACACAGGCACAGAATGAAAATCCCTACTTAAATCGGTAACAAACAAACTACCCCTTGAAAACACAGACCAGTATATATTCCCCATCACTCGATCCTCCGCTGATTTTGATCCGGCATCGACCGATCAAAAAAGACAAGACAACGGCGGCAGAGAAACCTGAGCACGGAAGTATATTTGTAGTGCTCACAGGAAAAGGACCTCACGTGGTGCGTTCGCGGCGCCGATCGGTTTCGTCAAATCGACTCCATGCATGACATCCGTGCGGAGCTAGCCAGCAGCTAGAGTAGAACAAACATTGAGCAGAGAAAAAGCTAGCACTAAAAATTAACTAATGAGAAAGCAAAATTAAAATTCTCATATCAAATCTGTTGGATTATTAGGCATAATTTCCATGATTAATTTCAGAATATAAAGTATGATCGCAAGAGCTACTAACATGTTAATCTCGAAAATACTAGACGTATTAATTAACATGAACAGTAGCAAGACATCTACGAACACAGCCATCGGAACGTGACGAACGTACCGAACGATTGTAGATGAAGTAGTCGTTTGAGCAGCGACGGCAGCAGCTTGAGCGGCGACGGTAGCAGCTCGAAGAAGACGACGTTGGAGACGAGTCGCACGCGGACTCGGAGATCGTCCAGGAAGTCGAGCCGTGATGAAGAACTTGAAAGCAGTCGTGCGGATCGCTTCCCAAAAACCTTATTTGCCGGCCTCTCCCGTACAGGATCACAAGGACAAGTGGTTCTGGGGACCTGCTGTCCCGTTCGCCGGTGCACGCCGGCGCACGGGATGGAGTAGAGTACGGTGGCGGCGCAAGGCACGAGATTGGCAAAACCTAGATTGGTTCGGGTTATTGCGGCGCACGCAGTGCACGACATTATATAGTGCGGCTCGGGAAAACCCTAACGGGTACAACGTGGGCCAAGTCCACGTCGCGCACGTTTTAGGTCGGTTACAGTAGCCCACGATCCGGGAGCGACCCGAACCGACTAACTGTGACGCGTCCGTCCAAACCGTTTTTCCCGGACTGCAAAAATAAAGCTCGGCTCGGCGAGATTCCCGCAACCCGCGGCGCGTCGAGACGGGCGTGCGGAGGAGGAGGAGCGCGTGAGAGAGGCTCTTGTTCTCACAAGCTTACCAAGTAGCACAACACTCCACTATATAAGGTGGTGCCACTCCTCTCAAACTAGCGGGGTGGGACTAAATTTTAGCTCCCACTCCACTCTCATGTGAGCTACCACAAAAATGGGCTTTGAGATTTTCTGACATTGTTTATTGAGCTGTCACATATGGACCCAATTCTAACAAAATCCTTGCCAAATCCAAAGCACATGCTGCTCACCATCACGTATGGCGGCCGAGCAGGTGGTGAAACGACGATCGAGGTCTTGTAGCTTGGTCGTGATTAAAAATCAAAGCGGGTGACCCTTTTTTCACTCGCATTACCGCACGGCGTGCCAGCAGACGAGACAAGCAGATACTAAAAACGAAGGCGATATACACATATAGTACGCGCAACGCAGGATGGCGACGGCGCATCCGCCGTCGATCGTGTTTTTATTGTCTGTGCGGCGGTGCTGGATGGCCGGTCACCTCTGCGAGCTGCAAAAGGCACGTCGGAAAGGGCAGACACACGCCGGACACGGCCGAGTGGTGTAGTGGGGGAAAGCGGCGTGGAAATCGAGGCCCGGATCGAGCGGCCATTCTCTCGGAGGAAAGATTAGTGGGGGAAAGCGGCGTGGAAATCGAGGCCCGGATCGAGCGGCCATTCTCTCGGAGGAAAGATGCACGGCCCCGCGCTGCTGCCGGTGAGCAGCCGAGCTCAGATCTGCATGGACGTATGCGCAGGTGGCTCGTCGTCGTCGTCCCTATGGGAAGGGAGGTGGATGCAGTGCAGGTCCGGCGCCGGTAGCGCCCGGCGTGGGTGTGATATGCTTTGACGTCGACCTGTGTCCATCGATCGTCGACGATGCATGCATCCAGCCAATACCATGACCCAGCCTGAAACTTTGTAGAGCTAGGCATGGCCTACCTAGGATGCGACAACAGAAAAAGTGCACTGCAGATGATATCACATTCATCACAGTACGTACACGTGGGTTATATGCCCGGCCGCATGCGAGCGTGCCTGTACTTCGGTCCTCGACCCGTGTCTTGTTTGCTTGTATTTCTCGTCTCTTTTGTTTTTTTAACGGAAAAAGGTTCTCTTTTGCTTGTATTGTATATATACGAGTAGTCCTTAGGGATGAAAAATGGGACCTATTTGTCCCACTTCTTCTCCATTTTGTGCATGACTACTAGTCGTGACAAAAGAGTGTCCTCGGTACGTACTCGCTCAGCTTGACCTAACAAAACGTCTTATATTTGGAAACAGATACAGTAATGTTGTACAGCACATGCAATGTTTTAAGTTCCGGCAGTTGTCGAACAATCGAAAGAGAACGGCGATCGGTCTAATTTTCAGTATATTTTTGTTTTGTACTCACCGTGTTGTGTTCAGTTGTGTTTCTCGATAAATATCAGTTATAATATGTATTTTTCTTTTCTTTTTTTTTAAATTATAGCACATGCAAGATGTATTTGCGGATTTATGTGTCGTTCCTCGTGTCAAAAAAAGAAGAAATGGTGTTACATCGATGTCATCCTTGATTCCGATATGACCATCATTCAAAAAGAAATCTCTCAGGCTCACTTTGGTAGGTCAGTGCTTTCTAAACTGAAGTATTTAAAAATCAAAGTATTCCAATGCTGGCAACCAAATACCATAGTTTTTGCTCCTTTCTCGGTTTCGAGAAAAAAGAGGGTCATACCTCTTTCTCCAATACTTTTAAAAAAAGACTTTTCAGTCCTCTGTCTCTTGCTCCTCTTGGGAGCTGATTCATTGTCATCCTTCTCAAGGACTTCCTCAACATGTGGTTGTTCAGAATGATCAACAGATGTACTAGGTTCAGCATATATCTCAGAAGAAATTCTAGCAGTGCTATGCATATCGTTCATAGGAAACATGTTCTCAAAAAATGTTGCATCACGAGATTCCAAAATAGTATCAACATGCATATCAGGTATCTTGGATTTGACCACTAAAAATCTATGGCAAATGCTCCGCTGAGCATAACCTAGAAAGACACAATCCACTGTCTTCGGTCCAAGTTTACGTTTCTTAGGAATTGGAACATTGACTTTCGCCAAACATCCCCAAGTACGAAAATAAGAAAGTGATGGTTTTCTCCCAGACCACTCCTCGTAAGGTGTCTTCTCTTTATCCTTGTTAGGAACTCTATTCAGGACATGACACGAAGTCAATAAAGCCTCCCCCACCATGCCTTAGATAAACCAGCAGTGTCCAACATGGCGTTCACCAAGTCGGTCAGTGTGCGGTTTTTTCTCTCGGCAACCCCGTTTGATTGGGGCGAATAGGGAGACGTCCTCTCATGAATAATACCATGTTCCTCACAGAATTCATCAAATACGTTGGAGAAATACTCGCCACCATGATCTGACCTAAGACGTTTGATCTTTCTCTCTAATTGATTTTCTACTTCAGCTTTATAGATTTTAAAGTAGTCTAAATCTTCATCTTTAGTGTGCAACAAATATACATAACAGAACCTAGTAGCATCATCGATTAAAGTCATGAAATATCTCTTATCACCTTTTGTCAACACGCCATTCATCTCACATAGATCCGAATGTACGAGTTCCAGCGGTGTCAAGTTTCTCTCCTCGGCTGCCTTGTGAGGCTTTCGAGGTTGGTTTGATTGCACACAACTATGGCACTTGGAACCTTTGACAATAGTGAAATTCGGAATCAAACTCATATTATTGTTGGACTATTAGGCATGATTTCCATGATTAATTTCAGAATATAAAGCATGATCGCAAGAGCTACTAACATGTTAATCTCGAAAATACTAGACGTATTAATTAACATGAACAGCAGCAAGACATCTACGAACACAGCCATCGGAACGTGACGAACGTACCGAACGATTGTAGATGAAGTAGTCGTTGGAGCAGCGACGGCTGCAGCTTGAGCGGCAACGGTAGCAGCTCCAAAAATACGACGTTGGAAACGAGTCGCCCGCGGACCCAGAGATCGTCCAGGAAGTCAAGCCGTGATGAAGAACTTGAAAGCAGTTGCGCGGAGCGCTTCCCAAAAACCTTATTCGCCCTCTCCCGTACAGGATCACAAGGATAAGTGGTTCCGGAGACCTGCTGTCCCGTTCGCCGGTGCACGCCGGCGCACGGGATGGAGTAGAGTACGGTGGCAGCGCAAGGCACGAGATTGACAAAACCTAGAATTGGTTCGGGGATATTCTGCAGCGCACGCAATGCACGACTTTATATAGTGCGGTTCGGGAAAACCCTAACGGGTACACCGTGGGCCAAGTCCACGTCGCGCACGTTTTGGGTCGGTTACAGTAACCCACGGTGCGGTGCGGTGCGTGCGTGCGAGCGGCGGCGGAGGAGGAGCGCGTGAGAGAGCCTCTTGTTCTCACAATCTTACCAAGTAGCACAACACTCCACTATATAAGGTGGTGCCACTCCTCTCAAACTAGCGGTGTGGGACTAAAATTTAGCTCCCACTCCACTCCCATGTGTGCTGTCGTAAATGTGGGGTTTTGAGATTTCTGAAATTGCTATTGCGCTGCCCACTAATGGGCCCAATTCTAACACGGTTTAAATTAACTCTCACTTTCGGCAAAGTACGGGCGCGCGGCGTGGGCGCGATATGCTTGACGTCGACCTGTCCATCGATCGTCGACGATGCATGCGTCCAGCCAATACCATGACCCAGCCTGAAACTTTGTAGAGCTAGGCATGGCCTACCTAGGATGCGACAACAGGAAACTGCACTGCACATGATATCACACTCACCACAGTACGTACACGTAACACGTGGGTTATCTTATGCCCGCATGCGCGCGTGCGTGTACTTCGATCCTTTTTTTTTTTTTTTTTCATTTTCCACCACATATATTCATAAAGGAACCACATACAAAGTACACGGAACAAGAACAGAAAAACAATACGAAGGGGAAAAGGAACAAGCACCGAGAACAGCGAGATCACCGACGTCGAGGACGAAGAACACCAGCCTCCACCTTGCCACTGACAGGGAGAAATTAACCCTATGAAAGACGCTGCCGAGCTGGTCCGCCGCGCCGCGACGGAGGAAAAGTCGATGAACGACCATGGCAAGCGCCCCCCGGTCCCAGCCGCACCACTTTGCCCCGGCCATCTTCAACGTCGACGCAGGTGGCAGCCCGCAGCCCCGCCAGGCGCTGCGCTCCGGCCACCAGATCCGCCGCCTACGCGGATCTGACGGGAAGCAGACGGCCCCGAGCACCACGCCGGGCCTCGAGCGCCTGCAAGACGAGCACGAAGACGGCGAGCTCCGAAGAGATCCACCGCCGGAGAAGACCGCGCCGCCACCAAACCGCCCACCGGCAGCCCCACCTCCTCCAGGACGCCGCCGGCAGAAGCTCCACCCTAACCTACCGTATGTACAGGCCGGAGGCGGGGATCCCCCACCCTCCCGCCGCCGAATCGGCCGGCGGAGGGGAGGAATCCCACGCCTCAGCGGCGAGACGCGGTGGAACGACGGAGGGGATCCAAAATCGCCTTCGCACTTCCTGTAGACGAGGAGAGAAAGAGAGGAGTTAGTAGTCCAGTGAGCAGCTACTAAACTGTGTACTTCGATCCTCGACCCGGGTCTTGTTTGCTTGTATTCTTCTCTTTTGTTTTTTTAAGGGAAAAATGTTCTATTTTGCTTGTATAGATACGAGTGTGTCGTGACAAAAGAGTGTCCTCGGTACGTACTCGCTCAGATTGACCTAACAAAACGTCGTATATTTGGAAACAGATACGGTAATGTTGTACAACACATGCAATGTTTTAAGTTCCGGCAGTTGTCGAACAATTGAAAGAGAAAGTCGATCAGTCTAATTTTTAGTATATTTTTGTTTTGTACTCACCGTGTTGCCTTCAGTTGTATTTCTCGATAAATATCAGATATAATATGTCTTTGTCTTTCTTTTTTTTAAAAAAAATTTATAGCACATGCAAGATGTATTTGTGGGTTTATGTGTCGTTCCTCGTGTCAAAAAAAGAAGAAATGGTGTTACATCGATGTCGTCCTTGATTCCGATATGACCATGATTCAAAAAGAAAAAAGAAATCTCTCAGGCTCAGTTTGGTAGGTCAGTGTTTTCTAAACTGAAGTATTTAAAAATCAAAGTATTCCAATGCCTGGCAACCACATACCATAGTTTTTGCTCCTTTCTCGGTTTCGAGAAAAAAGAGGGTCATACCTCTTTCTCCAATACTTTTAAAAAAACTACAGTCTGGAGGTATACTCTAGTTTTAAACCACATTTTATAATGTGATCCAAGCACATTAAAGTAAATACTTCAATATCTTCAGAAACTGAAATATTCTCTGTATACTTTAAAAATATTTTGATGCCAAACGGAGCCTCAAGCTTTTGGCAGACGCTCGAAAGCTCAACACGTGGCCGGATTGGTCTATTGTAAAAAAATCCCTGTGCCTCGAGTTCGCGAGTAAATTTGAAGCGGCCGAGATAACTAAATGATTGCTGCACGTAAGCAGCTCATAGGACACAGCAAGAGTCAAACACCTAGTGCGATATGAGCATATATATGCCATGGATCGAACATCGGAAAGTGCATATTAATCCCTGTTTGCTTTTGTTCGTGTGGTGGCCGATGCATCCATGGTAGTTGTTTGGTGGCCGAGATCCACGCTTTGTACTATCATCAAGACAGCGACTGCATCATTCCTCCCCCTGATTGCATGCAGGCACCTTGCACAATTATTGCAGCCCTGTCAGCAGAGGTTAACCAAAAGAATTAACAGTCTACACATTCCGGTAAACTTCAAATTTCCCTTAATTTTCCTACTTGGCCATTCCATTAACCAAGTGGCCTAGTACACTTTACGCGTACTCTTGTCACTCTCGAGCTTCCATCACTCTACCAACAAGCTAGGAATCATCGGCGAAACTTCATATACTGGATGTTTAATCACCATTGCTATCATGCATACAGAGCTGGACGTGCGCGCCACGAAATCAGTTGGAACCAGCAGCCAACAAGGTCGGCACACAGGTCAAGTAGAACGAGAGGAAGATTAATTAGAGATCCGTGCGGCGCAAGTACGCGCGTCGAGCTACATCTCTTTATTTTTTTTAAACGCTAGCCAAAGTGAAGTCTCCGTAATGATTCTACAATAATGCTTCGTCGTTCTCTTGTGGTGCTGTGAGACGTCGACGTTAGTGCGATCCGACGTACGTGCAGCGTTGGTTGTTAGTCCCTGAATGAACTCTCTCCCAAGTGTCAGTCAATGTAATGCGGTTTTTTCCTTTTGCTTTAGGAAATTGTGAGTGTCTTCTTCTCTTGACCTGTACTACCTGCAGGGAATAATAAACTGCTAAAGCAGATTGGGTTACGATGAATGCAAAAATTGAGACATTAGACCAAGTATACTTGGCCAATAGTTGCTTGCCGAATGACCCAAAGGAAAAACTAGGCAAATATGTATTTGCCGAGGGTCACCAAGTCCCAGTTGCTGTGTGTCACACTCGGCAAGCTAGCTCGCCCACAGGGTGGAACTGCGAGGCAGCCTTCCAGGACGGAGCGTCGGTCGTGCCCTTTTTTTTTTTGCGGGGTAAAGGGTTGTATTAATCAGATAATAGTGTTGTTACAATCCTTCTGAATACGATCGTGAAGTTCATCAGGGACCGACCTTAGCCAAACTTGAGTTCTTTGGCGACGGGTGGGCCAGCACAACGGCTGAGCCACATGCAAGCGCTTTGCCGAGTTTCTCCCAGGATACACTCTCGACAAAGCTAATACCCTATGCTGAATAGCTCCCCGTGGGTATGCTCAACAAAACTACTCTCTGCGTTTTTAAATATAAAATGTTTTAGGTGTTACACATGTTGACTAGATTCACACCAAAATGAGTGCACCTACAATCTAAAACATGTCTACTATACATACATGTGGATACATGTGCATTTGGCAAAAGGTTAAAACATCTTATATTAAGAAACGGAGGAAGTACTACCCTATGCCGAGTGCCTAACTAAAACACACTCCGCAAAGTGTTGTCCGCCGGAGCCAGGGGTGTACCCACGTACAAGCAAGGGGTGCACAGGACACCCCCTCCAAATCAGTTTCTTTGGTATAGTTCATAAATTTCTAACTTCTGACACCCCTAAACCAAGATGAAAAATATGAGTGACTTATACCAAGACGTCGGGTCATTTTCTCTGTAGGTCCGGCCCTGGCCGGAGCGCCTAGTTGTTGCAATGTGGCGACTTTGCCAAGTGTGATAGGGAAGACACTCGGAAAAGTGTCGAATATCTTGCTTCAGACACTCGACTAAGCCGTCTACGAGGTAGCATATTGTGCCATGTGGCACTTTGCCAAGTGTATCATAAATAATACACTCAGCAAAATCACCGTTATGATTGTATTATGTACAAACACTTGGCAAAGCGGCCCGAGAAGGAGGCAGAGGACCCGGGTGGGATCGGAGCGGCAGCCAGAGGCGGAGGACGAGGGGTGGCGGGCATAGGGGAGTAGGAGGATGGGGAGGTGGAGTACGGAGGATGAGAACCATGTGGGTGTAGTGGCCGGAGGTGGAGGAAGATCAGGGCAGGGGGCGAGCTGTGGAGGGCGAGACATGGGAGGCAAGTGTAGAGGAGGGCCGGGGAACTGTGGCGGAGCGAGCCAACAGAGTGGGGTAGGAAAAAACCAATCACGGGAGTCGATCGAGTTGGAGTAGGAGAGGTTACGGCATTGGGAAGACACTTGACAAAGATTATGTGTTCTGAGTGTTTTCAAAAACACTCGGGCAAACATTTTGTCCTTTTGAGAGTTTTATCCTTTTTTTAAAAATCCATGTTTTAAGTATTTCTAATTACCCTGTTTTAAAAACGAACAAAAAAAGAAATAGAGGAAAACATGTTCGGTTTTAAGAAATGTTCAGATTAAAAAATGTTCAGAATTTGAAAAATGTTCCGATTTGAAAAAAATTGAAATCGCTCTGGCAAAAAAAGTTCAAAACTAAAAAAGTTTCGATTTGAAAATCATTTAAATTTAAAAAATTTAACAGATGTCCAGATTCAAAAATTTATTAAATTTTAAAAATTCTTAATTTCGAAATTTATTCATATTTCAAAAAATGTTCAGATTTAAAAAAGATTTTGAAAAAATAGATTTCCCAAAATGTTCAAATTCAAAATTCATTAAGTTAAAAAAAAGTTCAGATTTTCAAAAATATTTAGATTGAAAAAAGGTAACAAAAAAAAACATTACCTTTTTTACTGGCCGCTCTTTTATGCGGCCCATGAAGCACTGCTTCATGCGACACGAGTCTGAAGTGCCGCTGCGGGGTGGCATACCGCATATAGGAGCTCCCGACGACGGCGGTAGCGACTGGAGTGATGTGTAGGCCGGCACATCCGTTGGTTTATTCCAACATCGAGGCATTTCCGGATGCTAAAATCCATAGGAGGAGTGGCAAAAAAAGGAGGACCCGCAAAATCCACCAAGAATCAACCACTGACTAATGCGAAGAAGCGACACGAGGAGTGTTGACTTCAGTCAAATCGCCTTCTTTCGGACCAAAATAAGATGTCGCCTTCTCTTGTTTGTCCGCAGTCCAATTGTCGTGGCCGCGGCTCGCTGGGGATCGGAGACTTCTACTATCCCCGTGGTACATTCATCGTTGCGGTCCCCGACGAAACCATCGTGGTGCCGCCTTCACCATTTGTCAGGATCCCGATGGATCTTTTTTTTTTTTGACAGGAAAACAGTAGGGAAGGCCCCTTCTGCGATTTTCATTTTATAAAATAGATAATTACAAGCGGAGTGGTGAAAATCATGTCAAAAATTACATGGCATCAAGCCATTGCTGCATGCCCTCTTTAAGAGAAGGCTTATCTCTATGCATAATAAGAGAAAAAACCTCTCTAAACAAACTAATACAAAGATCAATACTCAATTGTCCATTATCAAAGATAATCTTATTTCTGTGATTCCAGAGGCTCCAGCATCCAATAATTAAACACTCCTTAAAGCAAGAAATTCCAGATCTGGCATAACCATCCATAAGCATCTCATAAAGATCAAGATCATAGTTCCATTCTTGATTTAACCGCCACCAACAGGTCTGACTGAAATCACAACCAAAGAAAAGATGTTGCATGTATTCCATAGGAGCATCAGCACAAATGACACAAGCTGTATCTTCCAGGTAAAAGGTCTTCCTGGTCAGTAGATCTCTGGTGTTCAGGCGGTCTTGCAGCAGTAACCAGAAGAAAAACTTGTGCTTTAGCTGGACACATGATTTCCATATCCAAAGGAATGGGGCAGGAGCTTGTGTAACAGGGGTGAGTGCATCATAAACCTTGTGGACAGAGAATTTCGCCTCATTTCTAAGCACCCACCTATCAGCAGAGTTGGATGTGCTCAAATTGTCAAGCTCAGAAGCGACAGTCTCACTTTGCTGGAAAGCCACCATGGACAGAGGCAAATGAAAATTCTCAAGGAGATTCCTATCATTTATAGAAAGAAGCTGTTTCAAAATGATGTCCTGTTGTCGAGCAAATGAAAACAGATGGGGAAAAGCAACAGCAGGTGAAATATCTCTCCATTTATCCTTCCAAAATCTGATTGTCCTCCCATCTTCCTGCTTACAGCAGGTCAAATCCATAAAACTGTCCCACAAGGAGAGGACATCCTTCCACCAAAATGATCCACAAGGTGTCTGAACCTGGGGGAGCTTGTTATTCTGATAATGTGCCTCCCAAATGAGTTTCACCCATGGAATATCCATTCTGTTCATGAACTTATAAAGATGTTTCATGAGCAAGGCAGAGTTCTGTGTTCGTAGACTAATCACACCCAGTCCACCTGCCTTTTTAGGTTTACAAACCTGTTCCCATTTGACAAGATAGTGACCTCTTTTGTTGATATCTTTGCCTCCCCATAGAAAACCTCTGGCAGAACCCTCCACATGATCCAGGAAACGCAGAGGCATTTTAATGGTACACATGGCAAACAGTGGAATAGAGATGATAATGGACTTGATCATAGTCAATCTACCATCATATCATAGCATGGTAGAAATACCACATAGCCTTCGGTCAATTCTCTCAAGTATATTAATAAGATGTTCCAATCTTGGCTTAGTAGTCCCCATTGGCAGCCCCAGATAGGTGAATGGAAGAGCCTCAGGTTTACATCCAATAATCTCAGCCAAATCAGCACACCTTTCAGTAGTCACATTGATGGGCACCAAAGATGACTTGCTGTAATTCACTTTCAGACCAGTAATCGAAGTGAAAATTGACAAAATATTTTTCATAGCCAATAACTGTGCAGGACAAGCTGGCATAATAACTAAAGTGTCATTTGCATATTGTATAATGGGGAAATCCAAGCCAAAAGAATGATCCAGAGGCAAACTGAGCTCACCATCCTGCCAGGCTTTATTTACCATGTACTGTAGCAATTCAGAAGCACGTACATACAGCTGAGATGAGAGGGGATCACCCTGCCTGACCCCTCTTCTGCAGTGGATTTTTTTACCAGGCACACCATTGAGTAGAACAGATGCAGAAGCAGTGTGCAGAATACACTTAATCCAGTTGAGCCACAGCTCTCCAAATCCAAGACACCTCATTGTTTCCAAAATGGCACTGTATTCCACTTTATCAAAAGCCTTTTCAAAATCTATTTTGAAAATAACAATTTCCTTCTTTGATTTGTGGCACAAATGGAGATATTCATATGCCCATGCCAAACAGTCCTAAATTGTTCTAGTTCTGATGAAGCCATATTGATTTTTGTGAACCAGAGAAACAATCACACTCTGAAGCCTGTTTGCCAGCAATTTTGTCAGAAATTTAAGGGGCAGGCTCACCAAAGATATGGGTCTGTAGTCATTCACACAGATAGGTGAATTCACCTTTGGGATAAGGGTGATAAATGTTGTGTTGATGCTCTCAATATTTGAATTTCCTACATGGAAGTCATGACATAACCGATAAAATTGCTCTTTAACAATATTCCAGTGTTTCTTCAGAAATGCACCATTGAAACCATCAGGGCCAGGTGATTTATCAATAGGCATATGTTTCACAATGCCATCCATCTCGGTGACAGTGAAATGAATTTCCAGCTGAGAAAAATCAACATGTGAAACTGGCTGAATATACTGTCCAATTAACTAAGTGGTGTGGGAGTTCTCTGAAATGCCGATTCTGTTTTTGAAGGAGGACCAGATGTGAGCTGCTTTGATGTCATGATCCAATAGAATAATTCCATCATCAGTACTGATGCTTGATATATAATTACACCTGAAATTTTGTGAGGCGACAGCATGGAAAAATTTGGTGTTCTCCCACCCAGCTTTGCCCATTTAATCTTTACACGATTCCTCCAAAATATTCTTTTAGCTTCCAGCAGCTGAGCTACATGAGCTTTCAGAATTTTCCTGAAGTTCTTTTCCTGTACAGACAGGGGCCTTTGCTCCTCAAGACCATCAAACAGGGCAAGTACATAATTACAGGAGGAGATAATTTTGGCTAGCTGCGAAAGATTTCTGCTCCTTTTCTTAATTCAATTCCTCAGAGACTTAAGCCTTGCAGTGACATCTTTTGCAGAATTAGAGGAAAAACCAGACTGCTGCCATGAGGTATTGACTACCTCATATAAGCCATCAAATTCAAGCCAATATTCCTCAAAGCGAAAAGGCTGTGATTTAGGTACATCAGAGCCAATAGATATTAGGATAGGCACATGATATGAGGATAAATTGGTCATGGGAGTAGCCATTGTATTAGAAAAAGTGCTGATCCAGTTAGGTGAGGTAAAAATCCAATCCAGTTTCTCAAGCAGAGGGGACTCTTGCATGTTGCTCCAAGTGTAGGCACGCCCCTTTAGAGGAATTTCCTCAAGGTCCAAATGCTGTATAATACGGTTAAATCTCAGCATATTATTCAGGTCCCCCTGGTCTATTCCTGTTATCAGGTGATTAAAATCACCTAGAATAATCCAGTATTCCATCAGGGTGGTGTCCACATCATGCAGCCAATTGAGAAAAACCTCTCTTTTCATCAGTAGCTGTGGGGGCATATACATTGGTGACATAGAAGATTCGAGCAGTGAGCTTACGTATCAGCTGGATTGTTAGTTGAAATTTGCTGCTGTGTATCATAGTTCCATCATACATATTCCCATTCCAAAGTGTAATGATGCCCTCAGAATTTCCCACAGAAGGTGAATAGGCAAATTGATTAATCCTTCTTGGACAGGAATTTCTGATATAAACGTGATCGAAGTGCTCTCTTTTGGTTTCTTGTAAACATATAATGTGGCAGTTACTTTCATCTGTTTTAGCTCTGATTTCATCCCACCTGAGCTGAGAGTTAATACCTCTCAGATTCCAGTCCAATATATACCATGATCTATTCATTAAAAACTAATTGTGTGGTGTAGGAGCTGGGAGATCATAAATAACCCAGAATCAGAGAGCCATAATGAGCCCCATCACATAGCAGCATACATGTCCATAGCAGCATAAAGTATACATAAGCAGTCCAGTGTCAGATAAATACCAAAGCAGACAAGGCCCATATGGTAAATAACATACTCATCATAAACAGCCCACACATAACAGGAGTACCAGACAAAATATGACTGACTGATCAAAGAGTACATAAACCGACAAGGACTGGATACATAGATCATACATCCAGGACAGAGTACTGACATAAACATGAGTTTCACATCAAAAGCACACCAATAGACATCGATAGGTTGACATAAAAAGAGGTACATTGCCACAGCATATACTCTGGATAGGATTATAGCAAGCTGATCAAACTGACACTGACACTTGGACTGCAAATGAAAAGCTAGGGTAACTGTGAGGAACTTGGGGGCTGTCTCAACACCACTAGTCGCTTTCGATGCTATCATTGGTACTATCATAGTTGAGTTCCTCTTTAGTTAGCATCGTAGATACCATCTCACAGTGTTCCCTACCGATGGCCTGGAGCACAGAGGTAGGCAGAACAGGTGGAGCAGGCGCAGAGGTGTCAACCACATGTGCTTCAAATTCAGCAACCAGGTTCTTGGATGTACCCTCACCATCGTCATGATCAGATGGAGGCTGATCCTTGTATCCAGCAGCTAGCCCAGCAAGCCTGTTGCTACGTCTCACATGTGCCACAGTCGGTGGTGCAGCCATCTTTCCACGCCTTCTCCTAGCAATGGGCAGAGCTAACTGGTTAGCTTCAGGTGCAGCAATCTGGTCAGGTACTGGAACATTTTCAGGTGCAACAATTTGGTCTGATGCATGGACCTGCTCCCCAGTTGCATTTTCTGCATTCATGTTCTCCTCAGCCTGCATAATTTGCTCTTGCACAGCTTGCTCTGCTTCATTCTGCATAGCGGTTACATCTTGCATGGGTAGAACCGGCGCGTCAGCAATGATCTCTTCCATGTTGGCCTCCTCCATGTGAACATCTGCCACCTGGTCATGAATTGGGCTCTGTGGAGGGGTCATAAGCACAGGGGCATCAGCAACAGGTGCAGGGATAGCAGCACCTGCTTCACCTTCCTCTTCTACATGTTGCACCTCCCCCTCATGTTCAGCATGCCAAAAGTGGAAATCATCCACAATGATGGTCACAGGTGTGGGTTTTGGCCATCAGGTGGCAGTGGATCTTCATCTCCTAGCCCTGCTCCCAGCAACACAGATGAAAGAATAATTGTTGGGCAAGACCATGAATCTCCAGTGCCCACATAGGAGGTGGACTGGGACACCACAATGCTCAGGGGGATTTTATCAATATCATAGACTCTCATCTTAACCAAAATTCTAGCTTTGTTTGATTCATCTCTATTCCAGATTAAAACTCTGCCATACTGAGCTAGAGAGATGACAATGGTGTCTAGATTCCAGCATTCCATATGGTAGTTCATCAACATGAGCCAACAATCATGTGAAAAAGTAACAGATCTATGGTTTCTACCCCTTTTTTGCTCAATCACCCACATCACAGTATCACCAATGAAGTAAGGGCTAGCCATAACAACACTATCTCTCTCAATCACATCCAGAAAGCGAGAAAGAGCTGCACCCATACCACTACGAGAAATCTCTCTGACAGTCAATCTCCTCTGCTGCTCTAGGTAATCTGAAATTAGTATGGCAGTACCTTCAAACTGGTCGGGTGCGGCTCGGGTTCGAGGATGACGATCGCCCAGGAGTCGCAGGATAGCGGGAGAGACCCTCCCACCATGACATAGCCACGCTGCGGCCGCAGGCCATTGGGTGGGATGAAGCCAACACCAGGGGAAGGTGGGGGATGAAGTCACATGGGTAGTTCGCCATAGGCGATGCTGGGTGGAGGTGGCAATTGGTCGCCGGAGAGCTCGAGGGAACCCTCGTACTGTAGCAGATTGGGGGGAATAGCCGCGTCTCCCTAGCTTCCAGTTAATATATTGCCTGTTTCTCAGATTTTTTCCGGTAAATCAGAGATTTCCTATTCTTGTTGAGACAATTTCGTGCAATATGTCCGTATCCATAACAAACTCTGCAACGGATTTTACTTGAGCAGGAAGAAGCAAGATGGCCTTCTGATAGACAATTATGGCAGTGAATCACATGATTAGCGCGGGCAATCTGCTGTCTAACAGGCGATGGAGTGGGCTGTGGGCTGGTAACCACATATTCCATATGGGTTGGGCCAGAATCCAGCTGGGCAGAGGTCCGCGAAGGAGTGGAGTTCGAAATTCCGAGATTCCCGCTCTCCCCAGATCCATGATTGACGTGATCTGTTCTATCACGATATGCAGGATCAAAAGAATGCAGAGGCACGATGAGTGATCCAATTGGAACAGAATTAGCCCCAGTAAGAACCACAGCTGGATCACGAGTGTTATTATGATGAAAGCTGTGTCGGAAAGAATTAAAGACATTTCGTATGGGCACTGTAGCAATAGATGATCGACGTGATCTTTTGGCAGCCATAGATCTAGCAGCCGAAGATTTACCAGCATAGGACCATTCAGCCTCAAGTTCATCATAATAGAGTTCTTCTTCTCTAATCCAATTAGGACCACCAAAACCCCATAGATGAAAGAAGCATTCAAACTGACGGCATGAATAAGATCTCAAATTCTGAATGAAAAAACCCACAGCCTTGCAACTCACAAAAAATTTGAAAACCCGGTCTCTCAGATTCAGAATCTCAATCTCATCATGTGCAACTCCCAGCCAAGCCGAGGGCAATACTAGCATTTAGATCTGACAGCCGGAAGGAAGATCGACCAAAGGAGACCACAAGAAATAAACGGTGTGACCTAGACACGGGGTTCACCGAAACGGCGAATAAGTGACGAACCTTGGCCCGATCGCATGACCCGGGGAGAAATCCAGGAGATGAACGATGGACGAGGGTTCCGCGTAGGGATCATCTCCGTCTCCCGCCATGACCGCATCGGTGGGATCGCCTAGAGGTTGGTGGTGGTGGAGTCGCCATGGTGGTTGATACGTCCATTTTGCATCACTATTTTATATCATAATTTACTGTTATTCATTGATATATTTCATATTAAGATGTGTTACTTATGTTATTTTGTCTTATTTTGCATGTTTGATGATTATTGGATATTTAACTGCCGGAGTCAGATTTCAGCTGGGAAAAGCACCGTCAAGACACTATATTTCTGGAGCTCTGAAAATCTCATCAAGAATACAGAAGTTCCTATTTTATCAGAAGACGGAGGCAGCAAAAAGGGGAGGCTGAGATGGGCCAGGAGGGGCCCACACCACCCCTGGGTGCGGGCCCCACCTTGGCCGCGCCCAGGCATGGTGTGGTGCCCCTGGCCCACCTCAGGCGCTCCCCCTTCGCGTACTTCATCCCCTCAACCCTAATTTTGGAGGAGAGAGCCAGAGAAAATATTCCGCCGCCTCCACGGGGCGGAAACAACAGAGAGAGAAAAAGCTCTCCGGCAGGGAGAAATCTGCCGGGGAAATTCTCTCCCGGAGGGGGGAGATCATCGCCATCCTCATCGTCATCACGCTGGACTTCATCGGGATCATCATCATCTCCACTGCCATCACCACCATCACCGCTGCTCCATCCCGTTCCGCTGTAACATCCAGGGCTATACTTTGTCTAGTTCATAGGGGAACTCTCCCGGTGTTAATTACTCCTTGTGGTTGATGCTATTGAGTTTTATCGGTGAATTGAAGTATATGTTCAGATTGTTATTCATCATTATATCACCTCTGATCATGATCCATATGATGTCTTGTGAGTAGTTCTTTTAGTTCTTGAGGACTTGGGAGAAGTCATGCTGTTAGTAGTGGAATTATGTTGAGTAATATTTAATGGTTTGATATTTAAGTTGTGGTGTTATTCTTCTAGTGGTGTCGTGTGAACGTCGACTACATGACACTTCACCTTTATGGGCCTAGAGGAATGCATTGTGTATTTGGTTGCTAATTGTGGGGTTGCGGGAGTGACAGAAACCTAAACCCCCGTTAGTATACCGATGCATGAGGGAGCGTAGGATCTCAGAGTTTAAGGCTGTGGTTAGATTTATCTTAATTACTTTCTTGTAACTGCGGATGCTTACAAGAGGTATAATCACAAGTATGTATTAGTCCAAGTAAGGGTGGTGCATTAGCATAGGTTCACCCACACAACACTTATCAAAACAATAAAGATTAATCAACTATATGAAGCGAAAGCACTTGATTAGAATCCCGTGTGTCCTAAAGAACATTTTGCCATCATAGGTAAACCAACCGGCTTGTCCTTTGCACTAAAAAGGATTGGGCCACTTGCTGCAATTATTATTACTGTCTTTTACTTACTCGTATTTTATTTACCTGCTATATCAAAAAACCCTAAAAACTTGTCTGCTAGTGTTTACAGTGAAACCTTTACCGAAACTCCTTGTCAGCACCTTCTGCTCCTCGTTGGGTTCGACACTCTTATTTATCGAAAGTACAACGATACACCCCCTATACTTGTGGGTTATCAGTGGTCGCCAGAGGAGGGGTGGGAGGGAGTCGCCATACGTGTAAGAATGGATGTTGTGATGATCCCGATGGATCTGACGAGCTGAGATCAGCTATACGAGGATTTTGAGAGGAATTGGTTGATAAACTAGGTAAATTGCTTGATAAAAACTAAAATAAATTGCAGGAAATAAAGATAAAATTAGGGTTCATATTTCTTGGTTGATTGCAACAGGATAGAAGGTAGACTTATAAAGAGCGAGCCAACTACAAGATGTCATCATAGGGAAATACCTAAAGTACCCTTATAGCTAGTAACATACTATTCCATGCCACTAATCTACCTATTACACATCACCAGGGTGGAGCTATGTGTAGTTTAGAGGGCCGCTGCCCCCCCCCCCCAACCTAAGAAATTTTTAGCCCAAAACCAGTAATATTTGACATTTTTGCTTTCAAAACGGTAGTTTTGACCCATTTGTCCCCGAACCGTGGCCCATTTGGGGACACCCTTCCAATATTAAACTTCTGGGACGGTGGGACCCCACGACAGCTCCTGGCGAGGCGATGGAGCAGATAGATTTCCTCTGCCTCTGGTAGTTTTGTATCTGCCACTGCTGTTGGTAGGAGTGCATATCGAGTGATCCCACACCTTCATATGGTACGATGATACCATTTCTCAAAACAATAAAGATTAATCAACTATGTGAAGCGAAAGCACTTGACTAGAATCCCGTGTGTCCTCAAGAACATTTTGTCATCATAAGTAAACCAACCGGCTTGTCCTTTGCTCTAAAAAGGATTGGGCCACTTGCTGCAATTATTATTACTGTCTTTTACTTACTCGCATTTTATTTACCTGCTATATCAAAAACCCCTAAAAACTTGTCTGCTAGCATTTACAGTGAAACCTTTACCGAAACTCCTTGTCAGCACCTTCTGCTCCTCGTTGGGTTCGACACTCTTATTTATCGAAAGTACTACGATACACCCCCTATACTTGTGGGTCATCAAGACTATTTTCTGGCGCCGTTGCCGGGGAGTGAAGCGCTATTGGTGAGTGGAATTGGTAAGGGAAACTTTTACTGTAGGTGCTTTTTTATTTCTGCTTGCTACTTTATTTTATCATGGAGAGATCTCCATTTGAATCCCTGTTTGGAAATACTACTACCACTGCTACGGTAGTAGAAGAGGAACCACCTGATCAAGTAATTCCATTTAAAATACCTATGAAAATTGTTGAACGAGTTACGAATAACCGCTATGCAGGAGATGGAACTGTCCCTCCTGGGGATCATTTGCTATTTATTCATGAATTATGCGAGTTGTTCAAGTGTGCAGGTATTTCAATGGAAGAGGTCAAGAAGAAATTGTTTCTATATCGTTGACTGGTAAAGCTGCAAAATGGTATAGGATGCTGAAGAATGGGCGTTCTATTGGCTGGGAGGAGATTGTGCCTCTCTTTTATTCTAAATTTTATCCTCCTAGTGAAATTCATCAAGATCGGAATCATATATATAATTTTTGGCCTCATGATGGAGAAAGTATTGCCCAAGCGTGGGGGAGATTGAAATCATTAATGCTCAAATGCCCCATTCATGAGCTTCCTGGTAATGTCGTTATTGATAACTTCTATGCAAGGCTTTCTCTTCAAGATAAAACTCTATTGGATACCTCTTGTGCTGGATCATTTACGCGTAATAAAGAGAAGTTAAATGGGACCTTCTTGATCGGATTGAGGAAAATACTGAAGGATGGGAGAACGACAAAGGTAGAGAATCAGGTATAAAGTATGATTACGAATGCATTAAAACTTTTATGAATACTGATAATTTTCGTAATCTCTATGATATGTATGGTCTTGATTCTCAAGTTATTGCAAACTGTTACAAGGCTTTTGCCTCTTATCTTGATGTTCCTAAAGAAAGTTGCAATAAGTATCAGCCTTACAAAGATAATACTAATTCTGCCAATATTAAAAACATTGAAGTTCATACAGTTGATCGTATCTTGCCAGAACCTTATATTGAGAAACCACCTTTTCCTGTTAAAATTAGGAACATTCTATCATAGCTAGTGTGGTTAATAAAAGTGCAAAGAAAGCTTTAGAACCTGCTGAACAAATAGCGGTTGAACCCACAATAGCAATAGTAAAGGATTTGGTAACTGAAAATGTAGAAGGAGGACATATTATCTTTTGTGAAGATGCCTCTAATATTGTTTCACATCCCAGTAGAGCTAGGAAAACAAGTGTTCCTGTGCTTTCAGTCAAAATAGGAGAACATTGCTATTATGGTTTATGTGATATTGGTGCAAGTTCTAGTGCTATTCCTTTTGATCTTTATAAAGAAATTATGCATGAAATTGGTCCTTGCGAACTTGAGGAGATTGATGTGGTTATTCAGCTTGCTAATAGAGAAACTATCTCTCCAATTGGTATTGTGAGAGATGTTGAAGTTTTATGTGGTAAGACTAAATACCCTGCTGATTTTCTAGTACTTGGTTCTGTTGCTAGTAAAACTGTCCCATTATTTTTGGTAGGCCTTTCTTGAATACATGTGGTGCATTATAGATTGTAAGAAAGAGAAAATTTACACTAAATTTAATGGAGAATCTTATGAGTTTAATTTCTCTAAGTTTGGTAAACAACTTTATGAAACTGAATTACCTAATGAGAATTTCAAGTTGAACAACTTGCTTCTATTGCTGTTGCTCCTAACAATGCCTTGCAGCAATTCATGGAGGAACACGAAAGTGAAGTATTTATGGAAGAGGAATGAGATTGACAATGCCTTTCTTCGTCAACCACCAATACTTAAGCATAATTTGCCTGTGGAAGATTTGGGTACCTCAGCGCCTCCTAAGGAAGATCCTGTCTTCGATTTAAAACCTTACCTGATAATCTTAAGTATGTTTATCTTGATGAAAGAAAGTATATCCTGTTATTATTAGTTCTAAACTTTCAGGTAATGAAGAAGCAAGGCTATTAGAAGTACTAAAGAAACATCGAGGAGCTATGGGATACACTTTGGATGATTTAAAGGGGATTTCTCCTACTATATGTCAACATGCCATCAACATTGAACCCGATGCAAAACCTGTTGTTGAGCATCAGCGTCGCTTGATCCCTAAGATGAAAGAAGTGGTAAGAAATGAGGTATTAAAACTTCTTGATGCTGGTATAATTTATCCTATTGCTGATAGTAGATGGGTAAGTCCTGTGCATTGTGTCCCTAAGAAAGGAGGAGTTACTGTTGTACCAAATGAAAATGATGAACTTATTCCTCAAAGAGTAGTAGTTGGGTATAGGATGTGCATTGATTTTAGAAAGGTCAATAAAGTAACTAAGAAAGATCATTATCCTTTGCCTTTTATTGATCAAATGTTAGAAAGGTTGTCTAAGAAAACTCATTTTTGTTTCCTTGATGGTTATTCTGGATTCTCACAAATTGCTGTTAAAGCACAAGATCAAGAGAAAACTACTTTTACTTGTCCTTATGGAACTTATGCTTATAGACGTATGCCTTTTGGTTTGTGTAATGCTCCTGCTACGTTCCAAAGATGCATGTCTGCTATTTTTCATGGTTTTTGTGAAGAAATTGTGGAAGTATTCATGGACGATTTTTCCGTCTACGGAACTTCCTTTGATAATTGCTTGCACAATCTTGATAAAGTTTTGCAGAGATGTGAGGAGACTAATCTTGTTCTTAATTGGGAGAAATGTCATTTCATGGTTAATGAAGGAATTGTCCTAGGGCACAAAATTTCTGAAAGAGGTATTGAAGTGGACAGAGCTAAAGTTGAAGCAATCGAGAAAATGCCCTGTCCAAGGGATGTGAAAGGTATCCGTAGTATTCTTGGTCATGCCGGTTTTATAGGAGGTTTATTAAAGATTTCTCTAAAATTTCAAAACCCCTCACTAATCTTCTTCAAAAAGATGTACCTTTTGTTTTTGATGATGATTGCAAGGAAGCTTTTGAAACTCTAAAAAAGGCTTTAATCACAGCTCCTGTTGTTCAACCTCCTGATTGGACTTTACCTTTTGAAATAATGTGTGATGCTAGTGATTTTGCTGTAGGAGCTGTTCTTGGACAGCGGGTAGACAAGAAGTTAAATGTTATTCATTATGCTAGTAAAACACTTGATGCCGCTCAAAAGAATTATGCTACTACTGAAAAGGAATTTTTAGCAGTTGTTTTTGCTTGTGATAAATTTAGACCTTATATTGTTGATTCAAAAGTTACTATTCACACTGATCATGCTGCTATTAGATACCTTATGGAAAAGAAAGATGCTAAGCCTAGGCTCATAAGATGGGTACTTTTACTGCAAGAATTTGATTTACATATTGTAGATAGGAAAGGTGCTGAAAATCCTGTTGCTGATAATTTGTCTAGATTAGAAAACATTTCAGATGATCCTATACCTGTTAATGATAGTTTTCCAAATGAACAATTGGCTGCGATAAAGGTAAGCTCACGCGAAAGTCCTTGGTATGCTGATTATGCTAACTTTATTGTTGCCAAGTATTTGCCTCCGACCTTTACAGCTCAGCAAAGAAGAAAGTTCTTTTATGATTTGAGGCATTATTTTTGGGATGACCCACATTTGTATAAAGAAGGAGTAGATGGCATTATGCGAAGATGTGTTCCTGAGTATGAACAGAAAGAAATATTGAGCAAATGCCATGGAAGTGCTTATGGAGGACATCACGCTGGAGATAGAACTGCACAAAAGGTTCTACAATCAGGTTTTTATTGGCCTACCCTTTTTAGAGATGCTAGAAAATTTGTTTTATCATGTGATGAATGTCAAAGAGTAGGTAACATTAGTAGACGTAATGAAATGCCTATGAATTATTCTCTTGTTATTGAACCTTTTGACTGTTGGGGATTTGACTTTATGGGTCCTTTTCCTCCTCAAATGGTTATACTCATATACTTGTTGCTGTTGATTATGTTACTAAATGGGTAGAAGCTATACCAACTTCTAGTGCTGATGGTGAGACATCATTAAAAATGCTTAAAGATATTATCTTCCAAGGTTTGGTGTGCCTAGATATCTCATGACTGATGGTGGTTCTCATTTTATCATGGTGCTTTTAGAAAAACTCTAGCTAAGTATGATGTTAATCATAGAATTGCTTCACCATATCATCCCAAACAAGTGGTCAAGTAGAATTATCAAATAGAGAGATTAAGTCTATTTTGCAAAAGACTGTTAATAAATCTAGAAAAAATTGGTCTAAAAAGCTTAACGATGCTTTGTGGGCTTATAGAACTGCTTATAAAAATCCTATGGGAATGTCTCCTTACAAAATGGTTTATGGAAAAGCTTGTCATTTGCTCTAGAATTAGAACATAAAGCCTATTGGGCGGTGAAAGAACTTAATAGAGATTTTAAACTTGCCGGTAAAAAGAGATTGCTTAATTTGAATTCTTTAGATGAATGGAGAAATGCAGCTTATGAAAATGCTAGGCTCTTTAAAGAGAAAGTTAAGCAATGGCATGATAGAAGAATTCTTAAGAGAGAATTTAACGTAGGTGAAAAAGTTTTATTGTATAGGTCTCGTCTCAGATTTTTTGCAGGAAAATTACTTTCAAAATGGGAAGGACCTTATATCATTGAGGAGGTCTATCGCTCAGGTGCGATTAAAATCAATTCACTAGATGGGGACAGACCACAAGTGGTTAATGGTCAAAGACTCAAGCATTACATTTCTGGAGATTCTTATAATGAAGATGTTGATTTTATCAAAGTGGTAACTCCAGAGGATTTTATAAAAAGTCAAATTCAGACAACTGCAGAAGCTGATTTGGAATAGGTAACAGTTTCGGTAAGAAAAAGTTCGCGATTTACTTTCCAACTTAAATATTTGTTGTTTTTACATAATATGGAAAATTATGAGTCGGAAAAGGGTAGGAAACGGTGCCCGAGGGCACCACACCACCCCTGGGCGCGGGCCCACCCTGGCCGCGCCGTGGGCGTGTGGGCTCCTCGGAGCCCGTCTCCGACCCCGTTTCGTCCTGTACCTTCCTTTTGTTGTAAAACTTTTTGCTATATTCACCCGGATCTCCCGAGGTCCGTATATCGTGTTTTCGTCGTGTTTTGTTTTCGAGCTGTTTCTGCCAGGTTTAGCTCCAAGATTAGAAGATGTCTTCATCCGGGCTCCGAAGGATACCTTCTTCAAGAACGTCGTCACCCATACATCAATGAGCTGAAGCAGCACCCTCAAGAGATGCGGCTTGTGGATGGAGTCCTTGTTCGAGAAGATGTCAAGGGACCCAAGGTTGAAGGGGACATGAAGGCTAGGCTAGAAGAAGTAGAGCATGAAGTTTTCCGGTACCAGAAGATGATAGAGCGCGGAGTGGAGATCAACCACAAGATCATTAATGAGCTTATTGATGAACACAAGAAGGAGACTAAAGCTGTGGGATAATCTTCGCACTTAGTGAAACTACATCCAAGTTACAAGGGCAAATTTACGATCTTCAAAACCAAAACTGTGAGTATGAAGCTAGGTTCAAACGCATAAGCTCAGCTGCTAGTTTCAGGTTCTTGGAAACCAAATCCTCTTTCGTTGATGGGGAGCCTCTGCCTTGGAAATTTGATGACGAGGAGTCCTTCACCACCAAGAGATCAAGCTAAATCGTCAAGGGGTAATGGCACTCCCTTGGCTTGTTCCAAGCTTGGGGGAGTGCCCAGTATCATCTTTATCTTTTTGTTTTACAATTTCGTGGTCATATCATGAGTAGAGAAGTTATCTTATAAGATGGTTTGCATGTGGAGTGTCACCCTTTAGTTATCCATGTATCCGTTGGTTTGAGTGTGTCTTTTTTCAGAATATTAATGAGAAGTTCCACCTTTACTTTCGGTACATTTTATTTTAGCCTGCAATCTCTTTATGTGCTGATCTTGCCATTGGTATTGACACCACTTTTGGGTACATCAAGTAAATTATATTAGTTGTGGCAAACTTAGTATTGGTCAGTAGCAACAATACCATGAAAACTTAAGTAGAAGGAGGGAATTACATGCAAAAATATTATCCCTTTATCTTTCTTTCTTGTTAGCCAATAAGATTAGTATTCTTTGAGTTAAAACATTTGTGCTTACAGGGAAGATAGCATGATTGCTTGTATTACATGTATAGGACACATGCCCGTGCGATGCAACGGGGAGAAAACTCGGAGGCACACCAAGAAATATGACCACAGAGACCTATAAAAATCCTAACTGGAAAATTAGAAAGCTTATGATCCCTGTACCAAAGGATAGAAAAAAACATTAATTTGAAGTTAGGCTCATGCATTGCTGAATAACTTTAGAAATAAATATCGCATCATATGAAGATATAATGAGATTGAAAGAAAAAAAGGTAAGTGAAATAATATGGATGCAAACGTTGCACCAGTAATAGACAACCGTAATTACCAATTAATTAGGAACAGATATAAAGGAATTACATGCTAGCCTCAGCCAGCGAGAGCGGCACCATGGAGCTTTTGTGTCACCATGTCCGCTAAATTTCTGTTGACCTTCTCCTGTGTATGAAACGTAGCAGCACAAATCTGAAACGAAGCCCACTGCAGGGGCAGCATAGGTGAGCGATCAGCTTCCTGGGCACGTACGATGATTTAGTGCTTCCTCATGTGGCCGCCAATTAACCCGCCGCTCATGTACTCGGTGCATGCCGAACTTTGCACGCACGCAACCTTACCGGCCTCGCACCCCGTGGCAATCTTACGACAGCCTGGAGTCGGCGACGTACGGGCGAAGCCATGGGGATCGTGGGCGGCGGACGTCAGGCCATCTCGTCTCGACACCGGCCTGCCTCGCGCCCTACGCGCGCCACCAGACGGACAGGATCAAGCTCATGGAGCTCCAGCTTCTGGCACTCCGGAACCTCTCAATCGTCCTGCACACCACCAAGCGTCTCCCGGCTGGCCTCCTGCCGGTCCTCGCCTGCAACCTCCCCATGTCTGCTTCGGTGCTCTGCTGGACACGTTTCGCCCCACGGATGTCCTCCTGATCTCGTCTACGACTTCCTACAGCCGTTGGCGCGGATCGTGGCCACGGCCCGGGATGCCGGCAGTGCACTTCAGCACCTGCAGCGCTACTGCAATGGAGTTCTTCATCCACTGCCTGAAGAGCGCCCCCCAGCGCGTCCTCGTTTGAGTCTATGTGCTCTGCGGCAAGCGCCAACCTGTGCTTAATTAGTCGGCCGAAACCCTACCCAGCCGGTCGCAACACCTTCGAACTCCAGTTTTCTCCCGGCGGGGGCGATGGGAGCAGGTTGGGTTTACGATTCGGTGCCTTTTAATTGTACAAGCTGCTTTTGACCTCCAGCGTGATCGTCTCCCGATGGGCGGCGGTTCGATGTGTCGTGCGATCTGCATCTTGGGCTGTGTTTTGGTGTCTCGCTCCTCTGGGTTGAGGTGGTGGTTCATGCTATATGTAGCAACAGATCAAAGGCGGTTAGAGGAGACGCACCCGCGAGGAAAGAAGGATACCTTTTATGACTGCATACCGTAACCACCATGAATACATCCTCGGCTCAGATCGGGTCAGCTACGTCGGACGAACAAAAACCACCTAGGAAACGAACGTACTAAATGATGGAAACCGTGACAGACAAAACGGACGAGTTAAGTATGACTTACGGGTGGCATAGGTGGGTAATTATTTACAACTTCAGGGGCAAATCAGATGACCTACCAAACCAAACTAAATAGCGGAAGCCTTAGCGCCTTTATTATTAGGTATAGATATAGATATTTGTGTGTATCCCCCAACTTTTATGCATGCCACATGACCTTGCTAGCCTTAACCACTGTACTGAGAGGGAATGCTTCTCGTGCATCCAAATCCTTGAGCCAAAACCCATGCCATTTGTGTCCACCATAACTACCTATATGTGGTATTTCCTTGCCACTCCAAGTAAATTTTTCATGTGCTACCTTTAAATTATTCAAAACTATTATTATCCCTTTTTGTGTCAATGTTTACTAGCTCATGAGAAAGTAGTGGGTTATTCTTTATTCTACTTGTCAAATAGACTTTTACACCTGGACTAGCGGCATATACATCCGCTTATCCATTAATTTTGCAAAAAGAGCTGGCAACGGGGTGCCCAGTCCCAATTAATTACAACTTTAACCATTTAATTATCTTCACACTTTTGCCCTGATTTATCAGTAAGCAATGACAAACGGTGAAATATCTGCGTGTGTAAACAAAAGAGAAAGAGGGATGATCTGCCTTGCTGGTAGAAATAACGTCCTTCATGGGAGCCGCTCTTAAAAGTCTGTTTGATAGGGAGAATACTGTTTTCATCCGCTACCATTCGTTGACAATTAACAAACACCTCTCAAAACTTAATTTTTACTCTCTATATGATTTCAAAAACCCAAAAAGCTCTAGCACATGATTTAATCCCTGCTTCCCTCTACGAAGGGCCTTTCTTTTACTTTTCATGTTGAGTCAGTACACCTAGTTCCTTCCTCCTTGAGCAAGCATTTGAGTTGTTGTGATTCAACCATATATATCATTAATATTGTCAATCATGTCTTTTATCCTTACTTGTCTTGGCATAAAGACTTTTGCCTCTAAGAATATAACTTTGCAAGTTATCAATGACTGTAAAGAAGGTGTGATAATTGAGTATGGAAGTTCTGCAATATAAGCTCTAATATAAAGACTCCTTTCTAAAGATAAGTTTTGATTGCTTATTGTTCTATGACTAAGAATGAAGTGTGCCATTACTAATCTATAATTTCCTTCGTGTATTTTTATTGTGGTTGTTTCATTACTCATGTTCAAGTTAGGTTATATGAAGAGTAGTTGCTGTTTAAAATGATTTGTGTTGTTGAGCAAATACTAATGTTTCTTGTCCGTATTCTTTATTAGTAACGCTTCACTCCATAAACCTTTGTTCTAATTTACTGAGCTCAGCTTTCGCTTGGGGACAAGCGAGGTCTAAGCTTGGGGGGGCTGATACGTCCATTTTGCATCACTATTTTATATCATAATTTACTGTTATACATTGATAAATTTCATATTAAGATGTGTTACTTATGTTATTTTGTCTTATTTTGCATGTGTCGCAGCAGTGGAACATGGGGTTCCCCTAGTGCTGCCAAAGTGGGTCCACTCCCTGTGGGCCCAAGATGAAGATGGACAAGGCCAAAAACCAAGCCAAGCTGGCGTGTTCACCCTTCGACCCCGTGAAAGCCAAGCAAGACCTACACCGACAAAGGACTCCGGTCCTGGGGGCCTGTCGGGTCCCCGAATCAAGCCAGAAGACACAGAAGGCCCCGAGGGTCCGAGTCCCCGGCAGGAGGCCGGGCTCCCTCTCGGGTACCTCCCCGCATCAGTGTGGATAAGCACTCCACCTCATGCTAGAAGACCTCAGAAGACTTGGGAAGCAAGGCAAAGGTGGCGGGGGCAGGGAGCATAGCCCGTGGTTGTGTCAGCCACTGTTCACCCCAAGGCGGACGCTCCCACCTAACCCAAAGGAGACGCTAGGCTGAGGAGAGGCCACGTCTCCTCCTGAACCAGCCAGGGAGGGTTCTTCACCCCGAAGGCCCCTCGTGCCCCTCACGTGCCCTGTGGCAACCCCTTGGCCTATAAAAGGAGGACCAAGGCACGGAGGAGGGGGAGGTCGGACCAAGAACAAGTCGAACCAGAGCAAGACTAGACTAGGGCTGCCAAGGTAGAGAGGAAGGTGATCTCCTCCGGGTCAGGATCTGTCCTTCTTCTACCTCCAGCCAAAACCCTTCCGGGTACCCTGTCCGGGAGGCTCCATTGTAAGCCACACTATGAAGAACCCATCAATCCAGACATGCAGGAGTAGGGCTTTTAGCCTCCGGGCGGCCTGAACCTGGGTAGCTCCTTGTGTCCCTTTGGTTGCATGCTTTGATCGTGGAGAGGAGAGCTTGATCCCGACTCCGCCCACGAAGACGATTCTCAGCCTCCTTCGCGCCCCGTGCCGAACCTAAAAGGGGGTATCCTCTACTCCCGGTGTCCGTGCATCGAGACACGACATCTGGCGCGCCAGGTAGGGGGCGCAAGCACTGGTTTCTTCTTCATCAAGTTCATCGGCAAGTTCTTCGTCAAGCATGCCGCCGAAGAAGAAGTTGGACCCCGCGGCGTCCAAGCCCGTCTCTCCCTCGCGCACTCAAGCTTCATCCGATCGTCGTGCAGCTAACGCGCGGAGGGGTGCTTCTCCGTCCCCGCCTCCCGCGGAGAGGGTTACGCCAGACGAAGCGGACGGCCTCAACAAGGACGACATCCCTGGCGGAGCGGCGGCTCCAAAGGGCACCACCGTGCCTCCTCCTCCTCGCTCGGGGGAGAAGAGCGTCTGCAACGGCGCTAGCAAGGATCCTGCTGCTGGAAGAGGGGACCGCAGCGCTCGCCCCAGCGGAGATCCACGAGCATCCGGAGGACTCGTGTGGAGAGGCTCCTCGACTTCGCTGATGGTGGTCCGTGGGTTGAACCCACTCAAGCTCCCACCGTCGACGATCCTGAGGCAGCACCAGACAAGGCACGTCACCCGCGAGGCCAGCCTCGTGGTGAACGTCGAGCTGAGATGGCGCCTCCTCGCACCGCTCCACCGATGGCTGATCGGCCAAACTGCGACCGTGGCCAAACCATCTCCATCGGGTCTTCTACCTCGCGCAACCCAGATCTTCGTGACGAGCTCAACAGCCGTCAGAACGAGGATATGCGCTGTGGCGCCCCGACCTGACTGCTATACAGTGATACTGTGTCCCCGGTTATCCGATACCACCAGACACACTATCAAAGCATAATAGAGAGATCAAGACTTGTGGAACAACTGGCACATCACAGACTCTACGACACAAAAATCAATATAGTTCAACTCTTATAATAGAGAAAGATAGCAAATGACAACCAGAGGTCACAGACCCAACATTACAACATGCGGAAGCGAAGTGTGTTGTTCTAAACAACAAGAACCAAATTATGGCCTAAGAGGCCTGCAAATAAACATCCAAGCGCCAGCTGTTCCGGGATGTCCCAAGCTGCCACCTGGGAACCCCAGACTACTCGTCGACGTCCACAAAGAACCCACCTTCGAGGTCGGTGAAGTCCTCTCCTGAAAATAAGCAAACGACGTTGAGTTCGACGAACTCGCAAGACTAAGAGCTAATATATGCTCGATGATTGGCTTTCAAGGTTTTATGGCTGTTTTGCATAAAGCTGATTTTATTTTGAAAAGACATAACTCCATGGCATCGACTAATCAGAGTATTTTCAAAAAGATAAGAAGTGACTCTTTTCTTTGATCACCTTTCTCAACATCAACCATCATCAACCACTATACCTGTTCATCAAAGGCACCTCCCCGAATCACCCTCGAGGAAGCTCACCTTGCGTTTGTGAGTGGTACCTCTAGTACCCAGTTTTTAATCATTCCGTTAAAGTTAATCTATGATCCTACCTTCACTTCCCAAGTCGTCCATAACCGCGGACACGGCTTTTCGAAAAGATTTAACCCTGCAGGGGTGTACAAATGTTTGCCACGCGTACCGTCCGGCCCATTACCTGCGCATTAGCTCTCTTCCTTGGAAAGCCGGCTGGGTGGGAGCGGTGTCGACTTCTCCCTCGTTAAGGACTTTCCAGGATCATCAGTGGCGGTAGGACTGCCAGGATCACAACACCCCGCCCCACGGCCACTTATTTTCCAAACACCACAATCCTCATCTCAGTTCATCCCACCATCATCACGCACGCGCAAATGGAAGCCCGAACTAGAGGACCCTGGCTAGCCCCGCCCGAGTTATTTAGTCTATGAGGGTTCCTGCAATTGCATAGGCCTCACGCATGGTTGCACGCTCGTCTTGGTTCAAGAGGTACAGAACTCGCTCCTAGGCGGCGAGAACGAGACAAAACACCACAACCACAGTGGCCTCTCATCCCCACCTTTAAGCATTTTATTATCCGTCACCACAATTTCTCCACCATCATTCTCATCTCATCACCTGTTTCCAACATGAACCATCCACCATATAGCTATGCAATTAACTAAGCATGGCTAAGCAACAACATAGCATAGTAAGTATCTCGGGCCAACAATACGAACCTATGGATATAGGAGGGAAACAGGTAAATGGCATAGGGAACTTAATGCAACTATAGGATACTCTAATCCAATCAAATTGACATTTGGAACCGCATGCAATATTATAGTGGGGAAAATATTTGCGGAAAATAGGATAAGATATGCTCAGAGGGGGATTACGCTTGCCTTGTTGAACGGAGTAGTCAAACTGCTTGTCAGAGTAATGATGCTCAACTCCGACTCGTGATCTACCGGAGAGCAAACAACACCGGAAAGCAAAAACAACAATCAACACATGGCAATTGTGCAATGCATACAAAAATGATGATATGACATTTTAGATGCACCCTAGAAGCATTGAACAAGAGCAACAAGTTAAATGGGGTCCCCATTATATTTATGGCATTATTTGGAATAAACCCCATATTTAAACTTAGTGATTATAATTACTACTAGAGCACATTATTGTAATTGGGATCAAATATGCATGAGGATGATGATTCTAGGTAGTTCACAAATTTCTGAACATTTTGGTATAAGGAATACAATTTTCTGAGGTCTGGATAACAAGTTATTATATTTTTAATTTCCTCCTTTAAGTTTATTCTTTTAATTAAGTTATTTTTAATCACCGAAGAAATCGATTACTCGCATTCGAGAGAGAGGGGGTGGAACACAAAAAACATCGGAGGTCGATGTCTCTAAGCGCGCGAGGGAGTAGCGTGGAACAATGTGCTATCCAGGAGGAAAAGAAAAATAGACAGCAGGAAAAAAAAGAAACAGAACAGCCGGCCTCCAGGCCGGTTGGGCCGGTTGGCAGGCCGGGCAGGCGACAGAGCGCTCCGGCTCGTGGCCCGGTTAAGGCCGGGCCCAAGGCCGGTTAACGGCCCTAGACGATCGGCCTCGAGGCCGGTTTAGCCGGTTCCACGGCCGGGCTGCGCGCGAGGCGACGAACGTCGACAGGCACGTCTGCGACGGTGACTACGGCGACTGATTCCATGGCGAGCAGCACGGCTAGCGTGAGATGGGAGAAGGGAAGGGGCCTGCGAGGGCCAGAAGATCACCACGATCTCGTGCAAGGCGACGGCGTGGCTGGAGATGGACCAACGCGTCGGTGCGGAGCTCGGCGAAGCGGCGTCGGTGACGGGGACGAACTCGAACGGCGGTGGGGATTCCCTTCGTCCCCGATCGATTCCTTCCACGAGGAGAGGGAGGAGAGTATGGCGGAGCTGGTGGTGGTGCTCGTTTGGCGGCGGGGGCTCTGCAACGGCGGCGATGTGGCGGTCAACCGTGGCGGCTCGGGTGCGCCATGGGAGAGGAAGAAGTAGGAGCGGGGCAGAGGGGAGCAGGCGAGTGAGTAGGGGGCCCCGTGGAGCTCGTTCTCCCTGCGGAGAGAGGCAGAGGGCAACGGGCGGCCCCACGGCGAGCTCGAGCACGAGATGGTGCGGCGGCGACACTGAGCGGGGTCGCTACAGGAGGAAGACGAAGTTTTTACAAACAAGCCCCTGGCAGAAAAACTCTATCACAGATTGGTCCTTTTCCATTTCTTTTAGAATTCCACCAGCACTTCCATGGATTTTATTAGGGCACTTAAACCTTTTATAAAATTCTGGAAAAATTGGTGTTGCCTCCCCACAGTGTGAAGAAGCTTCACAAAAGTTGGTTTCCCAAAATAAAAAGTTTTGCACCACTTTTGTTTATAGGGTTTGTTTATGGAAAATTTGGTATTCTCAAGATTTAAAATACTTAGCCAATTATTTGTCTTTGAGAGAAGTATATTTTGAAGTCCTGAAACATTGTTGACACATATCAAACCAAAAGTGAAAATTGATGGTCAACAATTACTTCAAAACTGGAAAGCAAAGCAAAAGGCATTTGGGTCTTTTCTCTTTATAAAATTTATGTGAACATAATTTATTTTCCCAAATGTCACCAAGGAAAAGAGTGGAGGCTCCCAACATCATGGGGAAGCAAATCCAGGCCTTCTGTTTTGAAAGTGTAAAGGATTTGAAAGTGTTTGAATTCAATTGGATCAAGCCAAATTGAATGTCCTTCCCTTTTATAAAACATTTGGCATTTTTCCCTAACACCAGAATGATATTACTTTAGAACTTTTGAATCAAGGACAAGATATTATTTTGAGCTCTTGGAACTTCCTTGACAAATATAAGATGTCAAAGTATTTGTTTTGCAAGTTTTTAGTGCCTTCATTGTTTTGAAGAATTGTTGGAACAAGTTTGGCATTTGTTTTTAAATGGTGCCAAAACCATTTGTATGTTGTTTAGCAAGTTAAATTTGGATGCCATGATGCAATGCAACGCAAAAGCGAAAATTTTACTCGGGTTTTTTTTAGGTTTCCGAACTTTGGGCTGTTACAACTCTACCCTCCTTACAGGAATCTCGCCCCGAGATTCTAAGCGTAGGAAAGAGGGAAAGGTTACGACGGTACTACACGATCTTCTCGATGTAGAAGGATTCAGCACATCCTGAAGATCTCCATCGGCCTCACTTTGAGTTCACTATCAAGGTACACCACTGGAAAAGTAGGGAACCTCACCGGGAGGATGGACCTTGCAAGGATACAACGACCGAGTACCTCCTGGTAGAACTTTAGAATGGGATTTCAAGCATCCCGTGATTTGACAGTTAGGAGACACTTTCGTGTGACGGGAGATTGATTAGGAGCTTCCAGTTGGTAGACAACTGTTTCCTCAAGATTCAAAATATGAACTTGCACAAGGCCTTAAATTTCTGAGGCAGAGCGTTGAAACAAGATTCCCACAGTTGAAGAGGTAACTTGTATTAGTCGGCTTGAGTAAAACTTTCCTCACGGAGGGGCATTTCGGATCACGGGAGAAGGATCGGAAAGCTAGATCGAGAGAACTTTAGGAACTCTGCAAACGTTAGTATCGGGGACACTTCGTGATTTTCTAGACGTCGGGAACAAGCTTCTTGAGGATCTCCAACTATCGTTTCTGATTGAGAGTCAACCCTGGGAAGTGTGGAGATACTTCAGACTCCGCACCGGTAGGAATAGGAAGCTTTGCAATGCATACCAACGGGTTACAATTGCTAGGACCCCAAGAGTCGGACTACAAGGTCAAACTCCAAAGGAGGAACGAGATTGCGGAACCCGCGGATTAGCAACTTGTCAGGAGACAGCTGCCCTAATTGAATATCTTGCAGCGAGACACGGTTGAGTTATTGATGGGAAACACCATAGAAGACAAGGAAGTTCTCAGGCTTCCTCTCTTTCTGGAACACTTCACTCAGTAGCTTGGATGCAGAAATGGAATTCTCAACGAATGGCGGTAACAACATACCATTCCGAGAATATTCTACACGTGCATGATCGAGTCGACATGAATTCGAGGAACCAGACACTTCACTCAGATCCACGGCGACATCTTTCAGCAGTTGCACGTGAACCGGGAAAAGTCACTTCTAACTTCAGAACCTTGCCTTGTGACGACACAAGGTTAGTTCTAACAAGTTTCCCATCAAACATGGAGGAAGAAAGAAGGTAGTGGAAGGGCTCAACAACCAACTTATCTAGATACTCCAAGACGGTCGACCTCACAAGGTATGTGTTCTGAATTTATCACATGAATGGGCATAAGGATTGGTCAGACTAACGCATTCAAGTAGGTGGGTCTGAGTTTGATTTGACGATAGCCCAATTCAAATCAAAAGATTTGGAGGATAGCATATCCACAAAGGAGATACCACCTTGCTTCGACACGAACAGACTAGACATCCCTTCGAGAAGGAACTATATCGAGGTAGAGCTCTTGTCTTTCGACTCTCCAAGTTGTTTAAGCTCAACCGAATAATTCTGGACATCCAGCATGATTTTCTTGGAGAAGGAGGTGTTCAGAGAACCAGCTTACTCATAAGCTCAACATCACGGTCAGGTGACAACCGGGCGATACTTCTGGAAAGACCTCCAGGATATCACGATCCACATATAGGATATCACGACATACCATTTCAAGAATCTTCTGCCTTTGCATTACTGACTAGAATGTCACGATCCACCGGTATGTCTTGAGTTCGAGAGAAAATCATGCCTTTCAAGGCACAACGAGATGGTCTTGGGAGCTTCGGCACGAACCTAGCTCTTTGACCGAGGAAAGAATACCAGAGAGAACGAACTTGGCAACACCGTCAAATTCATCTTAGTGATCGGCTAACCACTCATGATAAGAAGGAATAGGAATGTCCCTGGATTTCGGCACAGTAAGAACTGCTGGGAATATCCGATAGCCACATCAGTGTTCACGACTTATCATCCGGGAGTAGCAAGTCACTCGGAGAACGGAGAGTAACGAGGAGTAAGGGCATCACTTCATCAAGAGGATCATGACACTCAGCACGAGTGCACACTCTTTATACCAAGATGTCGTGCTTCCCTACGATGGAACAGAAACAGAGACTAATAAACCTCTTATTCTGTGGAATACAAAACTTTGACCTAGCCCGAGGAGTGGACAAGGTACTGGAGTTTGTTTCTCCTAACAAGATGAAGTGGAAGGTCTTGACGGAACAACAGGGTGACTTGCATCGGAGCATACCAACGCACGATAAAACTTTACTGTCAACTGACAGACAAAGGTTGGAAAGCAGATCAGAGTAAGAAACATGCTCAGGAGAATCCTAAGATGTTGAAGATGCACCGGTTATTACTCAATTGTGATAACCATGCCCAAAAAGGAGAGATGCAGCAGAGTCACGAACATGGCTGGGAATTGGCTAAGAGGATTCTGGTCATAACCCAGATGATTCCAAGACAGAATCTACACAAGGCTACGGAAGAGTTGGAGTTACATAGCCAGCTGAGGTGTGGGAAATTAAGGTTCAACCATTTACCACACAGACCACATAAAGGACTTGGGTTAAAGGTCAGCTTCAGGTGCTACTAGCGAGATGCAAATGGTTAGGAAACAACGTGACTCAACACAAGCTAGTTGGCACAATCCGGGACCTTCTATTCAAGTCCATGGGTTAAAACCCGAAAGAAAGGATTAAGAGATTAAACTTGATAGGAATACAAGGCTCCGTAAACAACTGAGTTGATAGGAATTTTCGTCGTACTCCAGATGGTTTCTCGGCACATGAAGCTTCGGATTGTAGCGCGGCGGGAGCAAGTGAGCACATAACACGCAAGGTAGAACCCAACCGCGAGATCCTAATAATTTTGAAGTAACAGGTGAGAAGAAAAACTTTTTAACTCAAATCGAGGTAAGATTGCTCCGAGATTAGAAGGTAACCAGATAAGGAGTAAAAAGAATCCTAAGATGGTTTTCACAACTCATTTTTAGGTAAAAATATTTTCACAAACACTAGACTCAACGTCGACCAGTAGAAGGGTTTCCTACAGGCAGTACTGCTCTGATACCAACTTGTGGCGCCCCGACCTGACTGCTATACAGTGATACTGTGTCCCCGGTTATCCGATACCACCAGACACACTATCAAAGCATAATAGAGAGATCAAGACTTGTGGAACAACTGGCACATCACAGACTCTACGACACAAAAATCAATATAGTTCAACTCTTATAATAGAGAAAGATAGCAAATGACAACCAGAGGTCACAGACCCAACATTACAACATGCGGAAGTGAAGTGTGTTGTTCTAAACAACAAGAACCAAATTATGGCCTAAGAGGCCTGCAAATAAACATCCAAGCGCCAGCTGTTCCGGGATGTCCCAAGCTGCCACCTGGGAACCCCAGACTACTCGTCGACGTCCACAAAGAACCCACCTTCGAGGTCGGTGAAGTCCTCTCCTGAAAATAAGCAAACGACGTTGAGTTCGACGAACTCGCAAGACTAAGAGCTAATATATGCTCGATGATTGGCTTTCAAGGTTTTATGGCTGTTTTGCATAAAGCTGATTTTATTTTGAAAAGACATAACTCCATGGCATCGACTAATCAGAGTATTTTCAAAAAGATAAGAAGTGACTCTTTTCTTTGATCACCTTTCTCAACATCAACCATCATCAACCACTATACCAGTTCATCAAAGGCACCTCCCCGAATCACCCTCGAGGAAGCTCACCTTGCGTTTGTGAGTGGTACCTCTAGTACCCAGTTTTTAATCATTCCGTTAAAGTTAATCTATGATCCTACCTTCACTTCCCAAGTCGTCCATAACCGCGGACACGGCTTTTCGAAAAGATTTAACCCTGCAGGGGTGTACAAATGTTTGCCACGCGTACCGTCCGGCCCATTACCTGCGCATTAGCTCTCTTCCTTGGAAAGCCGGCTGGGTGGGAGCGGTGTCGACTTCTCCCTCGTTAAGGACTTTCCAGGATCATCAGTGGCGGTAGGACTGCCAGGATCACAACACCCCGCCCCACGGCCACTTATTTTCCAAACACCACAATCCTCGTCTCAGTTCATCCCACCATCGTCACGCACGCGCAAATGGAAGCCCGAACTAGAGGACCCTGGCTAGCCCCGCCCGAGTTATTTAGTCTATGAGGGTTCCTGCAATTGCATAGGCCTCACGCATGGTTGCACGCTCGTCTTGGTTCAAGAGGTACAGAACTCGCTCCTAGGCGGCGAGAACGAGACAAAACACCACAACCACAGTGGCCTCTCATCCCCACCTTTAAGCATTTTATTATCCGTCACCACAATTTCTCCACCATCATTCTCATCTCATCACCTGTTTCCAACATGAACCATCCACCATATAGCTATGCAATTAACTAAGCATGGCTAAGCAACAACATAGCATAGTAAGTATCTCGGGCCAACAATACGAACCTATGGATATAGGAGGGAAACAGGTAAATGGCATAGGGAACTTAATGCAACTATAGGATACTCTAATCCAATCAAATTGACATTTGGAACCGCATGCAATATTATAGTGGGGAAAATATTTGCGGAAAATAGGATAAGATATGCTCAGAGGGGGATTACGCTTGCCTTGTTGAACGGAGTAGTCAAACTGCTTGTCAGAGTAATGATGCTCAACTCCGACTCGTGATCTACCGGAGAGCAAACAACACCGGAAAGCAAAAACAACAATCAACACATGGCAATTGTGCAATGCATACAAAAATGATGATATGACATTTTAGATGCACCCTAGAAGCATTGAACAAGAGCAACAAGTTAAATGGGGTCCCCATTATATTTATGGCATTATTTGGAATAAACCCCATATTTAAACTTAGTGATTATAATTACTACTAGAGCACATTATTGTAATTGGGATCAAATATGCATGAGGATGATGATTCTAGGTAGTTCACAAATTTCTGAACATTTTGGTATAAGGAACACAATTTTCTGAGGTCTGGATAACAAGTTATTATATTTTTAATTTCCTCCTTTAAGTTTATTCTTTTAATTAAGTTATTTTTAATCACCGAAGAAATCGATTACTCGCATTCGAGAGAGAGGGGGTGGAACACAAAAAACATCGGAGGTCGATGTCTCTAAGCGCGCGAGGGAGTAGCGGGGAACAATGTGCTATCCAGGAGGAAAAGAAAAATAGACAGCAGGAAAAAAAAGAAACAGAACAGCCGGCCTCCAGGCCGGTTGGGCCGGTTGGCAGGCCGGGCAGGCGACAGAGCGCTCCGGCTCGTGGCCCGGTTAAGGCCGGGCCCAAGGCCGGTTAACGGCCCGAGACGATCGGCCTCGAGGCCGGTTTAGCCGGTTCCACAGCCGGGCTGCGCGCGAGGCGACGAACGTCGACAGGCACGTCTGCGACGGTGACTACGGCGACTGATTCCATGGCGAGCAGCACGGCTAGCGTGAGATGGGAGAAGGGAAGGGGCCTGCGAGGGCCAGAAGATCACCACGATCTCGTGCAAGGCGACGGCGTGGCTGGAGATGGACCAACGCGTCGGTGCGGAGCTCGGCGAAGCGGCGTCGGTGACGGGGACGAACTCGAACGGCGGCGGGGATTCCCTTCGTCCCCAATCGATTCCTTCCACGAGGAGAGGGAGGAGAGTATGGCGGAGCTGGTGGTGGTGCTCGTTTGGCGGCGGGGGCTCTGCAACGGCGGCGATGTGGCGGTCAACCGTGGCGGCTCGGGTGCGCCATGGGAGAGGAAGAAGTAGGAGCGGGGCAGAGGGGAGCAGGCGAGTGAGTAGGGGGCCCCGTGGAGCTCGTTCTCCCTGCGGAGAGAGGCAGAGGGCAACGGGCGGCCCCACGGCGAGCTCGAGCACGAGATGGTGCGGCGGCGACACCGAGCGGGGTCGCTACAGGAGGAAGACGAAGTTTTTACAAACAAGCCCCTGGCAGAAAAACTCTATCACAGATTGGTCCTTTTCCATTTCTTTTAGAATTCTAGCAGCACTTCCATGGATTTTATTAGGGCACTTAAACCTTTTATAAAATTCTGGAAAAATTGGTGTTGCCTCCCCACAGTGTGAAGAAGCTTCACAAAAGTTGGTTTCCCAAAATAAAAAGTTTTGCACCACTTTTGTTTATAGGGTTTGTTTATGGAAAATTTGGTATTCTCAAGATTTAAAATACTTAGCCAATTATTTGTCTTTGAGAGAAGTATATTTTGAAGTCCTGAAACATTGTTGACACATATCAAACCAAAAGTGAAAATTGATGGTCAACAATTACTTCAAAACTGGAAAGCAAAGCAAAAGGCATTTGGGTCTTTTCTCTTTATAAAATTTATTTGAACATAATTTATTTTCCCAAATGTCACCAAGGAAAAGAGTGGAGGCTCCCAACATCATGGGGAAGCAAATCCAGGCCTTCTGTTTTGAAAGTGTAAAGGATTTGAAAGTGTTTGAATTCAATTGGATCAAGCCAAATTGAATGTCCTTCCCTTTTATAAAACATTTGGCATTTTTCCCTAACACCAGAATGATATTACTTTAGAACTTTTGAATCAAGGACAAGATATTATTTTGAGCTCTTGGAACTTCCTTGACAAATATAAGATGTCAAAGTATTTGTTTTGCAAGTTTTTAGTGCCTTCATTGTTTTGAAGAATTGTTGGAACAAGTTTGGCATTTGTTTTTAAATGGTGCCAAAACCATTTGTATGTTGTTTAGCAAGTTAAATTTGGATGCCATGATGCAATGCAACGCAAAAGCGAAAATTTTACTCGGGTTTTTTTTAGGTTTCCGAACTTTGGGCTGTTACATGAGCACCCACATCGAGCGTCGCCGGGAACGTCATCGCCGGGCGGATCGCGACATCGACCTCGCCGAGGGCTGCGTCGCCCTTGCCCCTGAGTTCCGCCACTTCAATTGGCCCAAGAAGTTCAAGATCGACGTGCTTCTCTACGACGGCACCACGAACCCCCGGGACTTTCTGCGGATCTACTCTCTTGCTGCGATGGTCACCGGGGCCGACGAAGTCATGATGGCCAACTGGTTCCCTTTGGCCCTGAAGGGAGATGCCCAAACTTGGGTTCTCAACCTTCCCGAGTGCTCCATCCGATCCTGGCGGGCGCTGAAGGAACAGTTCCTGGGGGCTTTCCAAGGCGGGTACGAGCGCCCGGGGGCTCCCAGCGACCTCCACGACTTCAAGCAGCTTCCGGGTGAAACTCTTCGCAAGTTCATCCAGCGCTTCACCCAGAAGATGAACACCATCCCGTGCATCAAGGAGGAGATGGTAATCCAGTCCTTCCACGCCAACGTCCGCAACCCCAAGATGCGCGAGAAGCTAAGCATCCATCGCGTCGAGTTTGCTCGTAAGCTCTGGGAGCTTGCAGATCGGTGCGCTCGAGCTGAAGAAGGAGTCAAGGTCCCCGGGGAGGATGAACCCGAGGACAAGGTCGCTCCAGCCAAGAACAAGAAGCGGGACCCTGGACCCGACAAGCGGATCTTCGTCACCGAGCCTCTTCCGAAGAAGGCCAAGCCCGCGCCAACCTCCGAGGAAGAAGGCGAAGGTGACCCCTGGTGTCACATCCATCCAGAAGGCAACCACCTGCTCAAGGATTGTCGCATGCTCAAGAACCTCGCCATCCGGGAGCAACGTCGAGCTAACGGGGTCAGTCAAGACGGCTGCTACAACTGTGGCACTGCCGGGCACATCGCTCGCGACTGTCCCACGGGTCGGGGGCGGCCGTGGGTGGAACCGAGGCGGTGGCCGCGGGTCCGTGGAGGAGGGCACGGCGGTCAAGGCGGTCGCGGGTACAACAATCCAGAAGCTGCCCACGATGGCAACGGGGAAGCTCCGGCTACCCAAGGAGGCAACGGCGGGAAGTATCAAGAGGTCACCGGAGTCGTCGGGTGCATCCACGGAGGGTCTTCCCTGCCTCCCTCCAACGGCGCCTGCAAGAGACTTGTTCGGGAGCTGAACGCGGTTGCTTCCGCTCCGCCCAAGCCCCTGGACTGGTCCAACCAAGTCATCACCTTCGACCCGAAAGATCATCCTACCAACACTGCCGGGGTTGGGACTCTGTCGTTGATCGTGTCGCCCGTCATCCACAACTACAAGGTCACCAAGATGCTGGTCGACGGAGGCTCCAGCCTCAACTTGCTGACGGCGAAGGTCCTGGCTATCCTTCAGATCCCTCAGTCTCGCCTGCAAAACACCGGCGTGTTCCAAGGCGTGAACGGAAGTGTTACTCGACCCCTCGGGAAGATCACGCTTCCGGTCACTTTCGGCGACTCGTGCAACTTCCGCACCGAGGACATCGTCTTCGACATCGCCGACACCCCGCTCCCGTACAACGGCATACTTGGCAGGCCTGCCCTGGCCAAGTTCATGGCCGTCTCCCACTTCGCCTACAACATGCTGAAGATCCCGGCGCCATGGGGCGTCATCAAGGTCAAGGCCGACATCGACGACGTCATCTACTGCGTTCACCAGCTGAACCAGACGGTGGCAATCATGGCGGATGTCCCACAAGGTGTACAGGAGGATGGTGCTGGAGCACTCTCCAGGAGCGAAGGTCACCCTGGGGGCTCCACATCTACTCCCTCCAAGAAGGCGCCATTCCATGGCGACCGCAGCTGACCAAGAAGGTTGCGCTGACCAGTGACGGCGTTCGCTCCATCACCATCGGCGCCCGCCTCACCGACAAATAGGAAAGCGCGCTCGTCGCCTTCCTTCGGGAAAACTCTGATGTCTTCACGTGGGAGGCGTCAGGTCTACGCGGTGTTCCAAGGGAGGTGATCGAGCACAAACTGGCGGTCAGTCCGGGGGCTCGCCCCGTGAAGCAGGTTCTCCGGAACCAGAGCAAGGAAAAGCTGGAGTTCATCATCGCCGAGGTGGACAAACTGATAGAAGCTGGCGTCATCCGGTCGGTTCCTCACCCAACCTAGGTGGCCAACCCCGTGGTGGTGCCGAAGCCCATGACCTTCAAGTGGAGACTCTGCATCGACTTCACATACCTGAATAAGGCCTGTCCCAAGGACCCATTCCCCCTGCCGCGGATCGACATGATCGTGGACTCCACGGCCGGGTGCGAGCTGCTGTGCTTCTTGGACGCCTTCTCCGGGTACCACCAGATCATGATGGCGCTCGAGGATCAAGAGAAGACGGCCTTCATCACCCCCAAGGGCTGCTACTGCTACACCCGGATGCCTTTTGGCCTCCGGAACGCCGGCGCTACCTTCCAGCGCGCAATGCAAGCATGCCTTGGGCCACAACTGGGCCGCAACGTTGAAGCGTACATCGACGACATCGTGGTCAAGACCCGGTACAAGGACTCCCTCATCCAAGATTTGCACGAGACCTTCGAGAACCTCCGCCGGGTCAACTTCAAGCTCAACCCCGACAAGTGCGTGTTCGGGGTCCCCTCCGGCAAGCTGCTGGGTTTCCTGGTCTCTCACCGAGGGATCGAGGCGAATCCAGACAAAATCAAGGCAATCGAGCGCATGGAGGCATCCCGGCGGGTCAAGGACGTACATTGCCTCAACGGGTGCATCACTGCACTCGGGCGCTTCATCTCAAGGCTTGGGGAGCGGGCCTTACCGTTCTTCAGGCTGCTCAAGAAGTCAGGCCCCGTGGAATGGACACCCGAGGCCGAGGAAGCCCTGCAATCCCTCAAGCGCTACCTCGCCTCGCCACCAATCCTCGTGGCACCAGAAGAAAAGGAGCCCCTGCTACTGTACATTGCGGCCACCAACCAGGTGGTCAGCGCTGTGCTTGTGGTAGAGCGTGACGCTCCTCCCAAGAAGTCAAGCAAGATCAAGGGCAAGCGACCCGGGAACTCTCTCCCGGGCAACCATGCAAGAAAAGGCTGCCGGGTGACCAGGGGTCTAGCGATCCTGACGTCACTGCAACCTTACCAGACGGCGCGGAGCCCGGAGAACCTCCCTCCGACGAAACTCCGCTGGGGGCTACCTCGTCCCCACCCCAAGGCGTCGACATGGAGGAAGCCGAGCCCACTCAGGACCCGGCGACCCGCAAGGTGCAGCACCCACTAGTACAGAACGACACATCGGATACCCCTCTATGGAAACGGCAGGAGTTAGGCGACGGAGAATCGAGCCTTCCGCGCGGAAAAAGCCGCCCGCGAGGGCTATCCTCCCGCGACCCGCGACACATCGGCAACGGTTGTGCTTTCCGCAACCGTTTGCTTTATATGAGCAACGGACATATTTTCGTGTCCGTATGCATTATTTTCATTATTGTATACAGTTAATATGGATGACCATATCCGATGATTCCATCCAGACCTAACGCTATGAGTGGTGTCGAGTTAGCCAGCTGCGGAGATTCCCATAAGACTGAAAGATAGGAGCGGCGGCGGCGAGGGCGGGGGCGAGGGCGGAGGCGGAGTCCAGATCTTACATCTGTGCTGCGGGCGTCGATAGGCGCGCGGTGGTTGCCGGCGTCGAGAGCAGCGCGTTGGTTGCCGGCGTCGAGAGGCAGCGCAGGGAAGCTTGGGCCCGATTCCACAGCTACTGGGGCGGTGGTATAACCCGAAAACCTACTACTTATTTTTTTAATTATTTTGATTTAGGAGCGCGGAGTATAAATCTTACATATGTAGTTTGCCATTTTACTAGATGGTTCTTGATCGAGCTTGGATGTACGGTGGTCGCACGAGTCCTGAATTCTCAGAAGGTGTGGTTGAATTCTTGGACAGGGCTTCGCAACACATGGTAGAAAGTAATGAACCGAAAATGTTTTGTCCTTGTGTTATCTGTAAGAATGAAGTCTTGTGGCCTAGAAGACAAACGATAGAAGAACACATTATTTTGAGGGGATTTATGGAATCGTACACATGTTGGTCAAAACACGGTGAACAACAACCAGCAATCTTTGCCGACAACCGTGATGATTTGAGCAACGATAATCATGAAGTCAATGCCAGAGATGGTTTGGGCAACGCTGATGATGATGTGCATCCAGATGAAACCAGAGCCGATGGTCCACAAAAAAATCTAGAACAGATGATCAATGATTTGGAGAATAATATGGAAGGTAATGATGAGATAAAGAATTTCCTCTGTCAGTCGGCGGACTCGAAGAAACCTCTGTATCCGGAATGCAAGCTCAGCAAGTTGGATGCGACACTAGAATTGTTGAAATACAAGGCAGAGAGTAGTACATCCGATGTGAGCTTCACAAAGCTGTTAAAACTTGTCGCATTATTACTTCCAATTGGAAATGACTTGCCAGCGAACACTTACCATGCCAAGAGGGTGATCTGCCCCATTCCAGCCGAGTACGTGACGATACACGCTTGTAAGAATGATTGTATTCTCTACCGAGGGGAAAATGAAAATATGCGGCGTTGTCCCATATGTAACTTTCCTCGTTACAAACGCAACCTAGCAAAAGACAGAGACAAGGGCGAGGATGAGGTCACAACGGGAGTCCCTTACAAGGTTGTGTGGTTTTTGCCAATAATACCCAGATTGAAGCATATGTATGCAGACCCAAAGCAGTCAGAGCTGATGCGTTGGCATGCCGATAAAAGGAAAAAAGATGGACTGCTCAGACACCCGGCTGATGGACCACAGTGGAGGCTTATCGATTATGAGTTCCCAGACTTTGGCAGGGACCCCAGAAATGTAAGGTTTGCACTAAGTACAGATGGAATGAATCCTTTTGGCAGCATGAGCAGCAGACATAGCACTTGGCCAGTTCTTTTAGCAATGTATAACCTTCCTCCTTGGTTGTGCATGAAGAAGAAGTATATCATGATGTCGATGCTTATTCAAGGACCAAAACAACCTGGGAATGACATTGATGTTTACTTGAGTTTACTTGTCGAAGAACTACAAGTACTGTGGGATGGGGTAAGAATGTATGATGTGTTCAAGAGAGAACAGTTTGATCTCAGAGCAATGTTGTTTCTGACCATTCAAGATTATCCTGCACTTGCGAACTTGTCAGGGCAGAGTTTGAAGGGATCCTTTGCATGTGTCACTTGCAAAGAGCGAACAAAAAGTCTTTGGCTGCCGAATTCAAGGAAGACAGTGTACATGCGGCACCGAAGGTTTTTGGCAAAGAATCACCCGTATCGTAGATTGAAGGCAACGTTCGATAATACGATTGAGACCGATGACACGGCAGAACCATTTTCAGGAGCGGATGTCGATGACCAGACGAAGGATGTACACACTATTTTTGGTAAGGGGAAGAAACCCCAGTCTCGTGAGAAGGCAGTGTGGAAGAAAAGATCGGTTTTCTGGGGATTGAAGTATTGGGCATATCTGGACGTTCAACATTGCATCGATGTCATGCATGTCGAGAAAAACATAACTGAAAGCGTTCTTGGATGTGTAATGAATAACAAGGATAAAACGAAGGATGGTATGAATTCACGGCTGGATATTCTTGCATTGAAATATAAAAGGAAAAAGTTGAAGCCACAAGAGAAGCCAAATGGGCAGTGGTACCTCCCACCTGCTTGCTACCAGTTATCGAAGGAAGAGTTGAAGGAGTTCTTGCAATTCTTGTATGATATGAAAGTTCTGTCAGCATACTGCGCAAACATCAGGACTCTGGTGTCGTTTGAAGAAAAGAAACTGATGGGGATGAAGTCACATGACTGCCATGTGATGATGACACAGATGCTCCCTGTGGCAATTAGAAATATGTTGCCTAAACCCGTTCGAGAGGCTCTCATGAGGTTATGTGATTTTTTCAACGCTATATACCAGAAGGTAATAGATCCATTCAAATTAGACAGACTAGTCGTCAACCCGTGCATTCGCACGGGCTACTAACTTATTGTCATCTATAAAAAAAATTAAAATATATATATTAAAATTGCACTTCCAAATTATGCATGTGTTTTACACGTTGGGCAACTTCCAACTTAATTCTAGCTTTGAATCCCAAAACAAAAGAATATCATATATCTCGACGTACTTCCATGCACAATTATAAAAATATTGTAAGTAAGAAATCAGTCGATTGGATGAAGTCCTTATAAAACATTTTAGAATAGTATACTGCCGAATATTTATTCAAATGTGTGAAAAGTGTTAGAAGAGGAGAAGCTACTTGGTTAACATTGGATACTTATATACATCTTTCCATTATTCCTTTCATACATTTGGAATATCAAATTTATGTTTTCTGAAATGTACTACATTGAAGTAGAATTGTGAAGTGTTATTGCTTTAGACGCACCGTTGTGCTATTTTGTGACTAAATTTTGAACACATGGGTTCTCTTACACGGTGTAGGGGGTTGCATTCGATAACCCTAAATTTTTCTTTTTATAAACTTTAAACTTTAGTTTGCATATACATTTAAAATTTTGCTAGCTCATCTTATTTATTGTTGGGATGATGATTTGAATGTACTTAGGTACTATTGTCCTAGATAACAATTATAAATTGTGTACGACTAATGGGAAATTATGTCTGCGCATGTGTAGCGTACCTGCACTTAAAATATGGCAAGATACCTGTGTATAGTGCAAACCCCTGGATCGTTTCATTTGCACACACAGTTTAAGATGTAGTATCACAACAAAGTATCATTATTACATCGAATGATCCAGACTTAGTAAAATATTAATTACAACTTGCATAGCATATAGCTAGCTTGAAAGAGTAAAGCAGCGGAAATTTATTCTTCATGGAGTCTCCATCATCTTCATGTGCCACAGGCAAAAACATGTTGGTTGCAGACTCGAAACCCTTAACGAAACTCACTCGTCGTCAGAACAATCTGCAACAAAATAAAATTTTGCAACAGAGTGGGTCAGATACCATTAAAAATGGATCTGGCAAGTGACACTATGTGGACACTTAGTGGAATAACTCTATAGCCTATTTGCATATTTGGCTGGTGGAGTTCAAGGCTGTTTTGCATAAAAGCCAATTTTTCCTGTCTCTTTATAAACACTTTTCTTTTGTCAAAACAGGTATGGCATGAAAACCACCCTCTAGTCTACCTCTGTTCAACCCTCAAAATTTTAATTTAAGAAATTGGAATGATGGGAGCCTCCGTTGCATCCTTGATCAGCTGCTCAAATTGTCCGTAACCGGGGACACGGCTAAGTACTTAGTTTTAACTCTCGAGAGGTTGTGCACTTTCACCATGAGACCCAACAAACCCAAACTATCCTCAAGCACTCGATTTGTGCTAAGGAAAAGGAGAGAGTTGAGACGAGACCTTTGGGGAAAAGTCAAGGCAGAGCCATTATACCACATGGCTGCACTGGAAGCATCTTCACTTGGAGAAAACTTTGGTCCCTTTGTCCCTGGGTGGCCATCCTCAAGTGAACTCTCAGGTGAGAACCCCCACATACCATGGTCCTAAGTATAGTAAACTATCTTAGGTGAAAACCCTCATGGACATGGTCCTGAGTAGCCACTCAACATAAACCATACAATACCACTTCCACCCAGATGATAAATTAACTTAGTAGAATTAAGCCTTTCAATAAAACACTTTTGCATAGCATCAATATTTCTACTAAGTTATCAATAGGATTCTAAACACAACTAGTGTAAAGGAGATAGTAGTTTAGCATAGCAATACTATCCTACACATGCATATAAAGAAATACACTAAGTCATGCATAGAAAAATACTTAGGAAATTTATGGGGGTGTGCCACTTGCCTTGGCAATAGGGAGTGCAGTAGTAGCAGTTGCGACTGCCTTCGTCTCTCTCCGAAATTTCTAACAATTCAAACAAGCCACAAATAAAACATACAATCATAAATGCAACACTTAGAAAAATATGATATGCATGAGATGCAGGATGACACAGTAATTATGACATGAAGGACATGCAAACAAAATAAGGGAAAGACATAAATAACAATATCCCATTTAGCTAAGGCAAGGTCCAGGTTGAGCCTAAAGTACACTTGATAAAACAAAAGTTGTAGGGTTATTCTAATTTTTCACAACTTTGGTCTTCAAATAATCTTCAACTCCTTTGTAGCTTCAGTGATCTTCAATGGTCTTCAATTAGCACTCTAGGAACTTAGTCTTAAACACCAAGGACTTGGTCTATGTCCAAAGTGAGGCAAAATAGAAATGAAGATAAAATAGAAAGAAAGAAGTAGTTGGTCTTCCAAGAATCTTCTCCAGGCTTCCTTGTAGTTTTTCTTCTTGGTGTGACTTCATTTAATTATGTAGACATGATGGTTCTGAAGACTTGATGATGTTGACAGCATCCAGGTTGGTCTTGAATATAACCTAGTCACCATGAAGAGAGAAGAAGGAAGAAAGAGAGAAGGGAAAGAAAGACTTAGAAAAATGTAGGTGGTTGGTCTTCGTGAACTTCCCCTTGATTTTCTTCTAAGTACCTTGACTTCTTGGAGATACTTCTGGAGTCTTGCTTTCTTGGCTAAGTCCTTTATTGGTCTTCTAACTTCATGTTGAATTCTCCAAGGATAACAATGCAAACTTTTTCCACTAATTTCTAACTTAGTGGTTTTGACTAGGAGGGTTAAAAGGGCTAACAAGCATCACCTCCAAAATTCTAAGGAGGAAAGTCATGTAAGAAATGCAAAATATTTCTAAGGACTAGAGATGCATGCCATGCCATGAAATTATTCTAAGTTAATGCAAGGCAAGCAAGATGGTCCAAAAATGACTAAGGACCAAGGTCATAACACTTGGGGTCGAAATTTAACTAAGGACTAAAGCTAACGCATCAAGTCCAAATAATTTCTAAGGAAAGTAAACAAAAATAAGAAGTGCTAGAATTTTCTAAGGAAAAAGGTATGAAAACAATTAGTTGATAATTTTTCTAAGGACAAACCTTTGTCATATCACGTACTTAGGATATTTTCTAAGGAAACAACTAAATTTTCAAGATGCTAAAATTTTCTAAGGAGAAGATTTAGCACTTTTAAGATGTTGAAATTTTTCTAAGGAAATAGTGTTGTCAAAATAATTATCAAATATTTTCTAAGGAGAAAAATACTTTGTTTGGAGAGGCAAAATATTTCTAAGTACTTTTTTTTAACTAAAGTGATCAAAATATGACTAAGTCATTTTATTAGACGAATAGATGAAGAAAAATAATTTTAATCAATTTTAATTATTAAAATAACACTTAAAACGCATTTAATCAATATTAATTACAAAAATCATAGAAAATACTTTTACAAAAATAGTAGAGTATTCCTACGGCCAAGTATTAAATAAACAAAGTTAAAACAATTGGATTTACCCAAAAATCAATTTTTAAATTTAAGTTAAGTCAATTTTACTTAAACAACCATTTTTTAAATTGAACCAAAATAAGTTTATCAAAACATAAAAATAAATATGCCAAAAGTTTCTACGTGTCATAAGCTTTCCAAAAATATTTTATTTGTAAAATTTGGCCAAACCAATAAAAAATAGTGATAGATCTAAGATCTAGGGTTTTTCTGCAAAACTGCCGGTCTTCGGTTGACTGTTGACTCTGACCGCTGACGTGGCGATGACGAAGCGCTGACTGGAGCTGACTTTACGGTTGACTACGAATTTTGACCAAAAATAAGGTTGCTCGGATGGAAAAAACATGCTTAATGAAAGTTGTAGAGAATTGCGTGCTCTTTCTAACTATCACAAATATATCCTAAGTGGATGAATAGATTGGGCACAAATCGCAAATTACCTTTCTGATCTGAAACTTCAAACTTGAAAATCTCCTAGCTCGCTTGACCAAAAGAGGTGAGGCTTGGGGCAAAAGAAGGGTCTTGATCAGGGGAACAACTTTCGTAACTACGGCCCAAAGATTTGAGATTGTTTTCTCCTCCGAAAATTGTTAAAAGCAATCTGTATTGTACAGAGAATTCCGTACCTCAAAATCAAAAGAGTGCAATAGCAAAGTTGTAGGTAAGGGTTAGATCTAACTTCTCACCAAAGGAATTTCGATTTGAAGAACCGAGCACGAAGAGATCTAGGAAATACTTCAGATCTGAAGGATGGCGATTCGAAATTCTTCCTCCACGGTTGATGAAAAGAGTTGAGACCTCTCGGGATGGAAAGATATTGAACAGATCGACAATATTGCTTCAGGCTCCGGTGCGATTCGAGATCGTTTTGGTGGGTAAATAAACGAAATACGATTTCGCTGGTTAGGGTTTCGGTGGAACGAAAAGGGGGAAAGAGATGCCGGTGGCTACAGGTATTTATATAGGCCAAGGGTCGGTGGAATAGCTTGGGCTCGAAGTTATGAACGCGTAGGATCAAACGGATCCGGATTTGGAGTTATATTTATCAAGATATTTACGTTTAAGTGGAAACTATTTAGAAAACTGAAAATTTCCTGGAGTCAACCCATCGGGTTCGAACCAGAGTCGGTTCGACTCGGTCCCGGTCAGGCTGGGCTGGTTTGTTTCTTGTTGGGCCGGCCGGTTGGCCCGTTTCCTTTTTTTCTTTTTCTTTTTCTTTTTCTTTATTCTTTTTCTAGTTTTCTTTATAACTTTTGATTTCGGAATCAGAATCGAGTCAAACCAATTTCTATAGTTTTGTAAAATCAAAACCTTTACAATAAAACTTTCAAAATAATTTTCCAAACTTTTCAAAATTTGAAATTCAAATATTGCATAAAGGTTTAATTAGATCTTTATGTTAAAGTTTATAAATAGGATTTATAAAAATTCTTTTGAACTTAGATTTAAAATCCATAACAAAATAAGGGTAATAAGATCCCATATCACTCAATAAGATAATTTTGCACCAAATCATTTTGACTATAAAGAGTTTGATAATTTAAAATGAAAATCAAAATTCAATTTAAAAGCCAAATAAATATTTTCTTTCAAAAGTAAAACTATAGAACTTTGAAAACAGAGAATAGGTAGGTAATAGAATAACTTCCAAAACATACAAACAATTTACAACCAACTTTTAACTCAAGGGAGTTTACCACAATACTTCAAAATAATATATTGGACATAGATAGTCCTTTTAATATATTTTCTTAAATATGTTTTCAAGTGGAATTATTATTCCCACTTTTGAAATATCAAAATGCAAACAAAGCTATATGATGATGAATGCATGCATGATTTTTCCTTTCAAGGCAAAATACATAATAGTTTTCAAAAGTTTTAAATTTTTCTGATTTTTCAACTTTTGAAAAACTTGGGATGTTACAGACTACCACCCTTAAAAGGAATCTCGTCCCGAGATTCGGGAAGGCTAGCAAAATGTTGACTGGGATATCTGGGTGGCTACCACCCTTAAAAGAAATTTGTGTTGGCAGTCAAACTTCAAGATGCAAACTCGATTGATAACGTACCGTTCACCAGGCTAGGTTCCTCAAACACCTCTTCCACATCGATGTGGTTCACATATCCTTTATCAAAAGGATTTGACTTGGCAGCTTCTTCGGCCTTCTTCTTTGCTGGGCACTCATTGGCGTAATGACCCTTGTTCTTGCATTTGTAGCAGAGCACCTGGCTGATATCTCTGTATTCAGGATTTGGACGGTGTTGTCCATTGTTATGGTTATGGCCAACTAGTCCATTTCCCTTGTGATCTCCATTGCTTCCCTTGGATCCACCATTGTGATCATGATGCTTGTGGTGAGTTCCTCCATTATGGTGATTCCCATGTTTGTGACCATTGTTCGCATCATGAACAAAGTGTTTCTTGAATGAGGGTTCAGAGTGGTGCTTGTTTGAATTCATCTTCCTCTTCCTGTTTTCAGCTTTCTTCAGGCTATCTTCAAGGGTAACTGCTTGATCAAGAAGTGTCTGATAGGTTGGAGCGTAAGCAACAGTCAAAGGTATCTTCAGCTCATCACTTAGTCCCTTGAGAAATTTAGCCTTCCTCTTTGCATCTGTGTCAATGTCCTCAGGAGCATATCGAGACAAGGCAAGAAAGTCATCCATGTACTCCTTAAGACTTCTGTTCCCCTGACGCAGATTGCGAAACTCCTCCTGTTTCAGATTCATAATGCCTGTGGAGATATGAGCATTACGAAAACCTTCCTTGAAATCCGCCCAGGTCAAAGTGTCCAATGGGTGAGTAATCTGATAAGTTTCCCACCATTGGGCAGCAGGTCCTTCAAGCAGATGTGCAGTGAACCTAACTTTCTCAGCATCTTCACATTCAGTTGTCACCAGATCCTTTTGTACCGAACGCAGCCAGTCATCAGCCACAATTGGATCAGTTGTAGTTGAGAACTTGTTTGGCCTAAGCCTAAGGAACCTGGTAAGTCTGTCCACTTGGGGAGGAGGTGGTGGTGGTGGAGGTCCATGTTGATTTGCCATGAATTGAGCCATCATGGTCATCAGCTGAGTCTGGGCCGCCATCATCTGTTGCATCATAGCATCGTTGTTGTTGTTGTTGTTGTTGTTTTCAGGTGCACGACGGGGAGGCATCTGTGGTTTAAGCATAGATAAGCAAAAGATAGATAGATCTAGGAGAATTATTTCTACCCATACAAGCAATTTGTCACAAACAACCACACATGATAAAAACTCACAAACTTTTGAGAAAACCAAACTAATCGTTTTTGAATTGAATTACATCTAGGATATGAGGAAAACAATATGATAGTACTGCCATACCACAATTTGATAGGTCAATACATCAACATGGTTTCTTTATTCTAAAACATAAGGGGGTCTAGTCTATCTCCTTCTTGGTGCATCGAGTTCTTCCTCTATTTCCTTGAGTTCATCAAGGTATTTCTGAGTGTTGTGAAGTCTAAATTGAAGTCTTCCTCCAAGGTTCTCGATGGCCTCCCATGCTGCACTTCTTGCTGAATCAAAGAATGATGTTCGAATTATTGGGTTTGTGAACATGTAGCAACCTTCGGTCTTGTGGTCATCGTCTTTGTTCTTGTATAGATGGAGTTGCACCCACCAGTACTCTTGACCTTCACCCATGAAAGGAAAACCTTTGTAGACTGCTGCTCCTTCAAGTCCCATACTCAACATGAGATCCTTCAAAGCTTTTGGAAACTCAGTCTCACATTCCAAGGTCATGGTCATTGCTGGACCCTTCTTCAGTGATTCTAGGAGGCGGGACATCTAAAAATAAGAGAAGGTATTTAGAACGCGAATAGTTAAGAAGTTACAAGAATGATATCAACAGTTTTAGACAAGGAACAAATAAATTTTTTTTTTGTCCTATGGGCTTTCTTATTTCTAACCAGACTTAGGGTTTCGAACCTACAGGCAACACAGTGCTCTGATACCATCTGTAGCGTACCTGCACTTAAAATATGGCAAGGTACCTGTGTATAGTGCAAACCCCTGGATCGTTTCATTTGCACACACAGTTTAAGATGTAGTATCACAACAAAGTATCATTATTACATCGAATGATCCAGACTTGGTAAAATATTCATTACAACTTGCATAGCATATAGCTAGCTTGAAAGAGTAAAGCAGCGGAAATTTATTCTTCATGGAGTCTCCATCATCTTCATGTGCCACAGGCGAAAACATGTTGGTTGCAGACTCGAAACCCTTAACGAAACTCACTCGTCGTCAGAACAATCTGCAACAAAATAAAATTTTGCAACAGAGTGGGTCAGATACCATTAAAAATGGATCTGGCAAGTGACACTATGTGGACACTTAGTGGAATAACTCTATAGCCTATATGCATATTTGGCTGGTGGAGTTCAAGGCTGTTTTGCATAAAAGCCAATTTTTCCTGTCTCTTTATAAACACTTTTCTTTTGTCAAAACAGGTATGGCATGAAAACCACCCTCTAGTCTACCTCTGTTCAACCCTCAAAATTTTAATTTAAGAAATTGGAATGATGGGAGCCTCCGTTGCATCCTTGATCAGCTGCTCAAATTGTCCGTAACCGGGGACACGGCTAAGTACTTAGTTTTAACTCTCGAGAGGTTGTGCACTTTCACCATGAGACCCAACAAACCCAAACTATCCTCAAGCACTCGATTTGTGCTAAGGAAAAGGAGAGAGTTGAGACGAGACCTTTGGGGAAAAGTCAAGGCAGAGCCATTATACCACATGGCTGCACTGGAAGCATCTTCACTTGGAGAAAACTTTGGTCCCTTTGTCCCTGGGTGGCCATCCTCAAGTGAACTCTCAGGTGAGAACCCCCACATACCATGGTCCTAAGTATAGTAAACTATCTTAGGTGAAAACCCTCATGGACATGGTCCTGAGTAGCCACTCAACATAAACCATACAATACCACTTCCACCCAGATGATAAATTAACTTAGTAGAATTAAGCCTTTCAATAAAACACTTTTGCATAGCATCAATATTTCTACTAAGTTATCAATAGGATTCTAGACACAACTAGTGTAAAGGAGATAGTAGTTTAGCATAGCAATACTATCCTACACATGCATATAAAGAAATACACTAAGTCATGCATAGAAAAATACTTAGGAAATTTATGGGGTGTGCCACTTGCCTTGGCAACAGGGAGTGCAGTAGTAGCAGTTGCGACTGCCTTCGTCTCTCTCCGAAATTTCTAACAATTCAAACAAGCCACAAATAAAACATACAATCATAAATGCAACACTTAGAAAAATATGATATGCATGAGATGCAGGATGACACAGTAATTATGACATGAAGGACATGCAAACAAAATAAGGGAAAGACATAAATAACAATATCCCATTTAGCTAAGGCAAGGTCCAGGTTGAGCCTAAAGTACACTTGATAAAACAAAAGTTGTAGGGTTATTCTAATTTTTCACAACTTTGGTCTTCAAATAATCTTCAACTCCTTTGTAGCTTCATTGATCTTCAATGGTCTTCAATTAGCACTCTAGGAACTTAGTCTTAAACACCAAGGACTTGGTCTATGTCCAAAGTGAGGCAAAATAGAAATGAAGATAAAATAGAAAGAAAGAAGTAGTTGGTCTTCCAAGAATCTTCTCCAGGCTTCCTTGTAGTTTTTCTTCTTGGTGTGACTTCATTTAATTATGTAGACATGATGGTTCTGAAGACTTGATGATGTTGACAGCATCCAGGTTGGTCTTGAATATAACCTAGTCACCATGAAGAGAGAAGAAGGAAGAAAGAGAGAAGGGAAAGAAAGACTTAGAAAAATGTAGGTGGTTGGTCTTCGTGAACTTCCCCTTGATTTTCTTCTAAGTACCTTGACTTCTTGGAGATGCTTCTGGAGTCTTGCTTTCTTGGCTAAGTCCTTTATTGGTCTTCTAACTTCATGTTGAATTCTCCAAGGATAACAATGCAAACTTTTTCCACTAATTTCTAACTTAGTGGTTTTGACTAGGAGGGTTAAAAGGGCTAACAAGCATCACCTCCAAAATTCTAAGGAGGAAAGTCATGTAAGAAATGCAAAATATTTCTAAGGACTAGAGATGCATGCCATGCCATGAAATTATTCTAAGTTAATGCAAGGCAAGCAAGATGGTCCAAAAATGACTAAGGACCAAGGTCATAACACTTGGGGTCGAAATTTAACTAAGGACTAAAGCTAACGCATCAAGTCCAAATAATTTCTAAGGAAAGTAAACAAAAATAAGAAGTGCTAGAATTTTCTAAGGAAAAAGGTATGAAAATAATTAGTTGATAATTTTTCTAAGGACAAACCTTTGTCATATCACGTACTTAGGATATTTTCTAAGGAAACAACTAAATTTTCAAGATGCTAAAATTTTCTAAGGAGAAGATTTAGCACTTTTAAGATGTTGAAATTTTTCTAAGGAAATAGTGTTGTCAAAATAATTATCAAATATTTTCTAAGGGAGAAAAATACTTTGTTTGGAGAGGCAAAATATTTCTAAGTACTTTTTTTTAACTAAAGTGATCAAAATATGACTAAGTCATTTTATTAGACGAATAGATGAAGAAAAATAATTTTAATCAATTTTAATTATTAAAATAACACTTAAAACGCATTTAATCAATATTAATTACAAAAATCATAGAAAATACTTTTACAAAAATAGTAGAGTATTCCTACGGCCAAGTATTAAATAAACAAAGTTAAAACAATTGGATTTACCCAAAAATCAATTTTTAAATTTAAGTTAAGTCAATTTTACTTAAACAACCATTTTTTAAATTGAACCAAAATAAGTTTATCAAAACATAAAAATAAATATGCCAAAAGTTTCTACGTGTCATAAGCTTTCCAAAAATATTTTATTTGTAAAATTTGGCCAAACCAATAAAAAATAGTAATAGATCTAAGATCTAGGGTTTTTCTGCAAAACTGCCGGTCTTCGGTTGACTGTTGACTCTGACCGCTGACGTGGCGATGACGAAGCGCTGACTGGAGCTGACTTTACGGTTGACTACGAATTTTGACCAAAAATAAGGTTGCTCGGATGGAAAAAACATGCTTAATGAAAGGTGTAGAGAATTGCGTGCTCTTTCTAACTATCACAAATATATCCTAAGTGGATGAATAGATTGGGCACAAATCGCAAATTACCTTTCTGATCCGAAACTTCAAATTTGAAAATCTCCTAGCTCGCTTGACCAAAAGAGGTGAGGCTTGGGGCAAAAGAAGGGTCTTGATCAGGGGAACAACTTTCGTAACTACGGCCCAAAGATTTGAGATTGTTTTCTCCTCCGAAAATTGTTAAAAGCAATCTGTATTGTACAGAGAATTCCGTACGTCAAAATCAAAAGAGTGCAATAGCAAAGTTGTAGGTAAGGGTTAGATCTAACTTCTCACCAAAGGAATTTCGATTTGAAGAACCGAGCACGAAGAGATCTAGGAAATACTTCAGATCTGAAGGATGGCGATTCGAAATTCTTCCTCCACGGTTGATGAAAAGAGTTGAGACCTCTCGGGATGGAAAGATATTGAACAGATCGACAATATTGCTTCAGGCTCCGGTGCGATTCGAGATCGTTTTGGTGGGTAAATAAACGAAATACGATTTCACTGGTTAGGGTTTCGGTGGAACGAAAAGGGGGAAAGAGATGCCGGCGGCTACAGGTATTTATATAGGCCAAGGGTCGGTGGAATAGCTTGGGCTCGAAGTTATGAACGCGTAGGATCAAACGGATCCGGATTTGGAGTTATATTTATCAAGATATTTACGTTTAAGTGGAAACTATTTAGAAAGCTGAAAATTTCCTGGAGTCAACCCATCGGGTTCGAACCAGAGTCGGTTCGACTCGGTCCCGGTCAGGCTGGGCTGGTTTGTTTCTTGTTGGGCCGGCCGGTTGGCCCGTTTCCTTTTTTTCTTTTTCTTTTTCTTTTTCTTTATTCTTTTTCTAGTTTTCTTTATAACTTTTGATTTCGGAATCAGAATCGAGTCAAACCAATTTCTATAGTTTTGTAAAATCAAAACCTTTACAATAAAACTTTCAAAATAATTTTCCAAACTTTTCAAAATTTGAAATTCAAATATTGCATAAAGGTTTAATTAGATCTTTATGTTAAAGTTTATAAATAGGATTTATAAAAATTCTTTTGAACTTAGATTTAAAATCCATAACAAAATAAGGGTAATAAGATCCCATATCACTCAATAAGATAATTTTGCACCAAATCATTTTGACTATAAAGAGTTTGATAATTTAAAATGAAAATCAAAATTCAATTTAAAAGCCAAATAAATATTTTCTTTCAAAAGTAAAACTATAGAACTTTGAAAACAGAGAATAGGTAGGTAATAGAATAACTTCCAAAACATACAAACAATTTACAACCAACTTTTAACTCAAGGGAGTTTACCACAATACTTCAAAATAATATATTGGACATAGATAGTCCTTTTAATATATTTTCTTAAATATGTTTTCAAGTGGAATTATTATTCCCACTTTTGAAATATCAAAATGCAAACAAAGCTATATGATGATGAATGCATGCATGATTTTTCCTTTCAAGGCAAAATACATAATAGTTTTCAAAAGTTTTAAATTTTTCTGATTTTTCAACTTTTGAAAAACTTGGGATGTTACAGACTACCACCCTTAAAAGGAATCTCGTCCCGAGATTCGGGAAGGCTAGCAAAATGTTGACTGGGATATCTGGGTGGCTACCACCCTTAAAAGAAATTTGTGTTGGCAGTCAAACTTCAAGATGCAAACTCGATTGATAACGTACCGTTCACCAGGCTAGGTTCCTCAAACACCTCTTCCACATCGATGTGGTTCACATATCCTTTATCAAAAGGATTTGACTTGGCAGCTTCTTCGGCCTTCTTCTTTGCTGGGCACTCATTGGCGTAATGACCCTTGTTCTTGCATTTGTAGCAGAGCACCTGGCTGATATCTCTGTATTCAGGATTTGGATGGTGTTGTCCATTGTTATGGTTATGGCCAACTAGTCCATTTCCCTTGTGATCTCCATTGCTTCCCTTGGATCCACCATTGTGATCATGATGCTTGTGGTGAGTTCCTCCATTATGGTGATTCCCATGTTTGTGACCATTGTTCGCATCATGAACAAAGTGTTTCTTGAATGAGGGTTCAGAGTGGTGCTTGTTTGAATTCATCTTCCTCTTCCTGTTTTCAGCTTTCATCAGGCTATCTTCAAGGGTAACTGCTTGATCAAGAAGTGTCTGATAGGTTGGAGCGTAAACAACAGTCAAAGGTATCTTCAGCTCATCACTTAGTCCCTTGAGAAATTTAGCCTTCCTCTTTGCATCTGTGTCAATGTCCTCAGGAGCATATCGAGACAAGGCAAGAAAGTCATCCATGTACTCCTTAAGACTTCTGTTCCCCTGACGCAGATTGCGAAACTCCTCCTGTTTCAGATTCATAATGCCTGTGGAGATATGAGCATTACGAAAACCTTCCTTGAAATCCGCCCAGGTCAAAGTGTCCAATGGGTGAGTAATCTGATAAGTTTCCCACCATTGGGCAGAAGGTCCTTCAAGCAGATGTGCAGTGAACCTAACTTTCTCAGCATCTTCACATTCAGTTGTCACCAGATCCTTTTGTACCGAACGCAGCCAGTCATCAGCCACAATTGGATCAGTTGTAGTTGAGAACTTGTTTGGCCTAAGCCTAAGGAACCTGGTAAGTCTGTCCACTTGGGGAGGAGGTGGTGGTGGTGGAGGTCCATGTTGATTTGCCATGAATTGAGCCATCATGGTCATCAGCTGAGTCTGGGCCGCCATCATCTGTTGCATCATAGCATCGTTGTTGTTGTTGTTGTTGTTTTCAGGTGCACGACGGGGAGGCATCTGTGGTTTAAGCATAGATAAGCAAAAGATAGATAGATCTAGGAGAATTATTTCTACCCATACAAGCAATTTGTCACAAACAACCACACATGATAAAAACTCACAAACTTTTGAGAAAACCAAACTAATCGTTTTTGAATTGAATTACATCTAGGATATGAGGAAAACAATATGATAGTACTGCCATACCACAATTTGATAGGTCAATACATCAACATGGTTTCTTTATTCTAAAACATAAGGGGGTCTAGTCTATCTCCTTCTTGGGTGCATCGAGTTCTTCCTCTATTTCCTTGAGTTCATCAAGGTATTTCTGAGTGTTGTGAAGTCTAAATTGAAGTCTTCCTCCAAGGTTCTCGATGGCCTCCCATGCTGCACTTCTTGCTGAATCAAAGAATGATGTTCGAATTATTGGGTTTGTGAACATGTAGCAACCTTCGGTCTTGTGGTCATCGTCTTTGTTCTTGTATAGATGGAGTTGCACCCACCAGTACTCTTGACCTTCACCCATGAAAGGAAAACCTTTGTAGACTGCTGCTCCTTCAAGTCCCATACTCAACATGAGATCCTTCAAAGCTTTTGGAAACTCAGTCTCACATTCCAAGGTCATGGTCATTGCTGGACCCTTCTTCAGTGATTCTAGGAGGCGGGACATCTAAAAATAAGAGAAGGTATTTAGAACGCGAATAGTTAAGAAGTTACAAGAATGATATCAACAGTTTTAGACAAGGAACAAATAAATTTTTTTTTGTCCTATGGGCTTTCTTATTTCTAACCAGACTTAGGGTTTCGAACCTACAGGCAACACAGTGCTCTGATACCATCTGTAGCGTACCTGCACTTAAAATATGGCAAGATACCTGTGTATAGTGCAAACCCCTGGATCGTTTCATTTGCACACACAGTTTAAGATGTAGTATCACAACAAAGTATCATTATTACATCGAATGATCCAGACTTAGTAAAATATTCATTACAACTTGCATAGCATATAGCTAGCTTGAAAGAGTAAAGCAGCGGAAATTTATTCTTCATGGAGTCTCCATCATCTTCATGTGCCACAGGCGAAAACATGTTGGTTGCAGACTCGAAACCCTTAACGAAACTCACTCGTCGTCAGAACAATCTGCAACAAAATAAAATTTTGCAACAGAGTGGGTCAGATACCATTAAAAATGGATCTGGCAAGTGACACTATGTGGACACTTAGTGGAATAACTCTATAGCCTATTTGCATATTTGGCTGGTGGAGTTCAAGGCTGTTTTGCATAAAAGCCAATTTTTCCTGTCTCTTTATAAACACTTTTCTAAGGAGAAGATTTAGCACTTTTAAGATGTTGAAATTTTTCTAAGGAAATAGTGTTGTCAAAATAATTATCAAATATTTTCTAAGGGAGAAAAATACTTTGTTTGGAGAGGCAAAATATTTCTAAGTACTTTTTTTTAACTAAAGTGATCAAAATATGACTAAGTCATTTTATTAGACGAATAGATGAAGAAAAATAATTTTAATCAATTTTAATTATTAAAATAACACTTAAAACGCATTTAATCAATATTAATTACAAAAATCATAGAAAATACTTTTACAAAAATAGTAGAGTATTCCTACGGCCAAGTATTAAATAAACAAAGTTAAAACAATTGGATTTACCCAAAAATCAATTTTTAAATTTAAGTTAAGTCAATTTTACTTAAACAACCATTTTTTAAATTGAACCAAAATAAGTTTATCAAAACATAAAATAAATATGCCAAAAGTTTCTACGTGTCATAAGCTTTCCAAAAATATTTTATTTGTAAAATTTGGCCAAACCAATAAAAAATAGTGATAGATCTAAGATCTAGGGTTTTTCTGCAAAACTGCCGGTCTTCGGTTGACTGTTGACTCTGACCGCTGACGTGGCGATGACGAAGCGCTGACTGGAGCTGACTTTACAGTTGACTACGAATTTTGACCAAAAATAAGGTTGCTCGGATGGAAAAAACATGCTTAATGAAAGTTGTAGAGAATTGCGTGCTCTTTCTAACTATCACAAATATATCCTAAGTGGATGAATAGATTGGGCACAAATCGCAAATTACCTTTCTGATCCGAAACTTCAAACTTGAAAATCTCCTAGCTCGCTTGACCAAAATAGGTGAGGCTTGGGGCAAAAGAAGGGTCTTGATCAGGGGAACAACTTTCGTAACTACGGCCCAAAGATTTGAGATTGTTTTCTCCTCCGAAAATTGTCAAAAGCAATCTGTATTGTACAGAGAATTCCGTACGTCAAAATCAAAAGAGTGCAATAGCAAAGTTGTAGGTAAGGGTTAGATCTAACTTCTCACCAAAGGAATTTCGATTTGAAGAACCGAGCACGAAGAGATCTAGGAAATACTTCAGATCTGAAGGATGGCGATTCGAAATTCTTCCTCCACGGTTGATGAAAAGAGTTGAGACCTCTCGGGATGGAAAGATATTGAACAGATCGACAATATTGCTTCAGGCTCCGGTGCGATTCGAGATCGTTTTGGTGGGTAAATAAACGAAATACGATTTCGCTGATTAGGGTTTCGGTGGAACGAAAAGGGGGAAAGAGATGCCGGCGGCTACAGGTATTTATATAGGCCAAGGGTCGGTGGAATAGCTTGGGCTCGAAGTTATGAACGCGTAGGATCAAACGGATCCGGATTTGGAGTTATATTTATCAAGATATTTACGTTTAAGTGGAAACTATTTAGAAAACTGAAAATTTCCTGGAGTCAACCCATCGGGTTCGAACCAGAGTCGGTTCGACTCGGTCCCGGTCAGGCTGGGCTGGTTTGTTTCTTGTTGGGCCGGCCGGTTGGCCCGTTTCCTTTTTTTCTTTTTCTTTTTCTTTATTCTTTTTCTAGTTTTCTTTATAACTTTTGATTTCGGAATCAGAATCGAGTCAAACCAATTTCTATAGTTTTGTAAAATCAAAACCTTTACAATAAAACTTTCAAAATAATTTTCCAAACTTTTCAAAATTTGAAATTCAAATATTGCATAAAGGTTTAATTAGATCTTTATGTTAAAGTTTATAAATAGGATTTATAAAAATTCTTTTGAACTTAGATTTAAAATCCATAACAAAATAAGGGTAATAAGATCCCATATCACTCAATAAGATAATTTTGCACCAAATCATTTTGACTATAAAGAGTTTGATAATTTAAAATGAAAATCAAAATTCAATTTAAAAGCCAAATAAATATTTTCTTTCAAAAGTAAAACTATAGAACTTTGAAAACAGAGAATAGGTAGGTAATAGAATAACTTCCAAAACATACAAACAATTTACAACCAACTTTTAACTCAAGGGAGTTTGCCACAATACTTCAAAATAATATATTGGACATAGATAGTCCTTTTAATATATTTTCTTAAATATGTTTTCAAGTGGAATTATTATTCCCACTTTTGAAATATCAAAATGCAAACAAAGCTATATGATGATGAATGCATGCATGATTTTTCCTTTCAAGGCAAAATACATAATAGTTTTCAAAAGTTTTAAATTTTTCTGATTTTTCAACTTTTGAAAAACTTGGGATGTTACAGCATGCAATGTTTTTGAACAAAATCACCACTATATTCTAAAAACGATATAGCTCAATCCCAATGATTGAGTTAGCCAAACCTGACCGTGAATCACTTGCCTACAACAATCACATGCATGGTCCCTATAGTAGCGATTAGTGTTAGACTCTATTAGCATATTAGAAATGATGAATTTACAATAAAAATTGGACAATTCGAATACGCAAGGAATTTCCTGATCCCATTATGGATGGTTTACTATGAGACACTTGGGTTATGTTATATAAGTAATGACATCTTAAAATTGAATAAAAAGGAAATTGAGTAGTCCTTACATGCATATGTATGCTTCCACTGTTGGCGACTCAAAATGATGCTCGATAGTGGATATCAATACTGAACGTCATAAAAAGGAACTGAGTAATTTTGACATAAATCTGTTACATAAGTCAAAGAAAGAAGCATTAGTATCATTTATAACTTTGAATGTTGAAACCATCTTGACAGGTATAACTGCGCAAGACACTCAAAAGGATGATCAATCAAAGTATCTGCTTGTATTTTCCCATATTTGTTAATCTAAAGGGTGCAGATAAAAGATTACCGAAAGGATGTGTCAAAAACCGTTCTCTCTCAATTTTTACCCATGTGAATTCCATTTTTAACACTTTCACAGTTGCACTTGAGTCGCACAACATTTATTTCATGTGGGGACTATTAATAGATTATTGGTTCATTGGTTACCTGGAGTTCTTTTGAATTTTAATTCTTACAGGTTCAGATTGGCGGTTATTATTTCATTATATTGTTGCATACCTGAGACAAAAAAATATGCATGTGACAATTTTCCTATAAGAACATGCTTTCAAAACATGCTGATTTATATGGGTTTAACCATCTACGCTAGTCAAGATCGAGCTGGACGATGTGACCTCCATTTTCACGCGGATTTGAGCAAATGGGAATGCACATGGAAAAAGTGAAACTTTTTTTTTTTGAAAAAGTGAAACTGATCAAGAGAAACCCACCTTAATTTTTTTCATGGGGAACAGAGGTGTTAGATAGTGGCTAAGTAACATGGTATGTGGATTAGTAGTTACACACGCCTCTACGAATCTTTCTACCAAACATTATATGTCATCTCAGAAGAAGAAAACCATGTTGATGTATGTTTTTTATGGTGAGATGAGTAAGATAAGAACCACACAGTAAAATGTTTTCTGTCATTAGTATGATGTTTGTAGAAACTCGGCAGCCGTGACTAAATATTCTGGATAGCAGGACGACAAAATAGAATTTTTACCGCTATTTGGTACCTGTCCGGTGAGCAAGACCAAATGGCAGTAGGTTTGATTTCACTTGTACATCAGCCAAATAGATTCCTTGCTTCAACTTGATACGCATCTATAGTCCAGGCTACGGTATACATAGAAAATTCGTCACATGATTATAGCGGAAAGACAGATTAAGCCAAAACTACAAATTATTATTTATATTATTCACCTGGAGAAAAGGGCTATATAATTAAGGAACTAAACTGCAATGACCCTGTAGTTAATACTTAATAGTACACTCAACTAACTGAGTGTTTAAAATACGTATTGATAAAATATCTGCTTCCCTTTCCATGTCAGTTAAAAAAATTATGCTAGTTATAGTCAGACAGCTAGTAGTATAGATCAAGCGTAAATTGAAACTGTGTTTAGTTAGCCTGCTGATTCCTGCATGAAGATCTGCGGGCAGGGTGTGCTTGTGCATGGCACCATCAGGAGACAACGGCGTCGTCCAGGCTAGGTCTGTAGGTCTTGACGATTAGAAGATTGAAAATTAGATGAGATGAGAAGCACCGAAATTAAACAACCATATTTGATTCTGAATAGGCTAAAACAAAGCAAGGGCATAGGATTGAGTACAGGAGAAATTTGATCGGGAACTTCCACACGTAGGCAAGTGCAAACTGCAGAATAGGCCATACGCTTGCACCGATAGGATCGACGCCTGCCATCACCGGCGTGCAATCTGTATGATAGTCTGACAAAGGAGAAAAGGCTTTGCATGCATGTGACCAATTAATTAAGGACTCCTCGAGGTTTCGAACTCGAGCCCAGAAAGGTACTCGCGAATAGTGACGCCTCACGCGCGCGTGCGGCTTGGACTCTTAATCCAATGGCTTTAGATTGATTACGGTTAGATCAGATGGACCAAATTTTCTAAAACTTCGAGGATTAACGTGGAGCCTCGTACGGTGCCTCCAATTAGTAAATATAAGATTGCAAGAAGATGTTGTGAAGACTATCTGCCAGCTGGAGATGTTCTTCCCCCCTTCCTTTTTCGACGTAATGGTCCATCTAATTGTACACATTGTTTATGAGATAAAGCAATGTGGTCCAGTGTATCTGCGCACTATGTATCCGTTCGAGCGCTTCATGGGTATACTCAAGCACTACGTCCGTAACAGGTATCGGCCAGAGGCAAGTATCGTTGAAGGATATCTTTCGGAGGAGGTGGTTGAGTATTTCATCAGCTACATGGATGGCCACCGACCTATCGGGGTGCCTCTGTCCAGGCATGAGGGGAGGCTAGATGGAAAAGGGTTAATGAAAGATAAATCATGTTGGCCAGAGTGTGAATTATTTGAGAAAGCACATTTGTACGTATTGCAGCACCTTGCAGTCGTTACACCATATGTGGATGCTCACAAGGATCTACTTAGAATTGAGCTAGGAGGCCGAGGCTTGACAGAGAATCAGAAGGAAGCACAAGTCTTGAAACTGCACAGCCAGAGATTTGCTGATTGGCTGGTGACGAATTGTGTCAGAGATGATAACGAGACTTTAAAAAGTTTGGCAAGAAAGCCAAACTTTACGGTTCATAAATGGGAAGCATATGACCTGAATGGCTACACCTTTTATACAAAGAATAGAGACAACAAGACCATGTATCAGAATAGCTCTATTAAAGTGGAAGCGGTAGATCCGAATGGGAGGAAGGATTGGTACTATGGAGTAATTGAGGAGATTTGGGAGCTTGAGTACGATACATTACTCATGGTTCCATTGTTTAAATGCAAATGGGTCAAACTGGGTCATGCGAAAGTTGACCAGTACGGCACTACATATGTCAATCTCAACGAATTGGGATACAAAGATGAATCTTTCGTTTTAGCTACCCAAGCCACCCAGATCTTCTATGTCAAAGACCTACTACATAAAAATTGCCATGTTGTGATGAATGGGAAAAGGAAGATCGTTGGGGTGGATGACGTTACTGATGAAGAAGAGTACAACCAGTATGAAGACTTGCCAGCAACTGGAGAACGCATACAGATCAATGACCGACATGCTCCTGGAGATGGCTTTTACGCAAGAGATGATCACTCCGATGGGGCAATTTACAAAGGAAATATTCAGGTTGATCCAGTTTTACTAGAGGAGGACGAAGAATGAGCAAATTAATTTGTACCCTAAAGTGATAATTGTATTTCTTAATTGGCAAATTAATGTGCTGTTGTTATTTCTTAATTTTCAACCGTAAATGCTACGTTTATTCAAATTCCGAAATATAATTTATTTATACCACATCGGCAACGGTTTTTTTGAATGCACCGTTGCCGATGTGACATAAACCCTACTTCCAGACTTAGACTTTCGGGAGCAACCTACCACCCCTCGCATTTCCCCCCGCTCACCGTCTTCAACACCACCCCCGGCGGCGTACTCACGCTCAGCTGAGTTCATTATGCGAACTACTCGGGCCGCCCTTGCGGCGCAGGCGGCTTCCCTGGCCGTCCCCCAACCCACGGTCTCAGCTGAGTTAGTTATGCGGACTACTCGGGCCGCCCTTGCGGCGCAGACGGCTTCCCTGTCCGTCCCCCAACCCACGCCGCGGGGCAGCTCCAGGCTACGACGGCGTCGCGCCGACGCCGTGGTTAGCGAAGACGCCCAGAGGGTGGGCTCTATGCCCCCCCCCCCCTCAGGCGACAACCGCGGCCGCCGTCTCCACTGATTTGGCTCCCGGAGATGCTGCCGCCACAGATCTGGCCGCCGTCTCCACTGATTTGGCTCCCGGAGATGCTGCCGCCACAGATCTGGCCGCCGTCTCCACTGATTTGGCTCCCGGAGCTGCTGCCGCCACAGATTTGGCTCCCGGAGCTGCTGCCGCCACAGATTTGCCCGCAATAGAGGAAGGGGCAGACAGCGGCGACCACATATATGCCGGAGACACACTTGGGACAGGTTAGTTGTGCTGATTAACTGTATTACACACTGTAAAGTCGGACCTTTTAGTTTTAATTAGTGCTGAGATCCACCTTCTATTATTCACCTGTTATTCAGAGCTGTCGTCTGGTGATGAAGGGTCCTCGAGCTCATCCTCGCAGCAGGATCAGTTTATCAGGGGTCGAGGAATTAGAAAACCAACCCTAAAGCCAAGAGGAACATTTACAGTGGAGATGATTGACAAGAAAACTGGTGCCCCGTTGAAACCAGTCAAGGCACATAGGAAATTTAAGACATTGTGTGGGTGTGTAGTCAGGGAAAAGGTCCCCATTACGGTTGACGACTGGAGTCAAGTCACTCCAGAAGAAAAGACTTTCATCGTCAACGCCATAATGAGCCAGTTCCAGCTCGCAAATGAGGAATGGAAGCCTGCAGTTCAAGCTGCTGCTCTTTCTAAAGCAAAGGATTCGTTCCGTAACTTCAGGCACCGTCTGTACTCCAAATTCCAGAAGAAAAATCGGGATGCTACACTTGTATACCCCTTCATTAAACCTGACGACTGGAAGGAGTTCAAGAAGTATAGGAGGACGGAGGAGTTCCTAACAAAGAGTAAAGCCGGCAGCGCCCTCATCAGTAAAAACAAGCATCCCCACAATATGGGGGTTCTTGGATATGCTGGTTCGAAGCCCATATGGAGAAAACAGGATGAAGAAGCAGTTGCTTCGGGGGCACGGTTCCTTACTCTGATCTTGAAGGTGAACGGGCACGAGACTTCTTGAGGGCGAGGTCTAAAACAAACGAAGTTGGTGAACTTGTTATAACTCACCCCGAGACCCAAAAGTTACATAAAACAATGGTAATAACCATATATAACCTAAGTTGTTTCCTCCTTAACTGACACAATATTTCCTTGTGTACTGAATTCAGTGTACTACTTGTCTTATCTCCAGCTGGAGCTGAAAAATAAAAAGGACAGCGGAGAGATTCTGGCACGAGGGAAAGATGACATTCTCTCAAAAGCTTTGGCTACGCCTGAGCCCTCTGGTCGGTCTCGGACGTACGGCACCCATGTTGGCCACAAGAAGGCTTTCGCGATAGACCAGGCTGAAAGGCAGGCAATGAAAAAGGCCAGACATGACGCTCAAATGAAAGCACTAGAGACAAATATTACGGCCAATATCGTTAAGCAGCTTCGAGACGGTCACCTTGATCCCGGTAGGGGGGAGTGCCTGCAGCCAGGAGTAGTTGTGGATCATTGTCGGTTGATGGTCTTGTAGACACCGGCAAATATGCTGTGGACGACATCACGAGCCCGGTGAGATGCAAACTACATGTGCCTGTAACCGTGATGACGCATCATCCCCTGGTGGCAGCACTAGGTATGGTTCAGCCACCTACCGATGTGGTACCTCAAGTGGATGGTGTGCCCTTAAAGCCAGGTTTTGCAATGTGCTTTGTGGACAAGGTCATGCCTGGCTTCGAAGGCATCTTGCTATTTAACACCTGCGTCGATGCAGATGTACAAAGCTTGGGCCAGGCTAAGCTGAGATACGTACAGTGGCCCAAGAAGGAGATTTCTCTTCTCAGTGCCCTGCCATCCACCTCAACAGCTTCTCGACAGATGGCGTCGTCTGAAGGCCTCCGTTCAGCACAGCTCCTCCTTGATATTGCGGCCAAACAGCCTTCCAGAGAACAAGCAGTTGAAGATACAACGGTTGCACAGAGTTGTGAAGCCACACCAACACCGCCTGTCGATGGTAACTCACCTACTGCCCTTGTGGTGAACAACACCACCAACTTGGTTGAAGCTACACCAACACCGCCTACGCCTCCGCCTCCGCCTCAGCCACAGCAGGCTTATCTGCCGCCTCCGCCTCAGTCACAGGAGGCTCAACTGCCGTCCCTGCCTCCTCAGCCACAGCAGGCTCATCTGCCGCCTCCGCCTCCGCCCCAACTTGTTCGGACACGTAGAGGCACCACACCCGTCCGGGCGAAGGACCATGCCAAGATGGCCCCGATAAATAGAACCCCGATGAAGCCCAAGCCCAAGACCACTAAAAATAAAAAAATACTGCACCGATTTACGCGACCAATACCTAGATGACGAAGAATTTAATAAGAAATACAATGCAGAGGTGCAAAGTTGCCCCAAATACGTGCGTGGACAGCCATTGTTGACTAGAGATGGATTACAAAGATCAGGCTTGGCTTGCCAGCAGCTTCATGAAAAGTACCTCCTATATTGTGAAGAGAATAAGGACATGACCTTCAGTATCAGGAAAGAGGATTTTTACGGCGTCGAAGATGACGTTCCTTTAGCTGGGAGTTTTCAGAGATGTTCCAAGTTTTCAACCTGAATATTGTTGATGGCACGTTCATGCGTTTGTTCACATTGTATGTGCCTTACAAATACTTTTCACATTTTAATAGCTTTCTTCTGTTCAGTACATGCTAACTATTCTCTTTCTTGTACTTAGGAGCCAGGTATTCGAGTGCAACCGCAGGAAAGAACCGGTAGGTTTCCTTGACCCGGCTCTTATCAATTACACGAACATCTGCAGCAATCAATACGAAAGTACATTCGACTATGTGTGAAAGCGTTGACTCATTATCAAGACAAAGAGTTGATCCTGCTTCCTTACAATCAGGCGTAAGTTTGTTATCAAAAATTATCTGTACATCCTGCTTCCTTACCATCAGGCGTAAGTTTGTTATTTTCCTTTGCAGTTCTCACTGGTTCTTAGCTATCATCATTCCTAAACAGAACAAGGTATTGTATATAGATTCCCTACTTGGAAGTATAAATTATACACCCTTGGAGGAATTCTTGAACAGGTATTACATCGTTCCCTAGTTTACTTTATGATTTAACTTTCACGTGTTGTTTTCTCAATCCGCCAACTCATTACTTTTGTAGTGTGTTCGAAAAGTACTGATGATAATCAAGAGACCGTTGGCCAAGAGAGGAGAACAGGAGGCCATATTGAGTCACGTAAAGTTAACCCGGTAACAGTTGCTACTTTATTCCTAGTTTTCACAAATACCTGCTAGCAAACCAAACTAAGTGAGCGATTTTGTCACCAACATTACAGTGCCCTCAGCAACCACCTGGTACAAATCTTTGTGGGTATTATGTGTGCAATGCAATATTGAAAGTCGTTCCCACCTCGAAAAGTCTGCAAGCCTCGATTCGGTTAGTAATCCACGACATCATCAACAATTCATGTTTCCTAACAATATTTGCAGACATACATGACGAAAGATACCTAACTAAGAATCTGCCTGCAGCTTATAGGTGGAATGGGACGTGCACCTTTGAAGAAGGATGTTCTTACGATGGTGAGAGGCAAGTTTGCTGCGTTCGTCCTTAAACACATCGTAAGCAAGGAGGGAAAACTACACACCCTAATCCATGATCATGAGATCCTATTCGGCATTTGTTCACCTGTCCATACCGGCATTCTCGCTGGTGAGACTATAGATTTTTCCAAAACAATTGTTGTCACCATTGTGGTGTAACTTCTTTAAATTGTGTCCACTTTTTTCCGAACAATGGCTGAAAACTTTGTATTTGTAGCAATAGCAATAGCTGTGAACTTGTATTCCAACATTTGCTGTAAACTTTGTGTTCATATGATTGTTGTAAACTTGTATTGCTGAATGTCTGCTAAATAATTGCTGTAGCACGGGCGTGCAAGCGCAGCTAATTACTATTAGCTTGCAATTAGACATAGGAAACGGGCAAACAGAAATAGCCGTTGCCGACATGATACCACACTGGTAACGGAGGACAAAACCCTCCGTTGCCGAAATGGTCACACATTGGTAACGGAGGGCCGGAGGCTCCGATGCCGAAATTTTCTCACATCGGAAACGGTGTTCTGCCACCGTTACCGATGAGGGCCCTCACATCAGTATCGGAAGCGGGGACACGGACCCTTTCTCCGTTGCCGAAGGGGTTTTTGGCCCGTTTTCCGATGTGTCGTTCTGTACTAGTGACCCGGTCTACTTCGTCAGCGCAGTGCTGCGCGATGCTCGGGAGCGGTACCCCATGATGCAGAAGCTGCTGTTGGCAATCCTCATTGCCTCCCGCAAGATGAGGCCGTACTTCCAAAGCCATCCCATCACGGTGATATCCAAGTACCCACTCAGAAGCCCGTTGGAGAACCCACTTGCCACTGGACGCATATCATGGTAGGCCATGGAGCTTCAAGGTTTCGGCCTCAAGTTCGAGCACACGGACAACATCTAGAGCCAGGCGCTGGCGGACTTCACTGCTGAGTGGACCGAGACGGCGTTCGACGACCCGGATGAGGAAACCTACCTCCCCGGGAAAGAATATCCTAGCGCTTGGACCATGCACTTCGACGGCTCCTACACCAGGGGGAAAGGAGGCGCAGGGGTTGTCCTGACCTCACCAACTGGTGACCGGCTCAAGTACGTCGTCCAGATGCACTACCAAGGGAACATCTCCAACAACACGGCGGAGTACGAGGGCCTGCTCACAGGACTTCGTGCTGCCATCGGCCTCGGCATCAACAAGATCGTCGTCAAGGGTGACTCTCAGCTAGTCATCAAGCAAGTGAACAAGGAGTACGCGTGTCCTCAGATGGCACCGTACGTCGAGGAAGTCTAGAAGCTACAGCGGCGCTTCGACAACTTTCGGGCTGTGTATGTCCCGCGGGGAGAAAACACGGCCGCGGACGAGCTGTCGCAGTTGGCGTCCAAGCAAGAACCAGTGCCTCCCGGGATCTACATCGAGGTCCTCAGGCAACCTTCGATTCCCCCGAGAGGCTCGCGGCAAGATCTGCGTCGGGGGCTGGCGACCCTTCTACCTCGACAACACGGGTAGCCAGCCCAGAAGCTCAAGACCCGGCAGCCCTCTGGCGGAGGAAGCTATGCTTTCTTTCCGTCGGATGGTGCTACCGGTGGAAGGAACCCACCCACCCTGGGCCCGGGACATCGTCAAGTACATCATGGAGCACGCCCTCCCGGAGGATGACCACGACGCCGAGCGGGTGGCTCGTCAAGCCAAGCTCTACGTCATGATCGACGGCGAGCTCTACCGGCGACGGGACAACGGAGTCAAGCTCCGCTGCATCCCTCAAGAACAAGGCCAAGTACTGCTAAGGGACATCCACGAGGGCACATGTTCAAGTCATGTGGCATCAAGATCACTGGCGGGGAAAGTTTTCGTCACGGGTTCTACTGGCCAACAGTCCTCAGTGATGCCGAGCAGCTAGTCAAGACCTGTGAAGCCTGCCAGTACTATGCGAAGAACATACATCAGCCGGCGCAAGCTCTGCAGCCAATTCCAATCTCCTGGCCGTTCGCGGTCTGGGGGCTGGACATCGTGGGGAAGATACCAAGTCTGTCGGGGGCCATGAATACCTTTTCGTGGCCATCGACAAGTTCACAAAGTGGGTGGAAGTGATGCCAGTACCAAGGCAGACAGCTCAAGCAGCCATCAAGTTCATTGAAGGGATCGTGTACCGCTTTGGAGTACCCAACAGAATCATAACGGACAATGGCTCTCAGTTCACAAGCCGATCCTTCCTCAACTTCTGTGAAGAGCTGGGATCAAGGTGTGTTTTGCCTCGGTGTCCTACCCAAGGTGCAATGGGCAAGTGGAGCGAGCCAATGCGGAGGTCCTAAAGGGTTTGAAGACCAAGGCCTTTGACAAGTTAGAAGACAAGGGCAAGAACTGGATTGAGCATCTACCAAGTGTCTTGTGGTCCCTCAGAACCACACCAAGCAGAGCCACTCAGAAACACCATTCTTCCTTGTCTATGGAGCGAAGCCGTCTTGCCAACAGAGCTCAGGCATGGATCCCCCGGGTACTTGCCTATGATGAAGACGCAAGCTGAGAGGAGGATTGATGACATCAACTTCCTGGAAGAGGTGCGGTGTCGAGCTTCTTTACGATCTGCTCGATACCAGCAAGGGCTCCGCCGCTATCATGATCGCCATATCCGTTCACGGGTACTGGAACCCGGAGACCTGGTTCTCCGCAAGAAGCAGAAGCTTGATAACATGAACAAGCTGTCGTCCAAGTGGGAAGGACCTTATCGGGTGACGCATACCCTGAGACCCGGAGCTGTTTATCTGGAGGACGAGAAAGGCAGGCCGGAGGGCAACGCCTGGAACATCGAGAATCTCCGGAAATTCTACCCCTGAATACGAACATGAATCGCAGATAGTTCGAGTCAACTAAGCACGCCCAAGGGGCTAGTGTTCTGTATAAGGGTGTAAGAATCGTCGCCAAGGAATAAAAGATAAGTTTTTCAATTCCGTGAGCCTCTCTTGTTGTCGTGAAGTGTGTTATCCGTAACAACCCCCAAGCAGGGGGCTGACATGGTGCCGGTGGCTGACAGGTCGAGCGCGAGTAGCCTATCAGTAGGCGCTGCCACCTGATCGTGCCGTACTGCCGCGGTAAGAAGTGGAACGGGCAGTGCTGTGTTTTAAAGAACTAAACACAGAAATGCACATTCAACTTTGCTTGCGGGTTGCTCGGATGAAACACTTTCACGACATGTAAGGGAGGGTCCATTCTTTTCCTACTGAAAGTTTGTTGTGTGTAGCGCCTCTCCCGGGACAGGAATGGATGCTGAAGAGCGGCTCAGGAGCTGGATACCCGGGAAGGACGAAGCAGATCAAGGATGCGGCAAAAACAGCTAAGTCTTTGCATGTGCATCTTGCATTCTAGGCATAATATCTCGCTCGGAGTCAATATACCACCAACCTGCGCATGCTTGACAGTTGATGAGAACCTTTGCGGGGGTAATGCGTCCTCCCGGCGAACGGTCAGATTTCCCTTCTGGCCTAGTACCCGTGGCTGTGGAGTGGACTCCCGGAAGGCATAGTGCTCTTAGGGGTACTGCTACCGGTGCGGGCGGTTAGAGTACTTGTCACCTAAGAGATCTCCTCTGAAAACTTGACGGCGCGTTAGTGCAAAGGAAGGTTTGGGAAATGACCCCGGGAGTTGAGCCTAGGGTTGCATTCATCTGAACTTACATTCTGAATTTACAATTCTGAATTACATTCATTTGAGCTTTCCCTAAGTACATATCTAGCCTATGCTACTAAGGCCAGCTCAGGGCTCCTAGCTGCGCAGATCTGTCTTTTGTTTTATTGCCTGCCGGGTGCAGTCTTCTCTTCTGAGCCTGGAAGAGGAGGAGGCCTTCGCGCAGGATCTTGTCAGGCGCATCGAAGAGCTCGACCCCCTTCTGCCGACCAATGCGCTCCAGGGCCGAAAAGACGGAAGATCCGTCCGCCAGTTCGCCTATAGACTGACTCTCGGCCTGCGAAAAGCGGTCCAGATCAAGATCAAGGTCAACCAAGGCAAAAGACGGAAAGATAAAGGAGAACGAGCGACGAACCTGTTCGATGGCCTCGAGCTCAGCCACAACCAAGGAGAGCTCCGGAATATCGGTAGTTCTCTCCTTCAGAATGGACCACAGGTGCGCCCTCCTCACTGCCCTAATCCTCGCTTCCTCTTGGGCAGCAGGACCGGAGACGGCCGCCAGGCGGGCAATGTTCTGGACAGCAGAGGAACGGGACGCAACCTCGCCATCTGCGGCTCGGGCTCCAACCTCGTTGGGCGCCTCCACCGCGCCTCGAAAGACGGACTCCGCCGTCGACACATCGGACAAGGCCATCTCTGCTTCGCCAGACATTGTTCTGCGAGACGTGGAGAAGCAAAGGAAGAAGGAGAGCAAGGCAAGGCGAGAAGATGTGACGAATAGGCTGGGGTTTGAGGGCTTTTTATAGGCCTCTCATCCCCCACCTACCCCCAGGCGGTTCGGCTGCCACAGTAATGGGAGCGCGTTTTGCAAAAAACTCGTTCTCATTCACACGAGCGCGACTCGAGGACAAGGAGGAAACAAGCTCTACTTCATTTACAAGGACTACAAGGGGACGGTCTTTTTTACAACAAAAAGATTGGCTCCCGTCGAACAAGGAGCACCGCCGTACAATGGAAGGCGCTACTTCCAGAAGTACGTCGTCAAGGTCACCGAGGAGGAGGTCAACGAGATCTCCATGGCGCCCGTCCGAAGCTCCTCGCCTTCAAGAAGACGAGCTCTCCTCGACCTTGAAGTTAGATGAGCTTTCCTCATCTTCATCCTCATCGTAGGAGCTCGAGCTGCCGCTGTTGCTCTCCGTGCAGCACTCCACGCGTCCGCCGTCGACACCGAAGATCTTCACGAAGAGCGTCGCATCCCCGTCGAACCGGAACGCCAAGCATTGCCCCCGGGACAGGCGGCGAGCGCGGGAGAACAACTTCCACCCCTGACCCAGGAGCAAGGCGCCTCCGGTGGTGCGCTCCGCCAAGGCCCAGGAGGGGCCATTGGGACAACCGTCAACCTACAGCCAGAAGCCGGAGGGTCTGATGTCCTCCGTCGTCGTCGCAAAGGAATCCGGCAGGAGAAGCCGGCTGCGAGGCCTGTGGTTCAGATCCACGATGAACTCGAACGGCGCGAAGCTAGTATGAACCATGCTCCTGGAGGAGGGAGCAGCGGAGCCGCGGCCTCCACGGCCGCCGCGACCGCGAATCCCACGACCTCGCGGAGCAGATCGACCGCGAGTGGAGGGGCCGCTATCCGCAGCGACTAAAGAAGAACGAGGTCGCCCAACTCCTCTCTTCACTCTCGCCATTGGCGCTTGTGAGGAGGCCTGGAGGTGGGCTGAAGAAGAAGATGGATGAAAATGCGAGGGGCGTGCCCTGCTTTTATAGCCACGGCGGCGCCTCTGCCAGGCGTCTCCTCGTTTCTTCCATTACTGGCAATCGAGGGGGATGTTGCAGTTGCTGCCCCGAGCGGAGTAGTTCCAAGACCGTCAAGGCCACTAAATGAAGCAAACCAAGAAGACCAGGTGCCCGGGACCCACTTTGGCCTATCTTTAGGCCATAGCCCCGGCAGCTGAAGCTCAAGCCGCCGGGACCATGCCCGGGGGATACTGTCGCAGCAGTGGAACATGGGGTTCCCCTAGTGCTGCCAAAGTGGGTCCACTCCCTGTGGGCCCAAGATGAAGATGGACAAGGCCAAGAACCAAGCCAAGCTGGCGGGTTCACCCTTCGACCCCGCGAAGGCCAAGCAACACCTACACCGACAAAGGACTCCGGTCCTGGGGGCATGCCGGGTCCCCAAATCAAGCCAGAAGACACAGAAGGCCCCGAGGGTCCGAGTCCCCGGCAGGAGGCCGGGCTCCCTCTCGGGTACCTCCCCGCATCAGTGTGGATAAGCACTCCACCTCATGCTAGAAGACCTCAGAAGACTTGGGAAGCAAGGCAAAGGTGGCGCGGGCAGGGAGCATAGCCCCTGGTTGTGTCAGCCACTGTTCACCCCAAGGCGGACGCTCCCACCTAACCCAAAGGAGACGCTAGGCTGAGGAGAGGCCATGTCTCCTCCTAAACCAGCCAGGGAGGGTCCTTCACCCCGAAGGCCCCTCATGCCCCTCACGTGCCCTGTGGCAACCCCTTGGCCTATAAAAGGAGGACCAAGGCACGGAGGAGGGGGAGGTCGGACCAAGAACTAGTCGAACCAGAGCAAGACTAGACTAGGGCTGCCAAGGTAGAGAGGAAGGTGACCTCCTCCGGGTCAGGATCTGTCCTTCTTCTACCTCCAGCCAAAACCCTTCCGGGTACCCTGTCCGGGAGGCTCCATTGTAAGCCACACTATGAAGAACCCATCAATCCAGACATGCAGGAGTAGGGCTTTTAGCCTCCGGGCGGCCTGAACCTGGGTAGCTCCTTGTGTCCCTTTGCTTGCATGCTTTGATCGTGGAGAGGAGAGCTTGATCCCGACTCCGCCCACGAAGACGATTCTCAGCCTCCTTCGCACCCCGTGCCGAACCTAAAAGGGGGTATCCTCTACTCCCGGTGTCCGTGCATCGAGACACGACAGCATGTTTGATGATTATTGGATATTTCACTGCCGGAGTCAGATTTCAGCTGGGAAAAGCACCGTCAAGACACTATATTTCTGGAGCTCTGAAAATCTCGTCAAGAATACAGAAGTTCCTATTTTATCAGAAGACGGAGGCAGCCAAAAGGGGAGGCTGAGATGGGCTAGGAGGGGCCCACACCACCCCTGGGCGCGGGCCCCACCTTGGCCGCGCCCAGGCATGGTGTGGTGCCCCTGGCCCACCTCAGGCGCTCCCCCTTCGCGTACTTCATCCCCTCAACCCTAATTTTGGAGGAGAGAGCCAGAGAAAATATTCCGCCGCCTCCACGGGGCGGAAACAACAGAGAGAGAAAAAGCTCCCCGGCAGGGAAAATCTGCCGGGGAAATTCCCTCCCGGAGGGGGGAGATCATCGCCATCCTCATCGTCATCACGCTGGACTTCATCGGGATCATCATCATCTCCACTGCCATCACCACCATCACCGCTGCTCCATCCCGTTCCGCTGTAACATCCAGGGCTATACTTTGTCTAGTTCATAGGGGAACTCTCCCGGTGTTAATTACTCCTTGTGGTTGATGCTATTGAGTTTTATCGGTGAATTGAAGTATATGTTCAGATTGTTATTCATCATTATATCACCTCTGATCATGATCCATATGATGTCTTGTGAGTAGTTCTTTTAGTTCTTGAGGATTTGGGAGAAGTCATGCTGTTAGTAGTGGAATTATGTTGAGTAATATTTAATGGTTTGATATTTAAGTTGTGGTGTTATTCTTCTAGTGGTGTCGTGTGAACGTCGACTACATGACACTTCACCTTTATGGGCCTAGAGGAATGCATTGTGTATTTGGTTGCTAATTGTGGGGTTGCGGGAGTGACAGAAACCTAAACCCCCGTTAGTATACCGATGCATGAGGGAGCGTAGGATCTCAGAGTTTAAGGCTGTTGTTAGATTTATCTTAATTACTTTCTTGTAACTGCGGATGCTTACAAGAGGTATAATCACAAGTATGTATTAGTCCAAGTAAGGGCGGTGCATTAGCATAGGTTCACCCACACAACACTTATCAAAACAATAAAGATTAATCAACTATATGAAGCGAAAGCACTTGATTAGAATCTCGTGTGTCCTAAAGAACATTTTGCCATCATAGGTAAACCAACCGGCTTGTCCTTTGCGCTAAAAAGGATTGGGCCACTTGCTGCAATTATTATTACTGTCTTTTACTCACTCGTATTTTATTTACCTGCTATATCAAAAAACCCTAAAAACTTGTCTGCTAGTGTTTACAGTGAAACCTTTACCGAAACTCCTAGTCAGCACCTTCTGCTCCTCGTTGGGTTCGACACTCTTATTTATCGAAAGTACTACGATACACCCCCTATACTTGTGGGTTATCAGTGGTCGCCAGAGGAGGGGTGGGAGGGAGTCGCCATACGTGTAAGAATGGATGTTGTGATGATCCCGATGGATCTGACGAGCTGAGATCATCTATACGAGGATTTTGAGAGGAATTGGTTGATAAACTAGGTAAATTGCTTGATAAAAACTAAAATAAATTGCAGGAAATAAAGATAAAATTAGGGTTCATATTTCTTGGTTGATTGCAACAGGATAGAAGGTAGACTTATAAAGAGCGAGCCAACTACAAGATGTCATCATAGGGAAATACCTAAAGTACCCTTATAGCTAGTAACATACTATTCCATGCCACTAATCTACCTATTACACATCACCAGGGTGGAGCTATGTGTAGTTTAGGGGGCCGCTGCCCCCCCCCCCCCCCCCCCCCAACCTAAGAAATTTTTAGCCCAAAACCAGTAATATTTGACATTTTTGCTTTCAAAACGGTAGTTTTGACCCATTTGTCCCCGAACCGTGGCCCATTTGGGGACACCCTTCCAATATTAAACTTCTGGGACGGTGGGACCCCACGACAGCTCCTGGCGAGGCGATGGAGCAGATAGATTTCCTCCGCCTCTGGTAGTTTTGTATCTGCCACTGCTGTTGGTAGGAGTGCATATCGAGTGATCCCACACCTTCATATGGTACGATGATAACATTTCTCAAAATTTAAAATTTTAAGTTTCAGAAAATTCGAAAAAAATCGTGGGTGTTCACAAGTAGTGTGTTTATGATCCCTAGAATTCGCATAACCAAATTCGAAATATACCCATAGAAACAAAAAATTACAAATCCAATATGAATAGCATCACAAAATGACACTATTCGCATAGCAATTTTTTTTTTCACTGTGTGTAACTGAAATTTGGTTCTGAAAATTTTATAGAATAGAATGTAAACACACATTTTGTGAACATCCATCATTTGTTTAGGAATTTTTTTAACTCGTGTAAATTTAAATTTTAGATATTGGTATCATGTGTGGCATCACTAGATATTTTCTCCTGTGGCTGGTGTTGGGTCAGAGCATCCGAGTATGTACTTGCTAAGTTAACTAATTCTGGTATCTGAAAATTTCCTGAAATTTGTTAGGGTCCATTCGCGTGCAGTAATATCGGCGCTTTCTAGTTTGATTGGTCGGAATGTGCTTGTGATCGGTAATGGCGGGATGTTTTTTGGGCTTAATGGCTGTGAATCAAACCTACGAACAGCACACTCTGCTTCGGTGACGCCTGTCCTTTTTTTTTTTTTTGGATAACTAACAAAAAAGATGGTTGCTCTAGACTGTGCTCCACAGTTGCGTAGTTTGTACAACGTACCGGCATGTCGTATGTACATGCACATTTGAATATCAGAGAGTATTCATTTCAGATTCAGTCCACAAAATGATCGAGGGAACCATGTTGCAGTCAAATTCAGTTAACATCTAAATGTCGCCGTGTGGTTTTCTGCGGCAGTTTACACCCATGTTGGGAACTGGTTTGAGTCTGTGCAGCATACAAACCCAATGGAGCAAATTGTTCAACTCCTTCGACAAAGCGAGAATGGAAGTCCATGTGAATTTCGTACGTTCATGACTTTCCATTAGTGGTACTGTAGCATGTTTGAGTCTCCTTGCAGTTTTGTGAAATATACAGTCTGTTTCTTATCATGTCAACCGATTTATTATTCATATTTACGGACATGTCATTGTTCTGAATTTGTGAATATGGTTTTCAACCTGAGGTCATTTCAGTTACCTGCAAAACATTTCTTGAAAATTAGTTTTGTGCAAATGCAAAGTTTGCAAATGGAGACAAAGTCCTTTCTGGAGGTGTACCTAGATTTTCTATTGAACACTCTTATGGGTCCTGATCTTATTGACAAATGGCTCCCATGTATCCTGATGGTAGCATCAGTAGTTTTTTTTTAGAAGGGGAAGAGAGTTCACACTTGCCTATTTACCCTATGTCTACTAACCACATGTCTGATCTCACAGGCAAGTACGAGGCTGTTTCTGAATCTGGGAGTCCTCCAAAGTTCAGAGCATTACTGAATAGCAGGAAGAGTCAACCGAAGTAAAATCTTTTCTTTGCTCACCAGGCCAATCTTCAGCAAGTGTAACAAAGTTCTACATTAGTCAATCCTTGTAGATGCTGATATCGATGATTCGGAGCTTGTACTGGACATGCTTGCTGGAGAGGGTGGCCACTGGCCACAGAGATTTTTTCGACATATCGGTTTGATTCAAGTTTTCTTGCTGTCATGGAAGAATTAGATGCTATTTCAGATTTCATGGATGTTGGATGAGAATGGCCACGTATTCTTCAATTCAAAAAAAAATGTCAGATGTTGGGCTCAGGCTGATTGCGGCTCTTGGAGCCCAAGAACATGTTCTTTGTCCTGGATGAAGGCAAATATAATTGTTGCACTTGATTGATATGTCCCACGGCTGGGATTATATATAGTACAAGGAGTCTTGGTTGCCAAGCTAGCTAGAGATTACAATTTAGGAAATATACGGCCGGCTGAACGTGTCCTACTCATACACGTCTAACACCCCCCCCCGCAGTCGGAGCGGGAGTAGGGCGGACGTTCAGGCTGGAGCGGAACTCAGTGAAGACCGTCGACGGCAACCCTTTGGTGAAGATATCTGCATATTGGGAAGATGTTGGGACATGGAGAACACGGACATCTCCAAAAGCAACTCGCTCGCGAACAAAATGAAGATCAATCTCCACATGCTTGGTACGTTGATGTTGAACTAGGTTGGTCGATAGGTACACCGCAGATATGTTGTCACAGTAGACCACAGTAGCGCGATGAAGAGGGCGGTGAAGCTCCGTGAGGAGCTGACGTAACCAGCATGCCTCAGCAACAGCATTAGCGACACCCCGGTATTCTGCTTCCGCACTCGACCGGGACACAGTTTGCTGGCGTTTAGAGGACCAAGAGATCAGATTGTCGCCAAGGAATACTCCGTAGCCTGATGTGGACTTTCGTGTGTCAGGGCAGCCAGCCCAGTCAGCATCAGTGTATGCAGTAAGCGATGTTGGCGACGATCGATGTAGTTGTAGGCCATAATCGATGGTGCCATGAAGATACCGGCGAATTCGCTTGACTGCGTTGAGGTGTGGCTCACGGGGATCATGCATGTACAAGCATACCTGTTGAACGACATAGGCGACATCAGGTCTGCTGAATGACAAGTACTGGAGTGCACCCACCAAGCTCCGATAGGTGGATGGGTCAGCAACGGCGGTGCCATCAGCGCCGAGCTTGGACTGTGTATCGACAGGAGTGGAGCAAGGATTGCACTCGCTCATACCTGCACACTCGAGGACGTCGACGATGTACTGCCGCTGTGAGAGGAACATGCCAGCAGAAGAGCGAGTAACAGCAATGCCCAGAAAATAGTGTAGAGCGCCAAGATCCTTGAGGGAGAACTCGCGCTCAAGAGCCATGATGGTTTGTTGAAGTAGCTGCTCGGATGAAGCTGTGAGTACTATGTCGTCGACATATAACAGTAGGTAGACAATCTCACTGTTGCGGGTGTAGATGAAGAGTGAGGGGTCCGCACGGGAACCAACAAAGCCGAGACGAAGAAGATGATCAGCAAAACGGCTGTACCATGCACGTGGCGCCTGTTTAAGCCCATAGAGAGACTTATTGAGACGGCAGACGTGGTCGGGCTGGGAGACGTCGACGAAACCTGTCGGCTGTGCACAGTAGACTGTCTCGGCGAGAGTTCCATGTAGAAAAGCATTGTTGATGTCGAGCTGATGAACCGGCCAGTCTTGAGAGATGGCAATGGAGAGGACGGTCCGAACAGTTGCCGGTTTAACAACTGGGCTGAAAGTCTCTCCGTAGTCGACGCCGGCACGTTGAGTGAAGCCTCGGAGGACCCAACGTGCTTTATACCGGTCTAGAGAACCATCCGGCTTGAACTTATGTCGAAATATCCATTTGCCTGAAACAACATTAGCGCCAGGAGGGCAGGGAACAAGATTCCATGTCTTATTGTTCTTGAGGGCAGTGAATTCGTCGACCATGGCAGAATGCCAGTTGACATCCTTCAGGGCACTGCGGTAGCTCTTAGGAAGTGGACTGGGGACATCAGCAAGGAGAGTAAGGCGATCAGCAGGCTTAGACATCATGCCACGTTTGCCACGAGTGTACATCGAATGCGTGTTATCGACAAGAGGAGGACCGACTGGAGCCAGGACCGTGGGTGGTGTAGGTGGAGTAGGAGGCGGAGGCGGTGTAGGTGGAGGAGGAGGTGGAGGCGGTGTAAGTTGTATAGGAGGTGTAACGGGAAGCGGAAGTATGGGTGGAAGATTATCGAGAAAAGATAGATCAGTGGCGGTAGGAGGTTGTGTTGAAGTTGTGGAGAAAGGAAATGAATTTTCGTCGAAGACGACATGACGGGAGATGATAATTTTGTGAGTGGTAAGGTCAAGACATCGATAGCCACGGTGATTAGACGGGTAACCTAGGAAAACACATGCGGTTGTGCGAGGAGCTAGTTTGTGAGGTGCTGTGGCGGAGAGGTTAGGATAGCATAAACAACCAAAAACACGGAGATGATCTAAAGGCAGAGGGAGACCTAGGAGAACTTCGTGTGGTGTGCGCTGCTGAAGGGTTTTAGTGGGGTGAAGGTTGAACAGAAAAGTGGCAGTGTGAAGTGCTTCGACCCAATAGACCGGAGGCATGCTTGCTTGGAAAAGAAGTGAACGCACCATGTTGTTCGTAGAACGAATGACACGTTCGGCTTTGCCGTTCTGGGGGGATGTGTATGGGCAAGACAAACGAAGTGTGGTGCCTAGGGATGAGAGGAAAAGACGAGCAGCGTTGTTGTCAAATTCGCGGCCGTTGTCACTTTGCAAAGACTGAATGGTTGTATTAAATTGTGTAGAGACATAAGCAAAGAAATTTTTGAGGGTAGGAAAAGTGTCAGATTTGACGCGCAAAGGAAAAGTCCAAAGATAATGAGAGAAATCATCTAACACAACTAGGTAGTATTTGTAACCGGACACACTAGACAGAGGGGAGGTCCATAAATCGCAATGAATCAATTGAAAGGGGCGATTTGTTTGAGTAGAAGAATTATCAAAGGGTAGGCGAACATGTTTCCCTAACTGACAAGCATGACATAAATGATTATCCGAACTATCTTTATTACAAGGAAAAGAAAAGGCACTTGCTAGGTGCGACAAAGCTTGACTACTAAGATGTCCTAGACGACGATGCCACAATGTTGATGACGATGTAGTGGTGGAGAGAGCATGCGCAGGAGAAGACGGCCACCAGAAGGGGTAACTATTGCACCTGACGATCTCGTTCTTGGTGCGGAGGTCCTTCACAGAGAGACCAAAAGGATCAAACTCGATAGAAACAAGATTATCAGTGGTAAATTTGCGTACAAAAGAAGATTTTTGATGAGGTTAGGCGTAACTAAGACATTATTAAGCTGAAACGTGTGATTAGGAGTAGAGAGAGTGGTGTGACCGACACGGGTGATGGGAAGGGGATGGCCATTGCCGACGATGACATGTGGATAGGGGGAAGGAGAGGGTAGGAAGTGTGAGAGATTACCCTGATTACCGGTCATGTGAGCGGAGGCTCCGGAATCCATGATCCACGCATTCGAGGACGGTGGCGTCAGAGACATGGTGTTGAAAGCCTGCATGAGTTGGCCTTGGTCGAAAGACGGAGCAGTGTATGTCGGTGCAGACGGTGGAGCTATCTGTGATGAAACTGGCACGCCTGGTGGCCACGGCGAGGGAGAACCATATAGCCATGGAGACGGGGGCGACACCATGGCATGATGGGCCTGAGGTGGACCAAGGAGCGGCGGGCGCGGTGGCGAACCGGGCCACATTTGGATGGAGCCTGCCCAGGGGTTCTGCATTGAAGGCCAGGGAGCATGTGGACCGTTCCCAGGTGTGTGGGGGTTGACGCCGCCGCGCTGCTGGGGAGGCACGGAGTGCAGGTAGCGGCACCGTGCGCCAAAGCGGCAACTTCCTCGCTGGAAATTACGACACGCCTCAGGGCGGCGCGGAGGTGCAGTGTTGTCCGCTGGACCACGCGGTGGTTGAGGCATGGGAGCGCCTCGAGCGACGAAGGCGGATGGAGCCGAGGGTGAGGACTCGTCGGACTGCTGCAGTGTTAGCTCTTCGAGGAGAAGCGATGAGCGCACGTCGAGGAACGACGGTAGGGGGCGCTGCTTGAGGGTCAGCGTGCGCATGTAGGCAAGCTTAGACCCGAGGCCGCGGAGCGTGTTCTGGACGAGACGCTTGTCGGTGATGGTCGTGCCCAATGCGTTGAGCTCGTCGGCAAGAATCTTTTGCTTGCGGCAATAATCTGCCACGGTCATGGAGCCCTGTTTGAGACCGTGGAATTCTTGCTCGAGGTAGGAGGACCGTGTCTCAGCGTTGTCGTGGTAGATGTTGGAGAGGCGCGTCCATAGGGCGTGGGCAGGCAGCGGCTTGGTGGTGTCAACGACCATGGCGAGAAGCTCGGGCGCGACAGCGCTGTTGAGCCATGATCGGACGATGGCGTCGTTCCGACTCCACTGCGGCGTGGGATCGGCGGGGTACTCGTCCTCGACAAGATGATCCTCGAGTGCGTACTTTTCAGCAGCGTCGAAAAACATGCCACGCCATTGGAGGTAGTTGGAGGTGGAGAGCTCGAGGGTGACCGGAACAACGGCGCGGATGCTTGGGAGCGCAGCCGCGAGCGCCCAGAGAGAGGCTTTGGCGGCGGCCTCGGCCGCGGCGGCGGCGGTCGTATCTGAGGGCGCCATGGAGAGAGAGGATCGTAAACCCTAATCTGATACCATGAAGGCAAATATAATTGTCGCACTTGATTGATATGTCCCACGGCTGGGATTATATATAGTACAAGGAGTCTTGGTTGCCAAGCTAGCTAGAGATTACAATTTAGGAAATATACGGCCGGCTGAACGTGTCCTACTCATACACGTCTAACACTGGAGACTTGTAATAAGGTCGGGAGATGCAATACCATTCGATTGCTGAAAATTTTAGCTTGATCTACCGTGACTGGTATGTTTGGTGGATGATATTAAAAGGGAAAGATACACTATATTGATAATATCTATTATATACTAAAAGCAAAATGAGAGAGTTTTTTGAGCCACAACGTTAGTTCACATATGCTAGAAATATATAATCCGTCGATTATATTTGTAACAGATGAGATTAAAAGATAAATAAGTTACGTACAACATTAATCGGGTGCAAATAAATCACGTTTAACACGTATCAGGAAACACGTTCGAAACATCACGTTTCCTGGAAGCAAACACGTCCGTGGAAAATGGATCGATCGATTTAACTGGGTCGCTGGTCCCCTCGGTAGCCGGCCCATGCGGGTGCATGGAAGAGAGGAGAGAGAAAACAAGGAGGAGAAGGATGATAGGCCAAATAACTCAGCCCAGGAAGAAAAGAAAGGAAAAAAAAAAGAAAGATAGGCTGAAGAATTCGGCCCATTTAACTAGGAATTAAAGAACAATGTGAAAGAATATTTTGAATGGGGATTTCTCGCCTAAAATTTAAAACCAAAAATTTAATTCCAATCTGATTTAATTCAAATTAAATTCATTTTAAAAATATCATACTGATGCGAACAATTCTCTCGGAAAGTTTTGTATTTTGTAAAAGTTTTAAAATGTCGAGAAAATTGGGATGTTACACCTAAGCAAATAAGTTTACACATGATCATTTAGAGACGAACAAGTGACAATTCGAGATATTAAAGTCCAACAGGATGTGCTAACCTCTAAATATGTTTGAGGCATCATTATACGGGGTTCCAAATATAGCCACCACGTTCATCTAAATTATTGTGATAGTTAGATATAAAATTATTTGTTAGATTAACAGCAAATATTAGTCACGTAGCCTGCCTAGCGCGTTTAATGTTAAGAAGATAAGTGTCGGACATGGACTCCCGTCATTAAGAAATCAGAATTCAACAAGCAACTCCAGCATGTTACACACATATACAAAGCCATCGATTTATGTGGCCATGTGCAAGAATTATTTAGATTGAATGTTCAATATATATCTTGAATCATCCCTATTTGTGATTGCTAATTCATAATAAATTATTTAGAATTATTGTATGTTCAAACAAAAGATGCATTAGATCCGTCATAGTTTACAATTATCCAATTATTTTTTATTCATATACTTGAAACTTAAAAAACTAAATGTTATCTATTTAGAGATAGGTGACATATTTTCTTTAACAATTTTGCCATTGGATGTAAGTTTGTGACGAGGGTAAGAATTTCTTTTACGAGGGTAATATCACAAGTTATTTTACGTGGTCGTACGCCTCCAGTTTTGTTATAATTTAAGTTCGCTCTCCGCCTCCAGTTTTTTGGTACATTATATTTATCTTAATACTAGGATCATAATACACTCAACATGTTACCAACATATTTCTTTTATTTTGAAGATATTGTACAAATTTTTCATCAAGAATAAAAATTCAAAGATCATGTTTTTAGTATGAGTTTGTTAAGCTTCAAACAAAGGTCAAACTTGATCTTGCGAGCAAACACAAATTAGTTTGGTTGTTGTGCTCGAAACGTCACCTCTGACTATATAAATAAGAAATCGACAAAAAAGTGCTAATATATATAATTAGATTTTCCTACAAAACCTTTCATAAGTTTTTAATATCATTCATTTGAACATGAGAAACAAATATCTTCATATCACCAAATTATATAACTGAAACTTTGACAACAAAATACAAGTGGTGACTCTTTAATCTCATTTCTTTGCAATATAACCAATTACACGATAAAACGTAAACTTTGCGTCTTCAAAATAGCGTCCATATCCAAACGGTCCGTATTGTATACTCCCTCTGTTTCTCAATGTAAGGTGTATAGTTTTTCCAGAAAAATTTCAAAATATAAGGTATAATGCGATTTATGGACAATTTTACTCATCCAAAAATGAATCCTAATTTATAGGGTGTATTGTTTTCAATTTGTGTCTATTAGGAACTCATATCTCCTGATTTTTTCTAGAAGAAGATGAGTCCACCGTATGCCAAATACCCATATCTTAATATTCGTTCAGAAAACTCTACACCTTACATTCAGGAATGGAGGGAGTAACAAATAAGGTAAACATGAGAGAGAAATATCTTCATAACATCAAATTATATAACCAAAGTTTTCGACAAACTACAAGTGGTGCCCTCGCATTTGCGAGGACCCCTGTGCTAGTTTATTCAATAATAGCACAATAATCATTAACTTTACATCAAAAAAAAAACACTTGCGAAACAGTGGCACCAACACTGTCTGAACACTGAAGACTTGCAGTGAAGGAGCTAACCAAGCACATAAACATCGAGAATACAAGATTTTTTATCCGTGGTGCTGCCAACGGTTTGATTACATATACTTGATGCAAGATTTAACTTGTAAGTAATCAGACAAAATTGTCCCTTTGACAAAGGTTTGCAACTCAAATCTATCTCTGAGCATGAGGTTCCTCCGGGGCATCAGCTGCCCGTACTCTCTCAGCATTCCACTGAATCATGCGATCTGCCTGACTAGAATTCGCGTGAAGATTTTGCCTTGCCTTGGCTTGATCACGCCGGTGGGGCTAGACGCTAGCTAGGACTGTGATTACTCTGGTTGTCCATCATCTGTTGTCAGACAACGCCATGTCCTGCAGCGCTGGGAAGGATACTGTTGCGACAGCATTGCCTCTTGCTCTCAGGTGACGATCTTGCTGCCGCCGCCTTAGCGCCGCTGCGGCTGGAGCTGGACTCGGAGTCTCCGGACGCAGACGACGAAGGCGAAGGATCATCTTGGGCGCGCTTCCTCTTGATTTGAGCAGCCGGGAGGATCTGATCCAGCACGTAGGACGGCAGGTCCTTCCTACGGGCGTGCTTGACCTCCAGCTCCATCCCGGGTCTCCAGAACTCGTACATGTACACCTCCTGCTTGAACCCCTCTGTCGTCGCACGGAGGTCGAACTGCACCTGGGGCTGCTTCTGCTGCTCCTCCTGCTGTTGTTGTGGCTTGGACAGACCCACGAAGAACGATGACGTGCAGTGCAGATCAGTGGGCTTGGCGGCGTACGCCTGCGGGTTGGGGTGGCAGAGCAGCATGCCTGCCGTGGCCATCTCGACCCTGATCACCAGCTGTCTCAGTCGCGACTCCACCCACCCCTTCCACTCCCGGAGATCGGCCTCTCCGCCGGCTGCCTTCACGTCCACCTGCAAATAGCTCTTGTACGCCTTGAAGAACTGAAACGGCTCGAACAGGGCCTCCCACCCGCGGGCGCCGCCGGACTCGGCGATCTCCTGGCTGACGACGCGGCCGACCTCGAGCTGCTCCGTGATGATCCGTAGAGTGGCGTGGGAGACGTTGTAGCAGGAGTTCATGCACGGGTACGCCGGGGTGATGACAGGCATGAGGTGGCTCCTGTCACGGGGGTTCCTCCTCGGGTCCCAGACTGGCAGCCGGAGCGCGAGATCGCCGTTGTTGTCGTGCTCGATGGCCTCCAACAGCACCGGGTTGGGCCATTTCCACTGTGCGAAGATCTTGAAGAACCGGTGCACGAGCATGCTCGGCGCGGCGTTGGGGTAGAACTGGCAGACGCGCGCCACGAGGATGGCCCATCCGACGCCGCCAAGGAATCCCATCACGTTGGAGTACACGCCCCGCGCCTTGGCCCAGTGCTTGACACAGCGCAGCGTCATGCGGAACGCGGCGGCGTTCGGGACGAGACGCATGAGCTCGTCGGCCACGCGCACGCCGTTGAGGCTGCGGACGCTGGCCAGGTCCATGCCGCGGAGCACGGAGCGGTCACGCAGGTCAATGTCCTTGGGCACCACCGGGAGGCACACTCTGGCGTAGAGGAGGTCCACGGGCACGCCGTGGAACCTCATCTTCATCACCGGCACGTGCGCGCGCGGCACCGGCTGCAGCTCCGCCACGGCCTCCGTCTCGGCCAGCACGCCGCCCAGCACGTCGAAGAAGTCGTGTTCACGGTCAATGTAGGAGGGGCCGACGACGAGGGCGTCGATGTCAGAGCCGCGGCCGTGAACGCCGAGGCGGTACGAGCCGAAAGGGAGGAGCACGGCGGTGGCTTGCTCGACCACACCGTCAGGGTAACGTCGCTGCGCGGTAAGACGCTTGACCCACCGATCCAGGATGGCTTGGATTTCGCGCAGCACATGCTCGCGGGCAGCGAGCTCGTCGGAGCTCTCGTTCAACCCGGCCTCGCGAAGACACGTTTCCAGCCGAGACGTGCACTCTTGCTCGGCGGGCGTCGGACTGACAAGTGAGATGGGCTGCTTGATGATGTCGAGGGACGGCATGGTAGAAATCGAGAAGTGGATGACCGGCCGTGGACCGTGGTTCTAGCCTTGGGGAGATGTGGGATTGATCGTACTGCAAGGAGTGGTGGTACTTATAGCCAGCAAATCGTACTACTAGTCGGACTAGGAAATAGGATGTGGGAACGATATTGTAAGGTTTTGCACGCGACCCAAACCGGCTAGCTCTCGGACATGAGCCTCACGTACACGGTCACTTGCCAAAACTATCACTTCTTGAATACGAGCTGGACTAGAACTAACACCTAGCTATTCTAGTCCTAGTCCAACTCCAACACCAACACTTAGGGCGTGTTTGGTTTCATGGGTCGAGGTCGGCCAGGCTCGCTGAATGTAAAAACGGCCGTTTGGTGAGCTGAGCCGGGTCCGCGTTGTTGACACGCACGAATCTCAAAACACCGCCGAGTCAGGCCCTGGAAGAACGACCGATTTGGCCATTTTCTCAGAGCCACCCTCGCGCAGTGCAAATGGGTAACGCCTCCGCCCTCCTCGTGCGAGTTTCGTGCGACGTATTCGATACAGCTCTTTCGCGCGCAATCAAAAATGCGGCGGGAGAAATTTTGCCTCACCGCCCTCCATTTTCGCCCTCTATATCTGCCGATCACTGCCTGTTTTTGCGCCCCCACCCCCCCCCCCCCCCCCCGTCCTCCCCTCCCACCTCCGAGCTCTCTCGTCGGTAGCCTACTAAGATCTGCACGAGTAGGTAAGCGGCGGCAGCTACTACTCCAGCTAGCGGTGGAGACAAGGCGTGTGTTGGCTTCCTCTTCTACGAGCTGTGAGGATCTGCATCGGCTGCAACCATGCCTGTAAGTTCATCAAACCCTAGGTGTTCTACCTTATATCTGTGAGCAGTTGGTACGTAACCATGTCTACATGTGCATGATGTACTGTTAGCTAGCAGATTAGAGTAGATCTAACTTGTTTTGTAGCAGATACGAGCTGGTTTGAGAAGTTTTTGCTTTGTTAATCATGATGTCGTGGTGGTAGTTCATGTTCAGTGAATTGGTTCTAGTTCTTAGCATGCTAGATTTGAGTAGATTATGATGTGGTAGACTTCGTGTTAGATCTTCATGTTGTTCTGTTGGTCGCGACCTTTGTAGGACTATACCGTCGACGAGTTCGCTAAGTCCCTGGCATAGAGCCAGAATACCCTCGCCCTGTCCTTGGTCCCTTGTTCTCAGAGAGATCTACGAAGTGCCACTAGTACAGAACGACATATCAGATACCCCCTTATGGAAACGGCGCGAGTTAGGCGATAGAGAATCGAGCTTTCCGCGTGAAAAAATGGCCCATGAGGGCTATCCTCTCGTGACCCACGACACATCGGCAACGGTTGCGCATATTTCTCTGTTTCTAATATATTGCCAACGGTCCCGAAACTACCTCAGTTCCCAAAATTGTGCTCATCGTAAACGGAGCTTGACGAATGTATGTTACCAAGGTGAAAGCCCAGTAAGCCCATAAGGTGGCGAGCCTATAAGAACCCCTACTCCGTCTCACACTCGCAGTCTCTCCCAAGTCCCAACCCTAGCCGCACACTCTCTCCACGCACTTTATTTGCTCATGTGGTCTCCAATGCCGAACCCCTCCGTCTCCGGCGGCAGGCAGGAAATCACATCTCCTCTGTCAACCGTCATTCCCGACCACACCCATACCGTGGCCGCACCACCTCTCGACTCCGGCTGTAGCCCGTCCAACCCCCCCCCCCCCCCCGGAACACCTTCACTCGCGCGTTCATGCGTCACCGTCGGAGGCATCCCGTCGGCTCGATCCCGTCCTCCGTCAACGGTCACGAGTACATCCGGCCCGTTCGGAAGTCCCCGTTGCCCAGATCTAGTCCTCCTCAGAGGAAAGAGATTCCGATCTGGAGGCCAGGATCCACCTTCGAGCGCGAGCTAGTTGACGGTGTTTGTTGCTTGACTCAGCCAAGATCTACGGCGGGCTCTAGGTAATACATACCATCTCATGTAGTAGTATCTCTTTATTAAGAGTGAATTTTTTTTTATAGATGTATGGTTAGATCTGAACCCGGTCGTCGCTAGGTGTTAGCTCGAGTATAAGGATTCACTTTTGTTAAAATTAAGAATTTTATATATTAAAAATAACAGTTTTTCAATTTTTTTTATTTAAAATAGAGTAAATATAATACAAATATTGTAAATAGTTAGAATATCATTTTCTTTTGATAATATATAAATATTTTATGCATATGTAACAATTGAGATTTATGTTGACAATCAGTAAACTAAGTAAACTAAATTATTACGTACGTACAGACTAGGCGTATATAGACTAAACACAGACAATCCAAATAATGGATAGCTCGACTAATTAGGTTCATTTTGGGAGAACATGAGAGAAGGTGAACCCCTCAATTAGCTAGATGTCTTATGCAATAATATTCATTTTAAACCAGACTAATAGTACATACTAGTTGTACGTGCATACTAGCCACACACACAATCTAATTAATGGATCATTTCACTCTTTAGGATCATCCTGTGCAACTTTAAAACAAGGTGAATCGATACATTAACTGGATTATCTGCGCCTTATGCAATAATATTCATTTTTTAACCAGAATAGTAGTACAAACTAGGCTAGACAATCCAAATAATGGATAGATTCACTCTTCAAGAGGAGGTCCACATCAGAAAGGTATGGGTAGAATCAATCACGTCCACATACTCTATAAATTGCACCCTAGCCATCCTATGAGTAGAGAGAGATCACTCCTTAATTACTTTAGTTTGTTGCTAGAGTTTGATGCCCGGGGATAGTGTTGTGAGAGCTTTAGGATATTGTTGGCAACCTCCAATTGAGTTGTGGAGATTGGCCCAACCCCTTTTTTTATAGAAGTCCATTTAGTTCCTTCAAGTGCACCATACAGTGGATCGAGCCACTCTGTTTCGATGGAGGATCTAGAAGAATAAGATGAGTCTTGTTGGCTATTTTGGGAGTACATGATAAATCGCTACATCCATTGTATGGTTACTTCTTGGCGCTTTTTTTTGCTTTTTCTAGCTTTATATCCTTAGTTATCGTGTATGCTAGGGGACAAAATGGTTTTTCCAAAATCTCAAGAGACGTTTACTTGGATTATATTCATTTTATTTACAAGGTGAGATTTTCTTCCCGCTTCAAACAATTTTTTTGTGAATATTACAACACTCATCTTAATTTCTCTAATCAGTGATGTCAAATTGATGCTTTTATATGCTATCAAGTTGTTGAAATTGTTGATCTTCTTTACTTAACTAACCTAAATCGAATATTGATTTATCTGTTTATTTATACTTATGTCGACATACTCAAGAAAAACATGGAATCAAACTGCACATGGAGTTCAGCTTTGACATTTTGGTAATTGCTTGGTGGGCATGCTTCTAAGTATTTTTCAGTTAATTTTGATTTCTTGCTGACAGTAGCTTGTGGGAGCTGAATCTGAGAAATTGAGACCAAGTTTTGAGCTATTCATCACACGAGCCTTTTGCTTATATGGCTCTGTTGCAGGTTGCAGCTGAAAATGTTGCCACTCCTCAGGCACTGAAAACCCGTTCAACGAATGATTTTGTACCACAGCCAGATGTGACTTCATGTAAAATCAGTTTCCTATAGCTTATATCGAAACTGAATGTTTAAGGTAAACCTGCAAGGCTGCAACTATTAGTTTGAGCTGTGTTTCCAATTTTGTAGCCTCTACTCTTGCCACTCGAAAGTAAGACTGGGTAGAAATGAAGTGAAATTGTTGATGGGAAGATTGACTCGATCAATTGTTATACATATTGACTTGTAACAGCACAGGTTTTGAAACTCAGGTACATAATGTCACGGCTTTCAAATGCCTCGCGAACTGAACTTTGCTTACATTTATTTGCTGATGATGAGGAAATAGATGTTTTTAGCTGTACGGGCCTTTAGCTAGTTCATCGAGAATTTAGAGTGCACTGTGACACTTCAGAAACTGTCACCTGCATAACAGTATAAAGCATGGAAAATATGTTAGAAATCATGACATAAATGAAGTGTGGAGATTATGTTGCAACAAGTGAATTACATGCTCCCTTGACCAAGGGATGCAGTGTGCTACTACTGCATTGCCCATCTTGGTCACTCTCCCTTAACCCCGTCGCAAGAGTGATGGCCTCCTCGTAGGTCATATCACCGAAGAGGTTGATGGCGGACTTTCCCTTGTTGCTGCCATACTTGTCGCGGATCCGGCGCGCGTTGTTCTTGAAGATGGGGAAGCGCCTGGCCTTCTCGCCGTGCTCGCGCACCACCTCGTGGTGCGCGGCCCAGCGCTCGTACAGCGCCCACATGGAGTCATCCGACGCAAGGTCCTCCTCGGTGTAGGTGAAGCTCGCCTGCGTCGTGGCCAGCGCGATGGCGGCGACGACCAGCGCGACGACGTAGAGGGCCGATCTCGCCATTTTGATTCGTGGGTATGAGTAGTGCCGCGCAGCTCAGCAGGTTGAACTGAACCGAAGATGTAGCCTCTGCTGTCAATGCTGCGGCGGACGCTGCTTCGTGTCCCGACTATAGATTGTCCCGACAAACCCTAGGAGGCTTCCTCAATGCTGGTGATCCAAATTGGGCCTCCATTCCATCCTGGCCCAACGTGAAACCGTTGGCGACCGGCGTCCAGCGTGATGCCCGTAGATAGTATTCGTGTCGTCATTATAGGTTGCTCAGCTACAAATGGTTACAATTTGTAGTCCTAATGCAAGATACTACTATATGGAAAATGATTTCCTGCATGCTACTTGCCCACGCGGCGTGCCTCAGCTTCATGGCGAGGCATAATTCATGGCAGGGAATTACTCCGAGCTGGTTTGATATGGAGGGTTGGCAATGGAATGAAGGTCTCCATTGAGGGTGATAATTGGATACCAAGAAGGGGAGCCCAGCGCCCTCTTTGACAGAAAATTAGGTGTGAATGGAATGAGCAGATCCTTTGACAGAATTTCCATGATCGAGATGGCGGGCATCTCAAGAATCTTGTTATAATTTTCGTTTTTGTTGAGATGTTTTGTATTGTTCGATGTTTTTTTAATGTTAGGGTCCTTTTCGCAAAAAGAAAAAAAACAAATCTCTGTAGGCAGAGCTGGAAGAGATGATTAAATAGCTTGGAACTACACAAAACAGGGCCTGTTTTCTGTATAGTGTGCATGCCATGGGAGAATGAGGGCCTCAGATTTGGCTAGCGAATTGGTGGGTGCAGAATTACAGCGTCACAATATCAAGCAAGAGGAGTCAATCCCGCACCTATTATAGTTCTGCCCACATTAAACGCATGCCTCAGAGCAGTTAGAACGATTGTCAGGCACTTTTGCTGCGCCGTCCTCCCAGTTCATGCATCACCGCGATTTCCAAGATTGGCTTTTGCCCCATTGTAAATCCTCGTTATTCTCTCACTCGTGAAACAGAATGTGCTTTTGCCGAAAACTTACATGGTGCTCTTGTACTTGCTCTAATGTATTTATGTATGCCATCAGTTACATAGTACAAAAAAAACACTACCTTCTACACGGGGAACCACAGCTTGCACTGTCACAACTGACACGTGACATGGTACTGGACTCGCTGTGGCTATACATGCCAAAACAAATATATACAGCATATACACGACTTGGCCTCAAAAACTCACAGAACTATACTACTGCACAACCTACTACTTCACATTCGATCGGGAAGTTCTAAGCTCTGGAATAGATTGCACGTCCTTATTTGTGAGATCCAATAGACCACCACGCTCAGCTACCTTCTCAACTAGAAGCTTCAGCAGCGGGATCGTCGAAAGAGTTCCAGCAGACCCAACCATGATGAGTTTCTTCTGCAGTAGGATCGTCAAAAAAGTTAAAAATTAGTATGCAGGAATGGAGTCCTATAAACATGATATCAGGGCAGTCGACAGTTTGATAATCACTGAAGTCCAACAAAAGTACTGGAAAACTTAATTCTGAGGAATGGTCTAAATGGGAAAGTACACGCAGTCGCTGACCTTTGCACGTGTCAACACCACATTGATCCTGTGCCAATCACCAAGCAAAGAAGAACCACTAGCCCTTGAATTCCCACTAGATCGTACAAATGATACGATAATACATTCTTTATCTCTCCCCTGAAAAGAGGTGGATTTGTTCAGCACTAAAAGACCACGGTACAGATGCTTTGTCAGAAACTCAGAATATGTCCCAAACCAAACTAACGAATCAGCAGAAACAAAATACGGTTACTCAAGTCTCCATAGTTTCTTGTCAATGAAGAGCATAAAAAATAATGAAGGATGCTCTATTGTCCCAGTGAGAAACTGAGATGAGCACTAAATCTTAAGAGTAAGCATGCAAGTAATTACTTGGAAATGTTAGACATAAGAAATAGCTGAAAAGAGACATAGCCACCATAACGAAATTGACATTAAGAGATCAGGCTGAGTCGATGACTTGCTCATGTAAAACAGTAATGTTTACCTGGTATTTGTCAATTGTATGAACCTCAACCAAAGCATCAACTTGTTGCCGAATGAGATCCGCTTGGGCATTATATGGGGTTATTATACCAATTTCATCTTCAGCTACACCTCTCTTTAGCAATTGTTTGGTGATCTATAGAAAAAGACAATTTTTCACTTGATCAAATAGCGAGAAATAAAAATGAAAGTAATGAGCTTTTCAAATCAGCAGGATGCATATGTAACAAAAATAGCTGGATCAGAGTGTATCGTATCTCCAATAGTTGTATGAAAACAGGTCGATGTTACCCAATGCATTGGTAGTTCATCATATGTTGAACTTGATCACTGGGCCATTTCTAGCACTAAGCATAAAGTTCAAGATTGTGTGCCAATGCAATTTCATCTGAACACTCTCCTAGCTAAAAATATACTTAAAGCATAGAGATACATTTTGAGAAACGTGCAACACATAGATAAGACAAAGTTTTTTTAAAACAAGACAAAGAAATTGGGTACTGCTAACTATTCAACACACAGCACATGCTGTGCCCATACGTGCACGAGCACTCAGCTGAAAGATAAAATACATGGCAAATGTGAAAGATCTAACTGTTAGCTATAGAGGTCAGTGATTGCTTGCTAAAATATAAGAGAGAGGCATGAAATAAGGGCCATCGCCACCGTGCGTAGATCAGGACATACCCATGAAACAATGTATGCTTCTGTAGGATTGTTCACAGTTTTATGTTCCTTGGCCTCAAGTGCCGGTACTTGATCTGTAGGATTTTTCATGTTGTTAGCATCGACGGTAGAGATCAGAAGAATATAACTAGTTGAATTTATCAAAAACCTGTGTTGGCAAAGATGACAGCCTTATCGGATTCAAAATCTGCAATTAAAGGAACCAAGAGCGCCAATTAAAAGGAGGTTGCTGAAAGATAAAATACATGGCAGTATGACAAACCTGGGCAAACGAATCCAAGCATTCAAGAACAGGATGTTTCTATATTGAGAATGGAAAAATTAAAGCAAAAAAGGCAGTGTTACCTCCTTGAACTTTAAGTGAACTTGTTCTTTGCCAGAAAACTTGAGTTTCGCGTTTGCAATTTCTGAGGAACCACAGCATAACCTATTGCCATAAATCAATGAATTCGAGAGCTCCATAATACCAGATGACATTCGGTACTGCAGAAAGGTAGTCAATCATGAGTTTACTGGAACAAAGGAGATCTTCCACTAAAAACAAAATATGTGGCATTGGCAATAGATAATAATGAAAAGAGTAGAGTTCAAACCGACTAACCTGGCAACGTAGTGCTGAAATTGCTTGAGGATGTGCTTCTGACAACCTCCAAAATAAGCTAATGCCCATCCCACTCTCTCGAGCTTCGAAGCTCTGTAAATACAAAATTGCTAAAGTTAACAAAAAGAAAAGAGTTGCATAAAAAGCATTAGAAAAAGAATTAGTAACCTGAACAAGCGGAGGAAGTTGATAGTGGTCTCCTACTAGCACAAACTTTGTTGCAAGCATCAGAGGTCCAAGTGAAACCTAGCAAGTAAGATGTGTCATGTGTGAGAAGGATGTAGACCTCTTCAGTAATCATTTTTACAGAATAGTCTGGTTTGGCAGCTTGACCGACTAGTATATAGTTTACGATACATATATGAAGTTAGATGAGCATCATTTTGTGATTTTTGTTGTTGTTTCCTTAAGACTAAATTACCAAGCATTTTAAAACTGGGGCCGGTAATGTGATTTCTCCAGCTTCTTCCATGATGGAGTTAGATGAGCATCATTTTGTGACTTTCGTTGTGGTTTCCTTGGAAGACTAAATTACCAAGCATTTTTAAATTGGGCCTACCGGTAATGTGATTTGTCCAGCTTCGTCCATGATGCATGTATCAAACTTCTTATGTGCTAGTAAGGGATGGTATACTCCCAAACAAGTAACTCCAACAACTTGCACTTGATCCATCCTTGTTTTGATGGCGTCTACTGACTGTACCTCCGTTGCTGTTTCACAGGCACACAAATCAGAGCACACTTTCTTTAATTTTAAGAAATGCAAGTGAATTGATAATGATAGGTTCTGACTTGATAAGCAGTTGGCTCTGATATCAGGATGTACAGCTTCATGCCTCCCGATTCGAATAAAATCTACACCCTACAAAAAAACATTAATTAAAATAAATCATGTACATGTTTTGCTTCATTGAACTTAAATACTCTATGCAGCATGTAAAAATTTTGCTCGCTGGAACAAATGAGGGATTTACAATGGAATAATGTTACATTAGTGAATCTTCAGAATACAAACCTCGGCCTTCAACTTCATAAGTAAATTGTCAATAGCTGAATTAGTATATGAAGTTAGCAAAATAGATTCCCCTCTCCTCAATAAGGACTTCACAGCGTGCACCATTGTATATGTCTTGCCTGTTCCAGGCATTCCTAGAATAAGAGCATAATCTTTTGCTGCTAGAATCTGAAAGCGATACACGTGTTAGTTTTCTATTATAACCTTGAATATCCAGAAAAACATGAACTAAAAGAGCAATTACTTTGTGCAGGGATCTCTGTTGGTCATTGTTCAAACTCGTTAATGACCGTATGTATGATAATGCCGGGTCTTGGCTAAACAGTCCTCCACTATCAAACCTGGGAGCCTATCAACATTCGAGTTAGGAAATTCCAGACAGCGAAGACACTATGGAAAACATGTTATAACATTGAAGTGCTAATGCCGAACAGACCTCAAGATCAACTACCAACTTCCGTAGTTTAGTGTTTTGCGGCTTCTGAGCAAATAGTTGCATAAGGTTGAGTCTGGCAATAGTTTAAATACAAACTTTAGTTAGAAAAGAAAATAGAACTTTTCTGAATAACCATCCAGAGCCATAAACATGAACGACAGATAAAAACAAGGGCCAACCTCATGGTTGCAAATGAAGAACTAAACTCGTCCTTGTCTATCCGCCAAAGTTCGCGTTGGAGGTCTCCTTGCTCTAACAAGGAGCTACTACCTGGAAGTCTCAGGCGACGTGACAAAGAGACCTACAGCACATTCCATTTGAATACTTATAAATTTATAATCATATTACCAAAAACGATGGACAGATAAGGTCTGTATTGGTCAGGTAATACCGTTATATGCGAACGGCTGATGTCTCTTACAGATCCATTCGCAACTGCTATCCGCCCAGATTGAGTGCTAAGCACCTAATGCAGAGCAGGAGACGAGATATAATTTAGTGTACGGACAAATTGAATCAACCAACAAAGGCGATAATCTTCATGCATCAATCTGATATTTTTATTACTTGCTCAAGTATATGTAATTAGACCATAATTAAACCTAGCAAAAATGATCCAATCTGGTACCTTATCTGTTCGATAACTAATTAGTATGTTTGCACTAGCTGCAGAAGTTTCCAGCAGGTATTGTATTTGCTTTGCTTAAAGCTACATCGACTGAACTTGTTCTACACAACATACACCTATATTTAATCATTGCCAACGTACAATATGGTGCAAAAAAGGATTAAGATGTATACAGCGGTGTACAAAGGTATATGCACAAACAAAAACAAAGAAACCATGAGGATGTCAAAAACTTGAAGTATCACTAAATAAAGAAAGTGGACAAGGCTTACCACACAATCCCCAGATTTGAGGCTGAAATCTAGGCTCTCAACCTGTGGTTGTGAATGACCTGCTATTTCAGAATGCATCTTCGGACGCACAAAATTATATATGTATCTTTTGCTTTTTCCAGATGAATCAATTGAGTGTTCATTTTTTATATCAAGGAAAAAAATGACGGGGCAGAATTCTTGCTCCCAGAATTTGAATGGCGAGGAAGGAAAATTTCCTTTTTCTTGACCTGAATTTTGCATAAACTGAGTTAAGAGAGAAAAACAAGTTTCAGAGCTCATGAGAAAATAAAGAGATACCTGAGAAGTTCTAGCTTCAAGATCAATCAATCTATCCCAATGTTTAAGAAAGTCATGATGCGCAACTGTTAAATGATTCACAAGGTTATCAAATAGATCACCAAGCCCACTAGTTGCTGTATTTCCTCCATGCGCCTGTTGCATCAAAACGGAAGTACTACATAAAGATTTGCTGGCACATAGTACATTTCCAGACAAGCAAAATAGTTTCATTTTTTTCCTCGACAAGAACAAATGCTAAGGCCATGTAAGAGAAACAATTGTTTAACAAACCTTATGATATATGGTGCATGAAGTCAGGTGTCGACATCCGGTACATGCTGATGGACTCTGGAAAAGAACAGGAATTTAGTTAAACTTCTGCAGATGAATCACCATGTACAAGTTTCTAGTTCCATGGTTCTACCTGTAACATTGGCGGAAAACTCTGTGAAATCGACGCCTTCAGGATCTCAGAGGCAAGTTCGTTCCGACGCATTATTAGCCCAATTAAATCAGACCTCTTAACTTTGATACCCTTAATAAATCAATAAACATGAGTAAGGACGGGGTACAAAATCTGTTTTGAGTATCTTAATTACAAGATTACCAATGTTTGGTCTGTGTGAAGATAATACAGAAGACCTAAGTCAATGTCCTTATTCAGGTATCTGAAAAATACATGGAAAGACATGATAAGTACAGTACTAATGATTATGGAAAGACTGCTGAACAAACAAAGATCACAAGATAAATGGATCATACCTCTCTTTCATCAATAGCGTGTATAATATCACCTGGGCAGAGTGCTCCATAGCTGACTGCAAATAGATAAACTCTCATGGAGGGTAACATAGAAGTAAGTGCTGGATCTACTTAGGAGGAGAATCACATTGTTGTTTACTGAGACATTGTTACGTTAAACTATGGGAAGGCAATACATATAATAAAATCTTATGTTTGAGAAATGAACAATTAACTAAGCCAACACCAAGACTAGCTACCATATTCAAACACAAAATCGAAAAAATTATTAGGACATAACAAGATCTGGCATACAGTGATTATGGAAACTAAAGAGTATTGACTTTGAATAATAGAAGCAAGGCTAATCCTGGGACTATTGGTTGGTTGGTTTTCTCCCGAGGAAATTATTTATTGGTTTGTTTTACGTGATTATTTAATTGGTTATTGCAAAAGAGTGAATACAACTATGTAGTTGACAGAGATTCACAAACAGTTACTAACAAATACTAGCGTGATACTGGCATTTACTGTGATGATAGAGAAGCTATGCATGTCAGCATGTATGTTTGTCTAGTATTACTTCTTAAGAATACTAGCTAAATACCCGCGTGTTGCTACGGATAAAAAATTGCAACATCCAACAGGGTTTTGCAAATAAAACCAATTAGACTACCCAAAGCCTTCCATTATGCGAAGCTTAGCCCGTGGAACAATCGCATATAAGTGGCACTTTGAGGAAATTTGATCTCAACTCTATTAGAAAACATGATAACCATGTTAACAGTTTGCTACAGATCTAACTGCTCAGTGCTCACATCAGGAAGGCGGGAGGAGGTGAATACAGTGCCATAAATGACATCTTTACGGGAGTAGTTGTGGAAAGTATGATTTGCCAGAATCATGTGAAATCAAAATCAGTCTTACTTTTCCAAAGACCTACTTAGGTAAATCAAAGTCCTCACTCTAGGCCGGTATCAGTGAATACCAGATCCCTGACCAGTATGGCTTAATACAAGAAATTACTCCATTAATAATTAATTGCAATGCCAATAATTTCCAGAATTCAGGTGACGAAAACATCCAAGAAAAGTATAATACGTGCATCTTCATTTGGTATCCACTAGCCAGGAATATATGCTTACCTGACCACTGGTGCTTTTACCAGTTTTGAACTCCAGTGGCATTACACTCTCATATGAACCAGCATCACATGAATTTACCCTTGATATAACAGAAGCATCAATAATTCCTTTTAAACCATATCTTGGAGCCCATGCCATTTCCTCAATATCCATCACCTAAGGTGCATGAGAATTTTATTCAGTAACTGTTAATAATGCACACATAAAGTGCTAATTTTTTTGAAAAATAAGAATGGAGAGTATGTAACTTTTAATTTCATGATCAAGGACCATAGAAATACAGGAATGCACCATCATGAAATGGACTAGCTATTGATCCGTTCGGAAATAGAATAAGTAAATAGTAATAGACCCTACATAAAATAAGCTCCTAATTGTGCAAGTTCAATGGTTGCCCACCTCAGTCACTCCAACAGTTCTCCGTCCTTCAGTATGTCCAAAATCCACACTGGTGCACTTTGAACCCTGAAAGTGCAACTTATCATTGGCAAACAATGGTATGATCAAATCTTCTTCATACATTTAGAAACAAGCCAAAAGAACAGAAAGTACAGATGATTTACTGATGAATTCTACAATTAAAAAATTCTACCAGCGTAGATACAGAAATACTAATTCTGAAGTTTTTCTCCGAAATATATACTCCCTCCGATCCATATTAGTGGGCATAGCTTTGTCTAAATTCATATGTATCTAGTTAAGTATTTAGACTAGATACATGTGTATCTAGACAAAGTTGTGCCCACTAATATGGATCGGAGGTAGTAATTGAATTGGCACACATATTAATATTAAAGGACTTGAGATAGGAATTATCCCTTGTTTGAAAATTCTGAAAGAACGGAATATGATAGCAGGTTTAATTTGAACAAAAATCAGGCAAGAGTACTTAAGATATGGAATGGTTGTAACATTCAAAAGCTAGTATGCATGTTTATCTACCTTCATAAAGCGTTTGAACCAATTCAACATTTTAGGGATTGCTTCAATAAGAATTGAATATGCGTTCTGATCACCGGCTGCATAAAACCCCTTTGAAAAATTAGTAACAGAGATGCACAGCACAAAAAAAATTAGGTAAGAGAGCCTCAAAACAACACTCAGATCAAACATGATTCAATGTTTACGCATGCATTTGTATCGTGTGCTAATATTTGATAAAAAGAGCCACGGGCTTGCAGGTAGGACCTACCTCGATGTTTTCTAATCCATACATGAATACAATGCAGATCTCAATAAGAACCATGTACTTGAAAAGATAAAAAAGTAATGGTTTACATTAATAAAATTAGGTATCGCATACAAAAAAGAATCATCGGAATACCAGTAGTCATGGTTATATAGTAGCTAATTTTGCCTCAGATTTCTACAATAAGAATAAGGAAACATCGCTAATCAGCACCCGGTATAATGCTATAACTATGATCTGATCACAAATTTTTCCATACAATCTTATGGCCGGGTTCCACTTTTCGAAGATAACGGAACACAAGAAAAGTTCCCAGCATCCATGTGCAAAACAAAAACAAAGCTACCAACAGCAAAAAGCAAACAAGGGAGGTTCCAGGCCCCAAAGAGCCAACCAGCCATAGCGGAAAAAAATCTAATCTAATCGCATGAACACACCAAGCAATATTCTGTTCAGAGTATTTTTTATAAGGTTGGAAATTCTGTCCTGGATATTACCTCCACATGCGTACAAACTCTCGATGTTGTTCAAAAGAACTTCTTTTGCTTGTTGTTCCAAAAACTGCCTCGAAGGAACATCCTCAAGTAGCCCAGCCTAAAACACAAGAAAGAAAACTTCAGGTATCTCAACTATTACAATATTAACTGACAAAAAGAAGTGGCACAGTAACCAAAGTTGGCAAGTATGCTTGTATTGGAAACCTGAAAAACTTGATGAAGCATAGTACCCATCAAAGCACTTGTGGCAAAATCGGTGCTTTTTAATCTTTCGTCGAGAACAGATCTTCTTGGACAATGGAAACTCGAAGCTACCTAAAATCAGGTAGTTATCAAAAAATGCTGTAGGAGAATAAGAAATACATTTCTAAAGAAATTTTGAGAGTTTCTAATAGGATGTGATAGTGATACTAAGTTGTTTGTACTAATGTAGGATGCCGACTACAAAGTACAAAATGGTATCAGAACATGGCAAGTAGTACTCACCCGAGTTCCAGAAATGAGTAATTCTGGATGGATAATAACAAGATTGCTATCATGATCAATTATACATTCTCCTTGGTCACCGAATTCTCCAATGACACTTACCGTGTCTCCTGGCGCAACAGTACTATGGAACCTGCAGCATTATGAAAAGGGAAAATACAGAAGATCGCTTAGGTGTATGAAGTACATATAGTAAATGACTACAAGTGGAAGACCTATCCATAGGTGGTGCATATATCCTACATCGAAGAAGCCCAAGGGTTGTTGAATTAGAGTTACCCCAAGATGTAACAGGGACATAAACTGATGATCTAAGATAGGCAGTTTGGCAAAGTAATAGTGTATACTCACCACTCATCGCACAGATGCAGCGCATATTCTTTCCCACGATGCTCGTTCAGCAGACGCAGAACCTGCCAAAAACAGCAACTTTGGAGAAAAAAAAGAAAGAAAGATTTGCACATATAAATGATCCATACATATAGAGGAACACACCTTAACAGGATAGCGATCACATGATGAAGTATCACCTTTGTGTTTTTCTGACACCTAAAAAAGTAAGGTAAAACAAAAAAAATATTGTCACTGAACAGCACGTTGACACTGATCAGAAAGCAACAGGTGGAACTAAAAAGGCAAACCTCCAACACAAGGTAACTATCGAAATATGGGGTGTCAAGTGGCTTGTTGGATTCAACATCTAGACTGCTATTAAGAGCAGGAGAACATTTACTGTCCGTGCTATCCCCAGACATGACTTGCCCTCCTTTATTCCCAGCATCAATTGGCAATTCTTCTTCCGTAATTGCATCTTCAACTTGATCTAGAAGGTCCAGTAATGCCTAGCACATGTGATGACTTTAATTTTGACAAGTAGCAAGATAACAAAACGGATGCTGTATCAAGAGAAAATAGTGTAGTCATTGAGCTCACCTTTTTGTGCTGCCCTGCTCCCAACAGGTCAGGTCCTCCATTGCCAGTGATACCAGCAACCACCTGCTGTGTGATGCATGACAAGATTACACAGTTTACACAACTGGCAACCACATTTCGCTAACAACGCAAACAATTTTCAGCATACAAGCGTGTGTACCTCATTGCAGCTATAGGGCAGCGATGGTGGCGTACGGAATGGGCTCTGGGTATCCTCTGTACCATCACAGCCGCCTGGTCCTATACCACACGCATTCAGACTGCGTGCTGAAGCAGTACACCTCGACAAGCCCAACGGAGATGAATGCCACTTCTTCATAGCCTCGAGCGAGGAATGTTTCTGCGGTCACAATTATCACGTCACAACCACATATTAGATCACCTCAAAGATGGTGGGTTTCGCCAATACACCCAGAGGTGCCACTAGGCACTAGCACCACTTCCACAGCATTATGCACTTAGACATGTATGAACTCGAACATAAAGAAAGAAACTTCAGGGTTAGTGTACCTTGCCGTTTGAGCAAGGATGAAGCGCCATCCCTGGCAACTGCCTGGTGCGAAGGCGATTGTTCACGGGCGAGATCTTCCAAGTGATAACCTCCCCGCCCCCATCGTCCTGGCTCTGGTTGATCAGCTGGACCGCACAAACAACACATGGCCTAGGCCTAAGAGTCGGTCCAGAACGCAGCTAAAGCAGATCGAATCGGACGACGGCTCACCATTCCGGGAGAGAACTTGACCCGCTTCGGTGCGAGGGTCTTGGTGACCTCCGGCGAGACCTCCGAGAGCTCCTCCTCCGGCGGCGGCGGCGGGGGAGGGGGCGGCATGGGGTCGTCGGGCTTCTGGCGCCTGGCGGGCTGGGAGGGGGCGGCCTGGGACTGGCGCTCGAAGAAGTGGCGGATGCCGAACTTGGCGGGCTGCGACGGCTGCGTCGGCGGCGGCGGCTTCTTCGACGAGGCGGCCGCCGCCGCCGCGCGCTTCCGCGGGGCCATGGCGAGTTAGGGTTGCGCGCGGCGGGATGCCGGAGGCGGTAGGCGGCCGCGGCGGGATGGGGAAGTCGGATTTGGGGAAGGAAAGGGGAGAGGAGGAGTGGGGCGAGCGGGGTTGGGGGATTGGGGACTGCTGCGCGGAGATGGAGGGACGGGAAATTGGAATTCCCGCGCGAAGCGATTTCCACGGACCCGTCGGCGCCATTTCGGCCCGTTGACCACTGGATCTGGAAAGAAGCAGAAGGTGTCGGCACTACGCAATTACTGCAGGCCGAAATAGAGCTGCGGTATGATTTAGCCCAGCAAGATGGATACTACTTCTAAAAGGCCCAACATGTTTGGCGCATTTAGCTTTTAGGTTTCTTCGATTCGAAAAAAAATTCATATGCATATGCATGATTAAATTGCTTAGAAAAATATCTACGGTTCCTTTCCACATTGTTTGAAGAATTTGCGTTCGTTCAAAAATCTTGCTAAAGTTGACACGCGTATTTCAATGTACCTCTCCATCTAGACAGTGGCGGAGCTGCACGTAAGTTGTGGGGATGTTTACTAGTATTTGCGCCGGCTGGAATGGGATGAGAGGGGGGCTAGGCTCTTTATTGTACATAGTAGTTGTTATTGTAGGCTAGGTTCGCCCCGGTGGTTGTTTGGCAAGATGTCGTGTCGAAGCGCGCTGCCAGCGCATGTGAGTTGCGGTCACCGGTTGATTGTGCGGTTCGTGCTGGTGGTGGGATGAGTTGTTATATGTAGCTGGAAGGAGCGATGATGACGCCTCTCGCCCATGGCCTGCGCTCTTCCTCCTCTTCTGTCTTCTTTATCCCATCGCCATGGGGGTGGCGCAAATGGACAGTGAAGATGGGGGAATGGTTGTGGAGCTCTCTTCAACAAATTTCATACATGGAGGACAAGCTAGTTGACAAGATATGTGGTCGACGTAAGTCACTCTGTGTTGTGGTGTTCTCTGGTTGATGTGCCGATGCAGAGGATCTTTGGACTCAGCATGGCGTTCCACGCCGACGACAACCCAAGTGGTGCAATCCCAGTGTTCACGAGTTGTGCCAGAACTCCGGCGGAGAAGAAGGACCATATCCCTCCGCTTTATACAAATTCCAAGGCATTCGAGTCTCTTCCCCGTTCAAAAAGAGTGAAAAACCTTTAACTTCATATATTTGCATTTTGATCCCTAATACCTAAGATGCCTGACATCATAGCTTTTAGGCTAAGTTTTTTTATGGCTTAAAAATAGGGAGTGTCTATCTGTCAGTCGACTGATTTCGTTTTCAGTCTCAGTCGAATTTTTGAGCCAACCAGCACTCTCCACGTCGCCACGTTGGCCCACACACAGCAAACTCAAAATCTCCCCCCCCCCCCCCCCCCGCGCTCAGACGCAACAGAGAAAAATAAACGGGTCCGCCCAGCCAAACCCGTCAGACCAACACCACTTGCGGCCCAACTAAAAAAAGCCCAACACCGCGTCTGCTCTTCGCCAAGAAAAAGGACCTTCTTCCTCTTCAAGAAAAGCACCTGCGTCGCTGGTCGCAGCTGCAGCCGCCCGACTCAGGCCAAAACCCCCCAGACTCGCTCCAGATCAAAAGAACAGAAGAAAGAAAGGGGCCTCACAGAGGATCTAGAATAGTGTATAGTTCAGAATGGATCTGAACCCAAAACCTCCAGACATCAAGCGAACTAACCTGGGCATGATGCAGTATACATCGCTGGAGGTTCCCAGATCATCTGTTCTTCTCTGCCATCTCATCTTCCTTCGATTCATCTCCTCCTCTGACGAATTCGTGCCTTGTTTCTTTCCATCAAATGCAGGAACAGATGCTGATGGTGGATGGAGCTGGATTTATGGACAAATCAACCAACCTGTTCTCCAAACAACAACCCTGCAATTTACAGGTAAAAAACCTATAGGAAACTGTTGTTAAGCTCTGAAAATGCTTCCCCAGCATTAAACACTCTAACTGATGCTACCAACTTCTAAAGCAAAACAAACAGGGACAGCAGGGGTTGATCTGCCAATCTGCAAGAAGAGAGAATGAAGGGAATCCTCCACTGCATACACAGCATTCCTCCCTTACACAGGTAAAAAATTCAGAAAACACTTCATTTTCAGAAGACATGTTCCAGAATTCCCCCCCAATGTGTTTTGTTACAAAATCAGAGGAGAAAAATGGGTGTGAAGTGGAGGATGCATTTTGAAACTGGAAAATGAACCAGAACTGAGGTATGACCAGAAAACACATAACATGAAGGTAGAACACATGAGGGTGGAACACATAAAAAAGATAGTTTGACCACATAGGTTCCAGAATTCAAAATAGCTTAGTTCGCATAAAATAGAAACCAACACGACAGGTAGATGCTTCCTTGCACTAACAAAGGTTCAAACCCATTAAGATATCGGGGGTAGAAACCGACAGGACCCCGACTAAGAAAGAGGCAACCACGACACATAAAACCCGACATATGAAAGGTTCTATTGCATCGGGAAAGTCGTGAACTCCAAAGCTGCGCTCTAGAGCCGATCGAAAGATACACAAAGACGATCTCTGTTGTCTTTATGGAAGAGAATCAGCAACACAGAGCCATCGCCTATCTTGTGCTGAGCGGCAAACTGTGGCCAACCAGCTCTGAAACATATCCTCTCATCTTTGCAAGTGTAGTATGAAGCTTCACAGCTTTTCCCATCATATCCAAAAATGAGGTTAGCTTTTCCCTTCTCAGGTATGTCGAGAACTCACGGTGGGCATAAAACCCGATACCCGAAGCCCGAAAAACCCGAGCCCGAACCCGAACTACCCGAACCCGACCAACCCGAACGCTGCAACGGGTATCAGATTTGAAAACCCGAATTTAGTTTGGGAAATACGGGTTTGAAGTCACGGAACCCGAATTGCCCGAAAAACCCGAAATAGAGAAGGCCCAGTAAAAAAATCCCTCATTTTGGCAAGAGCCCAGCCCATGTTTCTCACGTAACTAGTCTGCCGCTCATCATTTTGGCAAGAGCCCAGCCCATGTAACGAGCCAGCACTCGTCAACCCTAATCCCCACGCACGCACACTCGCGCAGAGCCACAGCTGCACATCTCCTTCCGTCCCTGGCCGCCGCCCTCCCGTCCCAGCGTCCTTGGCCGCCGCCGCCCTCCCGTCCCTGGCCGCCGCCCTGGCCGGCCACCGCCCTACTCATCGCATCCTCCCGTCCCTGGCATCTCCTTCCCTGCCGCCGTCGCCTCAGAGCAACACGACCGCCGCGTCGGCCGCCTCCTTCCTCCCTCGTATCCCATCGGCGACCAGTGCCGTGACGGAGCGGTGCAGCGACGCCCCCGGCCGCCCTCTTCCTCTCCCTCGCATCCCATCTGTCATCTCTGACCGCCGGCGGCCGCCCTCTTCCTCCCTCGCATCCCCATGCTCGAAGAACTTAGGGCAAATCGGGGAAACCCGAACCCGAACCCGAAATATCGGGTACCCGAATTGTCGGGTTCTTGATTTTTCGGCCCCGTTTCGGGTATCATTTTACAGAACCCGAATTTCTGAAAAACCCGAATTACCCGACCCGATATTTTCGGGTAACCCGAACGCCCACCGTGATCGAGAACAGATGCAATCTCCTTTGGGATGCGCTGTAAAAACATCATGTGAAAAGGTTCAAAATCAAAAGAGAAAAAGATAATAACTACAAACCTAAAAACTTGAACTCAAGAAGGGAGATAGAAAATGCTACCAGTCCATTGTGTGCAACATCTGTTACACTTATGGTGTGGACAAAAACATGTCCCAAACCAAGACCTCGAGTGAGATCATGATGGTTCATCCTTCCAGTCTGACCAGCAGTGAGTGTGAGTCCTTTTGAAAACACGACAGACTTGGCGCTATCCTTGAACACATGAGCTTCTGCGCATTTTTAGATAGCCCAAAAGCAACAGAGACAAAAAACAGCCTATTAGCATACGTAAAACAGACTGACAGTTCGAAAAAATAGAGTAGAGAAGGAATGCCTAATAGCATACATAAAAACAGACTGACAGTTCGAATAAGGTAGTAGAAAAAGGAACGCCTAATAGCATACATAAAACAGACTGGCAGTTCAAGGAAAAATACCTAACACCCGGTCCTTGACGACACCATCAGGTCCCAACGGGGAGAAGGCAAAAAACGCATCAATTACGTGATCCCATTCCAACCTTATCATGTCTCCACTCTTCATATGAAAGTCAGTCAACATCTTTTCATATTCAGGACCATAGATGATTGTCTTGTCATAATTCTTCTTCACATGGAACACGTACTCATCTTCCTCGGGAGACATGGCAATCATGATCTTGCCTAACATGTTGTTAAACTGTTCTCTCATGAAACACGGGATAGTCTGCCCAAAAAATGAAACATGGAAATAAAAAAGTGAGGGGATGCATGAGATATCTAAACATTAGAGGAGACATAGAAAAAAGAAGCACAGATGTACATACCATCGACTGAAGAAACCCTTCCCCCAAATACACATAGAAGAAAGAAGCCTTCCTCTTCTTCTCTTGGCAAGGTCCATATGGCCATCCGCAAGTTTCGCACTCCATCTGGGAATATAATAGTGAGACATAAGTTAATAATGATATATATATATATATATAATGACATAAGTTAATAAAAAGAGAGAAAGACAGTTACAGACACAAAAGACAGATAAAGACATTCACTACCATCACTAAACTAAAACTGAGACATTCATAGAGATGGTCATCATACTGTAAACTGTAAACTGAGACCATCACTAAACTGTAAAATACTGTCACTACCATCACTAAACTGTAACTGAGAAATTCACTACCATCACTTAACTGTAACTGAGACATACATAGAGATAGATAGAGATATAGATAGAGAGGCCAGAAATAGAGATTAATAGAGAGAGATATACAGATAGAGAATAATAGAGAGAGAGATATAGAGAGAGAAGGAGAGAGAGAGAGAGAGAGATAGAGATAGAGGAGATACATGCATAGAGATAGAGAGAGTAAGATAAGAGAGACAGACATAGAGATAGAAAAGAGAGAGAGATAGAGAAAAAAGAGAGATAGAGAGAGAGAGAGAGAGAGAGAGAGAGAGAGATGAGATAGAGAGCTGCTCATCAGAGACAGACATAGAGATAGAGAGAGTAAGATAAGAGAGACAGACATAGAGATAGAAAAGACAGAGAGATAGAGACTAGGAAAATAAAGAGAGATAGAGAAGAATAGAGAGAGATAGAGAGAGAGGCCAGAAACAAAGAGAGAGAGACTAGGAAAAGAGAGAGAGAGACCAGGAAAAGAGAGAGACCAGGAGAGAGAGACCAGGGGGAGAGAGAGAGAGAGAGAGAGAGAGAGAGAGGTACCTCAAGCTTCAGAAGAAATCTGACTAGTATGTGGGGAGAGAAGAAGAAGAAAGAACAGAGAAGGGGAGGTAGAAGAAGAAGCAGCCTTAACGTGTGGACTGGTAAAATAAGATAGTAGGTGGAGGTTCTGATTACATCAACACAATAAATGAGGGGAGAGTTTGAGCCGGGGCAGTTGGGGTGTGGGGGAATTTATCACAACAAACTAATAGTAATAGATGACTGTTTTCTTTTGCAGGATGGTGATGCTGGACACACAGATGGTGACAATGGTCACATGGACACATATAGATGCGATGATATGTTCTTTCAGGTTATTAATGAAAAATGAAATATACATCACACTAATTTTGAATGAGTAAAATGCTCCTGTTCAACTCACAAAAAAACTTACAAATGATGCAGGACAAGGAATTTACATTCACAGGTTTGCTGACCGGGAAATTTGAGACGACTTATTCGTCGACACAATCATTATCTTCCATACAGGTACACACCACATAGAGGGATTGTAAAACATAAAATATAAGGTTTACTCACAACTACTTTACGATATGCAGGTTGATTGTGCACAAGGGGATTGCTATACATCAAACTCCTTACAACAAATCACTGAAAACGTCCATCAAACAGCGGGAGACTATACACAGGTCCAAAAGTGATCGCAAAAAGAATTTTGATGGTAACACATGATGAACAAAAACTGGTGTAAAAAATATTATTCTCACGCAGGGGAATGAGTACTTACAGGCAACACCAAGTAGAAGTGGACAACACATAACTTGGGATGATGACCCATGGGCGGAGAACTTGTTTGAGAAATGGAGCTTGATGAGGTATACTTCTGATCTACCTTCAAAATGAAATCAAAATAACGTGTATCAAATTTAAAACTGAACATCAACATGTATTTTGTATTTATATAACAGGTTAATGGTGCAAGCAATGGTGCACACACAGATGGGGTTCAGAACAAATGAATCACAGAGAAGAAGGCGCAGAAGAAGAGAAACATATATGCGAAGAAGATGTCGAAAACTTTCTGGAAAATGAAGAATCAAACTCCCAAGGCCAGAATGACTACACAATAGACAAAGAGCAGATACCAGAAGTTGGGATGCAATTTGAAACACGAGAGAAAGCTCAGATATTCTTCAACATGTATGCTTTTGCAATTGGCTTCTCTGTGACAGTGGTGTCGCTGCCAGGACAACAAGCAGGAAGAGAAATAGGGAGGTAATCAGAGTGACAATGAAATGCAACAAGTATGGTAGAAACACAGCAGCGGAAAAGGAAGATATGGAAGTGCAGAGGCAAACTACTGTTATTGACAGGACAGATGCAAAGTTGAGATGATAGTAAGTGAGAAAGAAGGGATTTGGCGCATCACAAACATGCGTCTCGATCATAATCATGCTTTAAGCCCGCAGAGCAGGTTCTTCAGGTCGCATATCTACATGTCCCCTGAGGAGAAAGCAATGATAAGATCACTGCGGCAAGCTAACATAACAACAAGCAAAATTGTATCGGTGTTGTCATATTTGAGAGGGGGCCAAGAGAACACACCATACAACAGGAAAAAAGTTAGCAACTATGGGACAACAATTAACAGAGAACTAAAGAACAGCGATGTGATGCAAGTTGTGCAGTATTTCAAACAAAAGCGAGCTGAGAACAAGAGCTTCTATTATTCATTTCAGGTTGATAAAAATAACAAGGTGAAGAGCGTTTTCTGGGCAGATGCAAAATCAAAAAGCTTCTATGAAACTTGTGGGATTGCATTAGTTTCGACACAACATTTCTGACAAACAGTATAACCTTCCTTTCGCTCCAATAGTTGGTGTCTCCCCACATGGGCACACCTACCTATTTGCGTGTGCTCTAATTGTCAATGAGGGAGCTGAGACATTCAAGTGGGTCTTCATAGAATTCATTTATGCTATGGGGGGAAACACCCTCAAACAATAATAACAGACCAAGACCGAGGAATGCAGGCTGCAATATCTGAGGTGTTTCCACACACGGTTCACAAATCTTGTTTGTATCATGTGAAGAGTAAAGTAGAACAGAAAGCAGGCAGGACAATGCAAGTTAATGAGGGTTTATTTGAAGAGTTCCAAGACATAGTTGACAACTCACTAACAGAGCATGAGTTTGAGACACTGTGGCAGCAAATGATAGCAGACTATCCGGGGACACATCGAATATTTCCAAACACTGTGGAAAAGCAGAAAAAGATGGGTGCCAGACTACTTCAAGAGAGATTTCTTCCCATTTTTGCAAACAACAGCAAGGAGTGAAGGGACAAACTCACTGTTCAAAAAGGGTGTCGGAGCACAATATAGCATGACAAGTTTCCTACGTGAATATCAGAGAATCATGGACACAATACATGCCAGAGAGAATGAGAGTGATCACAATGCGATACACAAGAAAGTGCCGCCTAAAAAATTCAAAACTAAGTACTACATAGAATACAGGCGCATGATTTGTATAACCTATCAATATTCAGGAGATTTCAGAGAGTTCTAACTGATGTCACAAGACTCCGGGTTAAGGAAGAGAAGCCAGGGGAGCTGTACCTGGTATTTCAAGCCCCAAACTATCCAATCAAAGAGCACAGGCCGAGGAACTATGTAGTCCAAGTTGACTTGGACAAAGAAGAGTACCACTGCATATGCTGCAAGTTTGAGAAAGATGGATTAGTATGCTCTCACATATTGAAGATAATGCTACACCTGGACATAAATCAAATACCAGACAAGTACATCATTGACAGATGGCGCAAAAAGCATAAGAAGCTGAATCCATTACCTGTACCAGAAAAAATGGCAGACAGTGATACACTCCGGTACAACGTGCTTGCACGTAGGATGGTGACAACAGCTTCCAAAGGAGCAACACATCAAAGAAAGTATGAGTACTTGCAAGGAAAATGGACAGAGTTGACAAGGGACTCGAAGAGATTGACAAAGAGCTTCAAGCAGAAAAGAAACGACAAGACACTGAAGTGAGAACAATAGCAAATTTTGCAAACTCATCAAATGGGCCTGAAAGTAGCTCAACAATGGAACTGCTAGATCCAGATGACGCAAAACAAAAGGGAGGCCACGGTTGATGACCATCGTTGAAGCTATAAAGGCAGGAAGATTTTACAAATGCGGGCACTGCGGGGAATACGCCACACTATCAGGAAATGCACCAACCGGGACAAACATACGACCTACCAAAACCTAAGAGGACTCGTAGAAAGAAGAACAATGGACCAGGTGAGTGATAACTCTATTCAAAAAAATATAAACTGAACCTTACAGAAAATATTTCATTTATTGAAAAGACAAGAAAATGCTGACACCATATATAACTGATGACCAGGCACAAGTAGCGCAGGCAATGGCTCCGCAGCGCCACCCAAGGCCAAGACACAAGCAAAAAAACGCCGTCGGCAAAGAAGAATCCAAAGGGAACAACAAGAAACAGCCAACAACAACACACATGCAACCGTGCCCGTGCAAGGTCCAGTGGAGCTGCCTGGACTGCAAAGCTGAAAAATGACCTACTGCCAAAAAAGACCCATATGTTGGACAAGCGTGGATGCAAAAAATATTTGTACTATCTTTGAGAAGTGCTTGTAGCTCTGATTATGCTATTTAGAATACTGATTGTAACTCTTATTATTCAAAAAACACATGGAAAAATAGCATTTATTTAGAAACTATTTGGAAAAAGTTGACACTCTTTCATTAAGGGTAGACGCATAAAAGCTACAGACACTAACAGGTATTCTCCTTAGTCTTCAAAAGATTGCCGTTCACAGAATTTGTTTCTGTCACCACCATGACAAAAGCTACAGACCCTAACATGCGAGCTCAACCTTCCAGCGGAACAAGACTTGACACCAGAAGTTGTTCAGGTCTACCTAAAAAGGTGCCAACCAAAGGGCAAAAAGAAAAAACAGAAAAGATCGACAAATCGCAATGTGCATGTAGCGCTCCCAGAGAAACGACTCCTCTTGAAAATCACAGACTTGTTCCACCTTGGCTGCGGCAGCAATCGTATCACCCCTGTGAAGGAAAACAAACAAACCAAACAAAAGGGTCAGTCAAAAGCTGCAGTCTCCATGAACTTCCTCATATTCCAAAGGAATGTTCAAAAATATCCCACTAAAAAGCTACAGAAAACAGACACTTACCAATGCATAAAACTCAGTGACCAAGCTCTGATCAACTTGGTTCTTCGTGTTGAAATAGAGCTTGTTTGCATACTGGATTCTTATATTGAGTGCATCGTGAGAACAGTAAATGGATCGAGGGTCAACATCAGGCCCCAAGTCTCCATTAGTTTTATCATGAACACTCCGCAGTCTTTCCCACTTACTCGACAAAAAAAATAGGACAAAATCTAGATATTAATACACTTATGTTTTAACACACAGGAAAAGACACAAAAAATTAAGCAAACACAAGAAAAAATAACTAAGGTTCAGATTCTTACAAAGTTTCTGCTTGGGTACATCAGGATACATTGCTTGAAAATCCTGAAAGTTGTGATCCTTGCTGACGATCAACTCCCACAGATGTACAAAGTTGTCTATCTGAAAATCAAGAACAATGAAAACCCAATTTCAGACATAGCTGTTGCATACCATAGCTTAGTGTGGATTAAAACAATAAAGTAAAATGCAAAAGAAGCACACTGACCAGACGATTCTTTATTGATACATGGTAAGCTGAATTCGCATCATAGTATGAGTCCAAGAATGCAAAGACTTTTTCTTCGAAACAAACAGCAAACCAAACCAATGACCAGAATTGACAATAGGGAAGAATAACTACAAAAAAGGAACAGATGGTAGACGTAAGAAAATAACGATTGATAAAACATATCATATGAATAAAAAATGGTACGATACAATAAGAAAACAACATGTTCAGATGCCAAAAAAGATAGAAAAAGCAGTTACCTTGTTGTCTCTATGACCAAGCTTTCTACCTTTGCTTGCAGTCGTTGCACCTTCAAAAGATACTCTAACAGTGGACTCTTGCTGCCCCCGGTATATTTCAGAATAGCATCCTGGATTACACGGGAGAAGAATTGAGAGGAATGGATATTTGACAAAATAAACAACACGACAAAGAGTAGCGGGTAAAAATGATACAAACCCCAATATTAGGAAAGAAGTAGTGCCTCCCGGACTTTGAAGGATGTCGTTCTTCAAAAAACACACGGCAGAAACAGGGGATTATGAAATTGTCGACCTCGCCATTAGGCATCAACGACTCACCCAAAGACTTGTAGCTGCAGTGAACTTTTGGGTACAGAATACCAGATTCCCTACAGAAAACACAGATGAATTAACACCCCAACCACACAAGCGTAGTGAAGAAAAAAAATGAAGGATAGCACATATAAGCGCTACCATGTAGTTTTCAAAATGACATCAACAAAAAATAATAAGGTAAAAAACACATGACGAAAACGAAAATGAGAAGAACAGATGGTCATACTTTGCAATAGCTGTGTGCTAGCTCAACGATCGCTGAATAATGAATGATATCCTCTTCAGATACAGGGAATCTGGTATTAGACAGCAAAGGAGGGGTCTGCCCAGACATAAGCAGATTAACAAACATGTACTTGCCCGCACACGGCGTTTTGGGACATTCTGAGCATCCTTTGTAACTGCTTCAGCATGAGCTCCGTGAACATTGTCGTGAGAAGTCGACGCACCATTCACATCCTGCTGATTGGGCTGATTGAGCATCAACAAATTGTTGTAAGTAATATCTGCCACCTTTGACAAATCATAACACCTCTTTCGAAACTCGTTAGAACCAACTAGATGAATACCACCATCTGTCACATTCTACACAAAAAAAGGAAAAACAAACTGATTACAAAACATAACAACTCATGTGAGAGGGTCAAAAAATTACGGAGATGATACTTACCACTGATGGCTTGGGTGAAAAGTCAGGAATCTTTATTGGAGATAGTTTTGATCCATATTTCTGAAAAGCTTGAGCCCGATTTAACTTGAAGTTTCCGGTATGTGGCTACAGAAACATTGAACAGATTCAAGAAAAAACAAGCGCTAAAAATATTCAAAGACTGAAAGTAAAAGAACTCAACAAAACTGAATGAAAAAACAGCAATAAGGAGACCATCATCAGGGTAAAAAAAATGGACAACAAACCTTCGTGGCTGGGGAGTCCGGTACATCAACAAAAGGAATTAATCTTTTCCTGTAGCCGAACTAGACCTGCGGTTTAGCAAGTTTTGTTCGTCTTCTTCTGACATCATTGGGCAATTCCTAGCCTTGACCTTCCGTAGCGGGTGCATTGCAGGAGCTGGTGTTTTGCAGGGCATAACAACCAAGAAAAATAGTACTAGTAATGTTAAAAATATACCAAAAGATGAACCACACAAAAAAATGGATGCCACTAAATGCAAGCAAATATGCATATACCTGTCGGGTGAGTTTGACCCTCCACAACTTTAGTTATCACACATTCAGGGGTGACTGCGCAGGAGTAAAAAGAGAAAAATAAGGAACAATGATAACACTGAAAAATAACAAAGCACATTTTCAGAGAAAACATTTGAGAGATAGACAAAGTAGAATACCTGGGTCAGGAGTCCTATTGACCACAGACCCGCTTGGTTTAGCAGCTCCATGGTAAAATGGAAAAGACTTCTTCTGAAGCCCTACATTATCAACTCTGAAAGTGTCGCGATTCACATTGTCGTCTAACGCCTGCAAAAACAAATGGAAGATTGGTCAGATCATATTTACAAAAATCAATAAAGAAAGATGTTGATAAAAAAGAGAACATAACGCAAAAAAATAGTTGAGATTGACCATACCCCAAAGTGTGGCGGCTTAACAATGCTTCCATCAGCTTGCTATGGTTGACTTCTACTTTGTCGTGCACAGTGCTGGACTTACAAAGAAAATCAAGAACATTTTGAACTAAGGCTTCCAACTTCCTTTTACTGCTTGAAGACTTGGTTGAGAGAAATTTATCACCAATGCTGATGATACCATCTATTACCTACAACACAAAAAGCTTATAAAAAATGAGATGGCACTGCAATGAAACGGACTCAACAACAACAAAAAGCCTGCAAAAATGAGCTAACATACTAATAAAACGTACATCAGACTGCAATGAGCTAACAAATTCTTCTTTTGCTTTGGTCCTGAAGTCATGAGACAATGGAGACAACATAGGAGAGACTCTACAAGATACATCTCCTTGCAACGAACCCGAAACCTGCAGAAAAAAAAGATATAATATATAGCTGAAAGGAAATATAAATCCAGTTCCATAAAAATCAACTCCTGCTAACAACATACATGTATAACAAAAAAAGAGAATGAAGACTTACAGTGGGGTGGTGGCCAGCAGTCCTAATTTCTTTAAGAAGCTTCTTCCCAAACTGATGTGGACTTTTTCGATCAAGTTCAGAGAAAACCTGAATCATATCTCCCTTCCACACCAAAACTCTGGGAGTAGTGTCACAGACATTCTTTATGCCAAAGTCCAGGCAATCAAGATAACGGACCTGGAAAAAAAAGATGAGACATAAATATGAAGATATGAGTAACACGATCGAAAAAAAGATGCCAATAAGGAATAGACATTCAATCAAAAAGAAGATGCAGGATGCTCACTTACCACTGGAACATAGATGCAACACACAGGGGACTTCATCCTTCTACCTTTTGATTTAGCAAACAAGCTGAACTGATTCAAGCTATTAAGGCAGTGAGAATAGACAAGCTGGCTGAAGTCATAACCTCTAGCAGCAGCAGGATCCTTGAGAACTGAAAGGTAGTTGATGTTGACAGGATAACTCATATCTGGACAGAGAAAGCAAGATATAGCCACTGACATAAAACACACGAAGACCTCCAGCTCGCCTAACGGTTCTGGACTGCTGAGCTTGTTACCAAAAAAGGTTATATGAGGCAACTCTGGCAACTTGAAAAGTGACAGAATAAAGCCATGCCATCCTCACGGTTGGGTAGGACCTCCAGCCCTCCTATAGGCAATCCTAGAACAATGCGAAACGTCTCCCTGGATATGATGACATGCTTCCCGCAAACAGTGATCTGGGAGCATATTGGATCAACACAATCAGCGACCCACCTACAGAAGTCCGAAGGGAGATTCGGACAATCAAACAACAGCAAACACCCAAATCCAAATTTCTGAACAATAGCTCTTTGCTCAGGGGTCAGCTTCTTCAGAACAATCAAGAAGTACTTCAGCCCAAATCTGGTAAATGCACTCCTGCCGACACCATCTAGAGTTCCAGACTTATCAACATCGTTTAGTTTCTTCTTCTTTAGCTGCGAAAGAAAATGAGTATGGAAATGTAAGATATAGATAATCCATTGGATTGCTTGAACACAACGCAACACAAACTGAAAGAAAGGAGCAACAAAAAGTGCTAACCTCCAGGTTCCCCAATGAATCCTGGCAAAAGTCAGAAAAGTTCCTCTTCATACTACTCAAAGACTGCAGCCCACAAGGAAGATAAAAGTTTTCAAACTACAACCAGCCACCAAAGTCAAAAACTGCAACCTGAGATGACTGAAAAATAATAATGAAGACAGGTAAGCACACCTGCTTCATTAAGTACCCAAACAACGCATCGTCTAGAGCCGTGTTTCTTCTTCCATGGGATGTAACCTGGAACAACCAAAAACCAATTAGAAGGATAAACGGCGTAGTGTTTAGCACAACAACAAAAAACCCTAAATGACAAAACACACATCACGGTGCCCGGGTAGACTGAACCCTTCACTATGCTCCGCAGAATCATCGCCACAATCAGTGGGTAAATGCTGAGATCTGCACAACCCCAAAAAGGGCAAAATGGTTATTATCAGGGCATAGACAAATCAATAACATGAAAATACCATCACACTTATAGACCCCTCTAACAAAACAACAATGCTTTCTACAAAACAATATCCAGAACTACAACATGGCACTGCTCCAGTTGTGAAAATGGTCAGATTACAGTACTGATGGTGTCCACCACCTAATGAACCACTTCAAAAAATCAACACCTACCCTACCACAAAATCTGAATCCCAAAATCATTGGGTGGGCACACCTAGAAACATGAAAATGCACCATGTTGAGAAGCCCAACTGAGCCTGCAATTGTGAATGATCATCTATTTCTGAAATCATTTGGCACAAACCTAATGAACCACTTCTGAAATCAAAGCGCTAGATCCAGCGAACAGAGCAACCCCAGAGGCCTAGCACAACCACCACACACAAAAAGGATTCAGACAAATCAGAGATCCACTACTCCCCTGAGATGCGGACAAAGCCAGCGCGTCACTGCGGCGGAGGCTAGCTGCGCGAACAGTAGCTAGATCCAACGCACGGCCGCATTCCATTACCTCTCGAGCGAGTACGAAGTCAAACAGAAGCCGGCGGCAAAAAAAAACTACTCGCCGACGCCGCGAGAGCTAGCTGCGCGAGCTGAGACCAAATCCGCCGCTATCGATGGCACCTATATCGACCCGCACCGCCGCATCTTCATCCGCCTCCGGCGACTCCCAACCATGAGACACGAACGCGCGGGGTACGAAAACTACCGACGGAATAGAGATACCACAGAGTAGTACCTGTCAGCTCGCCGGCGATGCCTCCGTCCACCGCGAATCTCCCCCATGGCGGTGGCAACAGGCGCCGACGACGACATAGAGGAACGAATCCTCTGTTCCACCGCCCCCTCTCCTCTCTCTGCTACGGGAAAGAGACACGCGGCGGAGAAGAACGAAAAAGAATTCAAAATAACTCTCCCCCGACACACCGCGCACAAAAAAAAAAAACAAAACGGGTATGGGCGCGCGGCCGACCCGTTACCCGTGACGCGTACGCAGCCACGCGCGCGCCTTCTTTGCGCCAGCAAAGCGCCAGCACGGGACGACCAGCACGAATCTTGGAGCGCATCCGACGGCCAGAAAAACGACTGAGAGAGAAAACGAAATCAGTTGACTGGAACAGAGCAAAAATAGGACACCCCCTCCCAGCTTTTCCAAGCCGCCCAGTTTATTACTTGGCGCTTCTAATGTTATTCATTATTCATGTATAATTAATTTAGAAGCCTCGTATATTAAGCTTGACGACTTGTGTGAGACGCTGGGAAGCGATCAATTTATGTTTTTAGCCTGTCAAAAGCCTGGCCCTTAGCCACTGGCTTGATGGCTTCACGAAATCTAGAGAGCAATAGTAGCCTAGTAGGTTTTGAATCTTATACTACAAAAAATACGGATTTGTGAGATCATTTGATTTGTCCTATCTATCGATCAATCGTATTTGTGCGCTAACACCATTTGTATGCTAGCGTGTGCAAATGGTGATGGTGATGGCGTCGTTAAAAGTAACAAATTTCGAAGACGTCCACATCTTTTTCTTTCACTGGTACTCACTCGGTCCGAAATCTTTCTGCGTTTCGAGTTTGGTCAAAGTGCCAAACATTTTTATTTTTAATCAAACTTATAGTAGATATCAATATCTGTAATACGAAATAGATATAGTATGCAAGTTTATGGACATTGAAAATTTGTACTATACACTCAAGTCAAAGTTTATAATGTTTGAATTTGAAGAAACCCAAAACGCGGAATAATTCTGCAAAGAGCGAGTTTTTCCTATTAAATGAGAGTCTGTGGTCGGTACGTTGGTAGGTCCTGTGGCAGACGATCGCTTGCTCGATGACCGCAGGATTGCTGGCCAGCAGACGATGGCTCGCTCGATGGCCGCACAATCGGATAACTCACCCGCCAACCGCTTGCGCGCGTACCCGCAATCCTGGACCGTCGGTTTCAGCCATCCAACGGCCAGGATTGAGCGTTGAATATGTCAACGCTCAATCCTGGCCGTCGGATGGCTGAAACCGACGGTCCAGGATTGCGGGTACGCGCGCAAGCGGGTTGGCAAAATCCGTGTCCCGCACAATCGAGCATCGATAGATCGCCGCTCGCTCTATCGTCAGATGGTGGTACTCCCTCCGTTCCAAATTTATTGACGCAGATTTAGAACCTACGGCCGCCGCCGCAGCACATGTTCTCCCTCCCCGCCCCTGCTCCACCCCCACCGGCGAGAGCCATCGGTGCCGCCCCTTCTCATCCCTACCGATGCGAGGTCCCCCTCTCTCTCGTTTCTCATATTTCTCATCGTAGATTAATGTGTGACGGTGGCTTCACATCGTAACCCGACCCATGAGGGGAGCGAGGTGGCAAAGATGCGGAGTGCATCGCCGCCGGTGGCCTATCGCCTTGCCATGGCACCAGGGTCATCGGATTCTCGGCCGGCGATGGCCTCCGGCCTGCCTCTGTTCCCTGCACCGGCGACCGTCCGTGTAGGCCTCGTAGATCCCCCGACCCACCCCCAATCCTAACCTGCGCCACCAAATTCCCTGCCGTCGGAAGCCCGGCCCTCCTCGCAGCTGGCCGATTCCGTCGATCTGATCCGGCTAGGCGACCATGGTGAACATGTGTTGCAGTTCCTTCACTTCCCCAGACTCGTTCCGTTGCCTCGCGATTGATTCCAGCTGGTTCAGACGGTAGCCTTACCCCGACCAACAGTCTGAATCTCTTGGAGGCTAAGGATCCTGAATGCATCAGGTTTGATCATTGGGATGCATATCCAATTCTTCAGTTAAAAACATAGGTTAAAAATATCATACTGATTCATGTACGTTTATGTAAGTATCAAATGCGTGCCTGATTGGGCATGAGCTATGCACTTGTTCTTCCAGAAATCATGCGCATGGAGTTTGGTTCTACTCATCAACTTCCATATGCAGTATTTTAGATTGGTCAATGGGAAATCATGTGAATTCCTGAATTACTTGACATCATGCGAAAATACTTGAAATTATGATCTGGAGTTACGCCTGAATGTTCATATTTGATGGATTAGGTCTGTAGCTACGTGCTGATTTTGATTAATAATTACTTATGCAATGGTCAGCTAGGTATTATTTTAAGACAGCTAAATACATATCAATTTGGGGTTTATTATGAACCATGTATTCTATGAGTATTTTGGGGTTTAGTATGACTTTCAGGTGGATATCAGCACGATGATGGATGCAGCTCTAGATTAAGGTTGGTTCTGGCAAATTCCAATCATATGTTACACTTTTTCATGGCTGCATGCATTTTTTTCTTCGGAAAATTATATAATTGGCATGCACATTATAGTAATCATTGACCATCATCAGTGTTTCTCATGGCCGTCAAGCATCATGGCAGTGCTGCTCTATTTATCAAAATTTCAGTCTGCTGAATCACATGCACCATACTACTCAAATTAGAACTAAGTTTACAATGCACCAATCTGAAGACAAATCACAAGTTCACAATCGTAGTTTCTTCTTGGGTCAAGTATCATGGTGGCATATTGTTGTATGCAAGGTAACTGAATTAAATGCTATAATGTTTTTTGTATTCCGACTTGCAAATAGTTATTTTCCTGCCGTCCTATTAATGAATAATGATGTCTTCAAGCCCTTACATTTTACATGTCATAATATACATGTCTGCGGTCCTAATAATGTTGTCTACAGTTCATATACATTTCACATATGAGCCTGCATATGATGTCTTCAGGCTTCAGTTGTTCCATTACGTCCACTTTTTGCAGAATTTTTCCTACCGACAGGTTCGGTTAAATTTTTCCCTTGCCTTATGCATCTTCTCAGATTTATTCAAGCCGTTATAGTAATTGTACCGACAACCAATTATCTTGCATTTTAAATTAACCCGTCTTTCTTTTTGTTGTATAATTTCTTGTGTCCTAATGGAGCATGTGATATTTGGTCGATTTATTCTTTCCTAATTCCGAAGGATACTGCATGCCCGATAAATCCAGGAACGTATGGCCCTTGAAAGCAGCTTATTTTTTAAATGTATAATTTATAGGTCAGGTTGTATAATATTCATTCCTCTGTGCTATGTTTTCTCATGCATTTTAATTTACTGTAAGTACTAGAAATACCTTCTTTTATTTAAACATTCTCTTGCTTTACTGAATCATCTTTTCCTTTGTCTCCATACTCTTTTCTTGGGTTGTTTTATTCCAGATTCAGTATTTCTTGTTATTGCAGGATTTTGAAGGATTGGACTATCAGCGGCTGAAAGAGCTTGTTGTGTTACAAGAACCCATAGAAGATGACTATCACACTGCCTTATTTATGCATCCAACTACATGAACAGAGAAGTTTGTTGCTGGTTTGTTTTAATCTTGTGTTCCAGTTTCCTCTATTGTTTTTCAGTTTTTAATTGCTTTGTGCTAACCAGAGGCATGAGCTTTATCACTGAAAACATGCTTCTGTTGGAAAATAAATCACTGAATAAAAGGTGTGTTCTCTTTTTCAGAAGATTCTCTGATGATTTTTTTTATTATTTCTATGAGAACATAGTGGTGATGTGAAACTTGTGTGCCTAATTTCCGAAAACATGGAAACCAGGATGGATAAAGGAGGAGCCAGGACCAAGTCTAGGTGATGCTATGAGGGTTGTGGTATATGTCGAGTGCCCCAGTTGAGCTACTTAATATTAACCGTGATATGAATGGAAACGTGTCATCATGTTTGACACGTATTTATGGAATTTGGACCAGCGTTTGACCATGTGATTATTTTAGTACTCCGTAGCAACGCACGGGAATTCAACTAGTAGACTAAAATAGCCACTCCCTCCGATCCAAAATAGGTATTGCATTTTTTTAAACTTAACACAGTTCAAAATTCGACACTTATTTGAACCCGAGTGGAAAACGAAGCGCGCACATAAATCAAGCCGACAGCCGGGTCGGAGAACGCGTAGTCGCATTTGCACCACGACGCTGCCATCGAGAGAGATAGACCACGGGTCTCCGGGCACGTCCACGTCCACGTCCGTACGTGGTCGCCCGTTTCAAGGCTTGGTTGAACCAGCCAGCGGCAGCGCGATCGAGAGCGGAGCGGCCGTGTTCGTGAAACCAACTTGGACGTCGGGCTCTGCGTTTTTCTACCACCGGTGGTTGGAAACTTGTTGGAGCGATGTTCAATGGACTTGAAGACACGGCCTCGGTGACATGTGCTGTCCTCGTGTACGTGGGAGCTTTTGCTGCGCGTGCCCGTGCGCTGTGTCCTGGCCTGCATGGAACTCTGCACGCGCGCCGCTTCTGGAACAAGAGGCCACGTGAGCCAAAGAAGACAGGTCTCCCCTCAAACCCCAGAGCAAATAATCCGCAACTAGTTACACCCGCAACCCATTATCTAAAATTGTATTTTTGAGTTTTCAAAATATCTGTAATAAATCACACACATTGCTTATGTTGTATGTGATGCAACTACAAATGTGTGTCCCAAAAAATGACTATGTGACCTGTGCAAAAAAGAAAAGAGCTAAGTGAATAGTATCATGTACTACTATTTGCATGTAATTTTTTTTTTTTGTACAGGTCACATATTTTCATATTTTGGGATGAAACTTTGTAGATGTAAAAGAAACAACATAATCTATGTCCATGATTTATCTTACATTTTTAAAAATTCGAAAGCGGTTGCACCCGCAACTAGTGGCAAATTTGAGTTATCGCGATGAGTCCGCGACACGGTCGAGAACGTTTGGCGTAGTGAGATTGCTGATGCTGCCGTCAGAGGAAGAACGTGACGAGCGGAATGGGCCGCTATTGCTGTCTGAAAAATGAAGAGATTCACGTGTACACTTTTGCCCATCCAAACCACACTGCTCTTTGGAAGTACGTTCGAGAGCAGGAGTGCGTCACGTCGGCTCACGGGTGACGGGGCTGTCTAACACGTCCCATTCCGGTGCAGGGGTCCATGAAATCTAGCAGAGCACAGCTAGATCCGAAACTCAACTGGATATGAGTACTGATCAGTCATCAGCTTAAATAATGGTATGAAAATTAAAGCTGTAGACTGATCACGCAAATTAAGACAGTGATAGCTTGGCTAAGCTACTTTTAGTATTAACAGAGTAGGCGACACTAGTGGAGTAGATCGACTAGGTGGATAGGAAAGACAAGTGTTCACATCGGCCAATCGGAGTGATTAGTTTAGCAAAACAAACGAAGCAGTCAAGCAGCTGTCTGCTACCCTAAACAAAACTCCAAGTGAAGGGGAGGGGGAGCCACTGCGCCAGTCTACAAGAGCTCCCTTCTCCCCGCCTCCCTCCACCTAGTCATTCTTCGAGTCCCACCACGCCAGACACCAACAACTGCGTCGTGGCAATGGAGAGATCGGCGAGCCAGTAGATGAGAGCCATGAGGTGCAAGCGGCACCCCTACGAGGCCGGCCCCGGCGTGTGCGCGTCCTGCCTCCGCGACCGCCTGCTCGCGCTCGCCGCCGCGCAGAACGAGGCATCCTCGCTGCCGCCCCCGCCTTCCGAGCCGGTCGTCCCGCTCTTCCCGAGGTCGGTATCTCCGTATGTGTGCCCCCGGAAGTCGGACGCATCGCGGCCGTCGTGGGGCCGGCAGCCGTCGAGCCGCCTCTTCTTCCGGACGCCGCAGGTAGGGCCTGCCTACGGCGGCGGGCCCGGCTTCGAGGACGGCGACATCGGGTTCCAGATCAAGCGGCGCCGCGGCAGGCTCTCCGCGCTCGCCGCGCTCTTCGGCCACCACCACGGATCAGACGAGAAGGGCGGGGAGCGGAAGCACGGATCTTGGCTCGCGGGGATCATGCCGCGCGGCCGCCGGAAGGCGGAGCCGGCCGTCATCACCGCGTCGCCGCCCCTCTCCCCGCGACGGCGCCGCTCCTCACGAGTGCTGATCAGCAACCGGGGGCTCTCGCCTGTGAGGTGCTCCTACGAGGACAGCGAGGAGAGCGGCTCCGTGGCGGACTCGCCGTGGCGGCCGTCGCCGATGCGGAAGGCGACCCCCTGCCGCCGCCTCATGTCGGGAGGAGGCGGCGCCGGGGCCGGCGTCTCGGGCTTCGCGGTGTGCATCAGCCCACTCGTTCGGCACCACCGCGGAGGCCACCGCCCGCCGGACGCCCCCGCCCTGTCCGGCGAGCTCCGGCCGTCGCCGCTCCACCTGCCCTCCTCCGGGTCCTCCCTCCACCACTGCCGCTCCTGGAAGCTCGCCGACGGTGGCCGCTTCCGGTGAGACCCATTCCATATCATTCATCCCAAATTATGGCTGCCATTTTTGTTTGGGATTTCACCTTTTCTGGCTTTACGTGTAAGCTGGAAAACGAATTTGCGCCCGCGGAGGGCGGCAAGCTGTTCCACTGACATGTGGGCACCGACGCTTCCGACTGTGTATGTGTCCGTCAGTTCAACACGTTGCAGCGCTGTATAAAAAGAAAAAAGCTTATTGTGTGTTGTGTATAATTTATCTATCTGTGTCAGATTTTTTGTTTTTCGTCTGAGATTCTGCGATGAATATAATTGGTGTGTTAGTACTAGTAGTGTGTAGTGAGGTCATGTGACCGGAATTAAATGCTGGCATTATGAATTGGAGATCTGAAGTGCCAATGTATACTGCAGTACTGACATGACCATGTTCGAATTTATATGATCTATGGGTTGTAGGATTGTAGGCAAGATAAACAGTATGGATCTCGGGCAACAAGTTTCATGAATGTATAAACCAATGTTGTTGGCTTGATGTTTCTATCACTCAGATTATGACTCTCACCTAAGTAACCCCACACAATATAATGGCAAAAACACTACTAGTACTAGTACTGCTACCAGATCGTCGGCGACACTATGTACTGCATAGTGCTGCTACGTCACTGGTTACCCGAATTGGTCGATCTGTGCTTGGCAAGTTGGAGCAAGAAACTTCCAGATTGCGTGATTTCCCAACTACTGAACAGTACTCCCTCAGTTCCAAATTACTTGACTTGTTGGACACATGCATAAACATTAGGGCATGTACATTGGCAGACGCTTAACCAGGCGCTTAGACAAATAAAATAAAGGGTAGAAAAATATGATTAATAGCTAAGCGCCTGGGTGAGCAACGCTGAGCGCTAACCTGGTCGCTAACGGAATTAAAAAAAAGGAAGAAAAGATACGCTAGCGTCCTACCTCTACATCGCGAGACGCTTCTGGTGGCCCACCGAGCGTCTTCTTCCTCAGCCTTTCTGCTCGCTTGCCCAGCTGACCGGCCTCCTCCGTCCCCGATTCTCTCGAATCCGTCGAGCTAGCCGCCATGTCATCTGGCCGGCGGCGAGGCCGTGATATCTCTTGCTCCACCTATAGTCGATTTCGTTCCATGGAGGAGACCCCGCCGGCGTGGATCTCCCAGTCCTCAGCGCCACCGTGGATCCCTGGAGGAGCCCGCGCAGCTCCTGTCGGCGAGCCCACCAAGCCGGTCCAAGCTGTCAAATTTAGTGCAGTTGCAAGTTCCTTAGATCTGATTCTGTGGGAAGAACGTGACCATCTTCAGCTAGGTTGAGCTGAATCCGTTAATTCTGCTTTGGAATCGCTGTACACAACTCTTTTTTTTTCCTTCTTTTGCTTAGCGCCTCGATAGCGCCCGTCGCTTGGTCAACCTGGGGCTTGCGGGAAAATAGCGCCATCGCGCCCGACGCCAAATCTTGCGTCGACGCAACCAAAAATCCCACCGTGGGCTGGGAATTGATCGTAACTACCGGGAATTCCATCCTAGCGTCGGCCTAAGCGCCTCCCATTGTACGTGCCCTTATGGAAACGGTATGAGTTAACTATAGGACGACGTCCCAATCACGCAGCAGATCGCGGGCTCGTTTCGTAACGGTAGCGGGACCATGCCATGCGCCACCGAGCTCAAGCCGCAAAGGTCAACCGCTTCATCTCCCTCCTCCCATCGCACTCACTCACTCACTCGTGCTAAAAAAAAAATCAACTTCCGATCTATTATTATGGGCTTTGCTTAGCTAGAACCCACCAGCACCTGGCCAGTTGAGAGCTCGTCAGCTCGAGCGTCTCGACATAGATTGACAGGTTCTCCGCGCACTCGCCCCCGCGCTTTATTAGCCTGTTAATCATCCCGGATCATGGAAAAGGGCTCTAATCATGGCAGGTGGTTCTCGCCTTGGCCGGGAAAGCTCGCCGCCTTTTCGGTTTTAAGGCTGGGCTGGTAGTGCGGCGGCGGCGGTGGTGGCCGGTCGATCGCTTCTCCGCGGAAGTTAGTGGTAGGGGAGAGATCCTGTGAATGGCGGTGAGCTGTGAAAGAAAGGCGAGAGCGGCTGGTGCACGCGGTGGTGTCGCCTTGTTTTTGCCCGTGTGCCATGGTTGCAGCCTAACTGTATGTACGTGTGCTATCCTGCCAGTCTGCCACGTGTACCTCTCCTTCTGCATCGATCCTTTTGATGGACCATAGCGTTGTGGTTGCCTGGCTGAATTTGTTTTTTAGGGAGTGAGATTAGGTAATTTATTTTTGGTTTTTTTTCAGAATGTCAAAAAATTTCAGAAAAAAATTCGGATGTACATTACAGCGTGATGTGTTAGCACAAAAATTGGCATGGTGAAAAAACTTTTTTAGCAACCTGTATAAAAAAGACAAAATTCTGACACGTATATATACATTTCGGTATGTCCGAATTTGTCTTTTTTACACAAGTTGCAAAAAAAGTTTTTTCTTCACGTAACTTTTTGTGCTGACTTGAAATATGTTGGACTACATGCAAAAAAATTATTTTGAATTTTTTGATATTTGAAAAATTGTTTTTTGGATAGTGGGTGCACCCACTACCCGTTGTGAATATCCGGTGAGATTGGACTGTTTTCACTGCCTGTTGGATTAAAACTGGTGTGCAAAACGGGACTTCACTTTTGGGTGAAAAAAAGAAGCAAATGAGTCTGTAACGAGGCCCACCTTGTCAATTCAGCTCATCGGCAATAAGTCAACCAGAAGTTAGCCTGTGGGCCTAGAACAAGATGGACTGAGCCACAGGCCAGAATATTTGGGCCATGGACTGTGGCGAATGGTTTCCCAAACCAAGCGATGGATCCGCTCCAAAGCGTTCGCCAGCCCATTCACGCTCTTCCTCGTCACTTTCGTAAGTGTGAAGAGCAAAGGACTTTCATTGTTTTTCATTATTGATGCAAACACATCAAAATTTATCGAGTTAAGTTCGAGTGTTCGTTTTGCAAAAACAAAAAACGTTCGAGTGTTCCTTTTGTTGATCATACCTGGTTTCTATATTTTTGATTTTCTTGCAATCTTCTGTTCCGTGATAAAATTGATCTCCATACGTGCAAGGAGATTTATATCGTGTTGGAATAGAAACCAAACAGCGAGCGCATGTCTATCTAGTGCACATATTTCACTATTGTTAGCTTATGAGATTTTAGCCGACCCCTCAAATCCTCGCATAAAAGAGCCATATCAAAAGGTTTTATTTCTACTTTTCTACGCGCTCTAACAAATTCCGTAACTCTCTCTCCCTCTCTCTCTGTCTGTCTATCTTCAATTTCATTTTCCCTCCAAGTCACTCGAGCACACCTCGTTAGACCTCTCCTGCACCGACCAGACACCCTTCACTCTCGCATCAGCAACCGAGGGGGGTGGGGGAGCAACAACAACGCAATATTCCTTGGCAGCTGGGATTATGAACGAAACTTAAAAATATATTGTCTTTCAACCATGAACACGATTTATGATTTGTCTACACCGTCATCTTTTTCTTGACGAGATCTCCAAAACTAGACCAATGTCACTACATTTTGATGATATTTTTGTCTTGAAAGCTGTCACTGTACTGGTGTAACGCACTGACCAATTCACCCCAAAAATCCAGACGAATGGAGAAGGGAAGGCAAAACATTTCATCTCTCTCTCTCTCTCTCTCTCTCTCTAGAGAAAGCCCGCATGGCTCACGAGGACGGCGACGACGAGGCAGTCTCCGAGCCCCGCGCATCGTGGTGGTGGTGGGAGCGCCTGCGTCCAGAGACTGGGCGACAAGAAGAGCTGCATCTGGCGGTCGAAAGCCCTTCGCATGCTGTACGTCCCTCAAGAAGGTGGCACTGCGTGGATCCGGACCTGGCGCTAGAGCGGGGAACTGCTGCTCAGGGGACGACACAGGACGTGTTGGCCCCCTTCAGGAGTTGGATGAGAGGGCTCACCACTCCCTCCCATTGCTCTGCTTGCTTGGTTTTCATGGTTCCACACCTGGCAGGAAGGTTCGTTCTTGCAGGTCGATCGTGGATCTTGGTCCAGATCTAAGCGATTTGATGCTCGCGGGTAGTGTTGTTCTTGCGGTTCCGTAGGCCCAGAGTGACTTTCCTGGCGGTGATGGTGTTAGTCTCTTGGTCTGCTCCAGTGTGGCGGCGTGGGGGGAGTTTGGAAGCTGGGGCATCGACCCTAGGTGGCGGACGCACATGCAGGCTTCTTGGCAAGTGTGGAGGTGTTCGTCGTGGTGCTTCGCCATGAGGCATCAAGGATGATGACAAAGGGAGTCCCTGGCGAGGTCCGGCAAGGGAGCGTTCCTCGCCCGTATTGAAATCTGGAGGCACTCTTTCATTCATGATGTCCCTCGCACTCGTGGCGGGGTCTACAGCCAGTGTCTCTTGATGCGAGGTTGGTGGGCGTGGGGGCTGAGCTAAAGCTCAAGACGTTTCCACTCCAGTGTTGGTGATGCTCATGGGCGCCGTTTGCCCTCTTGAGTGTTGCCATCACCGGCATGGAAACCCTGGTCTTGACAGGCCGGTGGCAGCGCTTCTGCTTCATGACCTACTTGGAGGCACCTTCTTGGAGTAGGGGTCCTCCTAGATTCGACATGGTTGTTTTAGTGGTAAAGTTGGTGCCTTTCTGCAGCCGGAGAACCGAAGTGATGATTGTCCTGCTCTTGTGCCTTGGGGGAGGCCTACTCACCCATGGAGGCACCGCATTTCTCGGTGCTTTGCGCACTGAGCGACACAATCGTGGTCGGTGGAATGCCGCGCATTGGGGTTGTCGATGTTGCGGTACACTGGGGTTCGTCCCGACACGAGCATGTCTGACGACTTTGTCATCACCGGTTACGGACATGGGGTTGGACCGTGGCCATGGATGACAACCTCCGCACTGTGATGCTGGAAATCCTCTCCTTCATGCTCGACGTCCTCGTGTGGCTATGTTATTTCTTCTTCTACATTTCTCTTTGATGGCAAGCTGTGTTTCAGTTGCCGCATTACCTCTGCTGTTTCGACCATGCCCCTTTGCTTGGTGGTGCGGCTCGCGAGTGTGTAGTGTGTGTCACGGCGGTGCGCAGCGTTTGTTGGTGTGCCCGCGCTCTAGGGTGAGCCCGACTCAATAACTTTGCCCGCCCGACTAGAGCTTCTCTTCTTCGTCGTCGTCTTTTCGTGAAGGTTTGATGCTCCTTGTTTTACCTTTCCCCTGTTATGCTTCGAGTTTCTTCTTAACACTTTGTATCGGATGATTTGGCTTTATTAATTTAAAGTCAGGCTTAATAACCTTTTATCTTAAAAAAATATCTCAAGCGTGCGAAATGGCCTCGCCTCCCGCGCGCGCCGCGCACACGGAGCATTCTGCCGCTCCCCCTTCTCCTTGGCCACCCGCCGGCCGTCGAGGTAGTGCTGGTACACGTAGGAGAGAAACCCCCACACTGCCATGAGCATGGCGACGGCCTTGATCCCCGTCATCTTGTCCCCGAACAGGATGACCGCGAAGACCGGCACCAGCGGCAGCGCCACCGTGCCCGTCACGTTGGCGAACAACGACGACACCCTGGTGATCAGGCGAAGCGACGCGACCCACATCGCCTGCCAGCACACTGCCGTGCCCACCAGCGTCGCCACGTACCTCGCCCTACCGTCCTTGAACGCCGCCATCTCCCCCGGGATCGTCCTCCACTCCCCCGACGCGAACAACCCGCACACAGACACCATGGACGCCACGATGTTCGTGCACAGCTGCACCCATAGCACCCACCGGAACGTCCTGGTCCGGACCACCTTCTCGAAGGTGACCTCGAAGAGGGACAGGATGAGCGCGAAGGTGGCGGAGGCGGTCAGGGTGAGGATGAACCCCAGCGTGTACTTGCCGTGAGGGAGTTCGCTGGAGGTGCCGTCGGAGGAGGATCCGACGCCGAGCAGGGCGGCCGAGAAGGTGAGCACGACGACGGAGTTGGCGATGAGTGCCGTGAAGCGCTGCGCGTTGATGAGGCGCGAGGTGATGGAGTTGAAGCCGAGCTGCGTGGCGGCCACCAGCGCGAAGGTGGACACCGGCAGGTACTGCAACGCGTACGAGTACATGAGGTTGTCAAAGCCGATGAGGATCCCGAGGCCCAAGTAGATGGGCACCATCTTGGACCCTGCTGGCTGGGCCCCGGCGTCGACGGAGTCCGACGGCGTGAGGAGGAGGAGGATAGCGAGCAGGGGCGAGCCGCCGGACACTGTGAGCGTGGCCATCCACTTGCTGTTCCCGCCGGAGTTGTAGTAGAGGCGGCCGAGTAGGGTGGCTATGGTCTGCCCGCAGAGCACCATGAGCATGTCCACCATCACCATCAGCCACCACCGGATGCTGCCTCTCGCCGACCGTCCACGATCGGCGGCCTTAGGTGTCGCGCCGTTCTGGGCATGACCTTGTTCTTGCTCCGTCGTGTCTTTAGGGTGTGTTCGGTTCTGGAATTAGGAGGAACGGGACGGGACGGTTCCGCACCTAGCATCCATTCCTGTGTTTGGTTGGACAAAAGAACGGAACCGACTGGTTCTTCGGAATGGAATATACCCCTAATATAATATGCGGAATGGAGTCGTCCGCCCGAATCGGCCGGATGGGCAGGAACGGCTCGCTAACTAAAAAATTAATCGGTCTCTCTCTCGCTAACCTAGCGGCGCAGCGAAGCACGCGCGAGGAGCAGGCCCGGCAGCGGACGCGAGGAGCAGGCGTGGCGGCGGCGACCGGAGCACGCCGCGGCGACGACCGGAGTCCGCCCCAGCCACGGCCCGAGGCGCGGCGGCGCGGATGCGACCAGCCACGGCCGCGGAGGTCGCCGGGCGCGGGCGCGGAGGTCGCCGGGCGCGGGCGGGCGCCGTGAGGTCTGGCCGGGGGCGGGCGGCCAGGCGACGGAGCAGGGACGGCCAGGCGGCGGCGGCGCGTTCGGCCGGAATCGGCTCCTGCGGGCGGTGGCCGGAATCGGCTCCTGTGGGCGGCGGCCGGAATCCGGCGGCAGCTCGCAGCCTCGCCGATTTTGGTCGGTTTCCTCTCCGATTTTGGTCTCTTTCCTCTCCAATTTTGCAAAGTGAGGAAGAACACGCGTTGACCTTCTCTGTTTAGCTTCTGTGATTTGAAGAAAAAAATCAATTAGGGATATAATCTAGCCATTCCGTTCCACCTAGTTCGCTCCAATCGAACAAAAATCGGAACTAAATTTAGTTGTCAGAAAAGGTAACGCAATTTAGTAACTCTAAATCAGTAAAGCTCACCTTTTTTTTAACAGAAAAAACATGTTCGTTTCTTTTCAGTGAAGATCTTCTGTTTCACCTTTTTAACAGAACGACACTATGAAACTGCTTTGTGAAGATCTTCTGTTTCACCTTTTTCATTACTTGTTATTTGGATTTAAAACCAACCATCAGGATTCATGCATAAGAATGGCTTGCACGGTGTATTGCTACAGTATTAATTGATGACAAGTGCTGCTTTCTGCTTTACTGTCACCCAACCGCTAAATTCAATTCCACGGAGGTAAGAGAACAGGTATGGGTGCTATATATTTTATTTCTCCAATGATTTTCTTTTCTTCATTACGAAAGCTGCATGCACCATGTAGTGAAAGTTTCTTCGCTTCTTCCTCGTCGTATTTCTCAATGAACAAAATGTTTCAGGCGGCGGAGTTTCCGAACAAGAAGAAGAGTTGACGTCGAATGATTAGATGATTACGATGCTTGTTTTGCTGCCTTGTTGGTTGCTAATTAGCACGGTGACAGTCTCCCGGGCGCAATAACAAGCCAGTCTGGACTTTGCGTATGAGAGCATCGGCCACCATAACATGATCCTTGTGGACAGTTTTGGTCTGGTCTTTTTTGTTCACAAACTGATTAGCTTTTCAAGATCACAGAGACTACATGGCCAGGTAAACATCAACAAACCAAAGTGTTTGGACAGCCAAGACCGAGCTAAACCATTCATATATGCAAAATCAAGCTGTACGTGAGAATCAAGACGATATTTGTGATAATGAAAGAGATATATACCATGTCTGAAGATGCAAACATGCAAAGAGGATGTGTGGTACCTCTGATTTGGAGCTGAATTTCTTGAGCATGTGACATATTCGCTTCTGCTGATGGGTGCTGAACTGCTGACTGAAACTCTATTCTCTCGCTGTTCTCCACACCTCTTGCTGATGACTGATGAGCAATGGACCGCTGGCTCCTTGGTAGCATATATATTGATCAAGGCGCCAAATTGTTTAATGCTGGAGTAGTGAAGACACATCTATCTCCATTATGATTGGTTGGCTTTCTTTTTCTTCGATGGAGGACCCCACCCCATGGTAATCAACTTTGGTGTACATGTTTGGGTAGTCATGGTCCCACATTTCACTCAAACCTGTCATGTATCATGCATCATTTAGACAGTGTATGATTGAGGCGCATTAGTTTCTACACGTTGGAGTTCTTTGGCGGCAGAACTTGTAATAATTAGTTTAGTTGCGATTAGTTGTCTGATGTATATGTTTTTCAATTTCCAAATCCCTCCTAGAGCTCAGGCTGCTGGACTACTTCAAATCAACAATGAACAGAAAAAAACACCCCCACAAAATGGGTGAGAAGTGCCAATTCTGACCCTTGTGAGAAAGTTAAGTTGTAACTCCTTCTGAAAAATAATTTCAAATTTGATCCACGTCATGACGTTGCATTGAGCAAAAGATCAGATAATAATTATTTTTCAAAAAGGGTATTTTTTCGCTGAACTTTCTAATATGGGTTAGATTCGTCCTTTTGCAGGTAAAGTGAAATGTCGTCTAGATTTTAAAAGTGATTTTAGGAATCAAGGTTTTAGAAATGATAGTTAGTAATCTCATGTGTAAACGATTCTTCTTAATTTATTAAATGGGGAGGGTATGTCGCAGGTCTTATCTTAATAAATACCTAGGGTGTAACACTTTTATCACAAGTGGAGTGTAAACCAGGAGTCACTTTTTTTGGCAGATCTTAGGGAAGTTTCACAACTAATGATGGTATGCAAGTGCGCTTTCGCGAAAAAAAGGGTTCGATAATAACCATCTCAAATCAGCACACGAGTTTATATGTTGCAACTGCTATTTGAGAGGTTTGTTTAATGAGAGTTGTTTTTCCTCCTTATGTAAGCAAGTTTGTTCCATACCCAAGTGATCGTCTTTTTGTGGGTCGTGTGCATCTTGGATCCCGAGGCCGGAAAGTAGGGGCAGATCCCGTAGGTGTTAGGGTGGGGCCCCGCCCTACGATTTCATCGAAGCATATAAACAACGAAAAGAAGAAAAGACTAAAAATACCTCATATATATCACAAGCTCTTAGTTGGCCCACCCTAGCAACAAAAAAAAAAGACCCAGAAAATTTAAACTTTTTCATGCTTATATATTTTTTAAAGTGTTCTCGCATGTTTAATTAGGGCACACAAGTAAGAGACTTGGTGCACTAAAATTTGCCATACTTCAAACTTCATAGTACAGTGTAATAAGTTGGAAAAAAAAAATGTTCTGCCGCTCCATTATTCGGTCGTAGAATCTGCATACTCTATAAGCGACTTTAAACAACCTTAAGAATATTTTTGGCTTTACATGTGAGCTATTCCTAGAACGTTGAAGTCAAAATTCATGGTGAACAAAGGGACCTGATGTAGCCACTTATTAGATAATACTTCATTCGGCAACCATGTGCAGAATTACAGATAGACAGTACACTGAACAAACTATTAGTCAATTATCCCAGAAATCTTGATCTAAAAACTATAATATGATGGACACATACTGCTCCTGTGATGATGAGGACGACGACGATGAAAGCCAAGACTAATCTGATGTCGCACATCCAAAGCATCAAATCGTTCTGATAGCAGCAACAATCAGATATGTAATTAAAGAGGTGATTTGACAAGTTCACATCTCCTGATACGATGCATGACATCTTGCATTATATAACTAAGCTAAGGTTGCGATAAAAAAAGATAAATATTCTCGAAAATTGGTTTTGGCGCCCGAGCACAGATGATCCTGGTATCCTGTACCTTCATTTGCATCGAGATTCGGATCCGTTGTCCACTCTAGCCATTCTTTACCGTGGTAAAATCGGTCGGAGGCCCACCCCTGCGTCCGGTATTAAATGCTACGCATCTGCCAGCAGTTCGCGGGACAGATGGATGTGGACGGTGTGTACCGGCAGAGAAGCTTTCTTCATGTTCCGTCTCGATGGCACCACGCCACCGCCCAAGCTCCAACCGCACAGCATTTATTCCAAGCCCAAGCTCGAGGGCTAGTAGAATCCTACTGAAATTATCTCCGTACGGAAAACTGTACAACATTTTTTCACTCTTGCAAGCCCAAGCTCGAGGGCTAGAATCCTACCATTTTCTCTGTATGGAAAATTGTACAACATTTTTTCACTCTTGGCATTCGAACCTTTTCTCTTTTTGTTCAAGAGAAAAAACTGCAGGCTACTGCTAGCGATCCATATCGCCGCTAAAACGGGAATTGTGCATGGTCACCATTGAAGCATGGAAAACCTGATCACTTCTACCTCAACAGAAACACGATTGAGGATACCCTCCATTTACGAACAGCAGATTTTGCCATCCCCTTTTAATTAGCAAGTCCATATTAACGGCACCTTTGACTGGAATAACCATGAACTTGATGAAGATTAAACCTCTGGGCAATATTGAGTTCTCAGACAAATCAAACTACCCTGGTGCTACTTATACATATGTCCTTACACGAATAATAGTGTTTTTTGGGGGAGGAGGCGCCCCATAGAGAAATGCAAATCAAATCTATGGCAACTAATGACAACCCAGGCACCAGACCAGCAGCAAACCAAAATTAGGTTCCAGTACAACTTCATAAGTACGTCCTAAGCAAAATGATGCATAGCCCTCAACGACAGCACGGAGCTTCCGATGTTTTCATGGTATGATCTCCAAGTACATGAAGGTCGGCAGAGCGCCCTTGTTACCCTTCATAGAGATCACCTGGTAGGCTATGGACTTCCGAAGATACTCCAGCTCGCCCTGCGAAACACTAAATTCAGATCAAAAGGGTACACGTCCAGCCCAACATTCATACCAGAACCATCAAATCTCTATGAATTTACCTCCGTCAGTCAGCCTTGTTCGCAGTATAGTTCTCCCGTAAATTCCCTCAGGTAGTGCACAATGTAAAACCCGCTCATCTCCCTGCAAGGAATTGGAACATTCACCACCCAGCTCACACAATATGTTCATGCAACATCTTTCATCCTACTACCCATTTGCCAGACCTTTCACAGCTGTAGTGCATACCAATGTTGTAATCAAAGTTCCACCTATGTCTAGGCACGACCCATCCCTCGAACTGCTCATGGATGCACCTTCGCAGGTTCTTCATGATCTTCGTTGCCAGCTGCTCATGCTTTGCTTTCATCTCATGCACCAGCTCCGATGTCCCACATGGGTCCATGATAAGGACACGCCTACTGTCCATGTCCACCACAGAGAAACTCTCATGCCAGTACGCCGGCAGCATGAACTAGTGAACACAAATCACAGGAAAAGAAAATCCATCGGTACTTTTCTATTTTTGGGGACAAAACATTTGAACGCGGCTAACTCCTGGTCCTTAAGCCCAAGCTCAGCAAAAACATCAATTGTCTTCTTCACGTCATCGTCCGATTGATCACGGCTAATCCTCCCACACAGGTTCCTGAGGCTCCTCTTCGTAAAAGGTACGTTTTCGACAGTCCCAAAAAAACTACCTATGATACTGTACACCTTTCCAATATTCACATTATTTTCCTCAGCTGCTTCACCAGGTCCTTGGTGTACGCATCGATGCGTTGTGCCACGGCCAGAAGGCCTTCTCACCACAAGTCAGCGACATGGAGTGGTTGTGGCTAACCCTGTGCTCTGCTATGTAACAGCCGTTGTCATCAGTTCGTAGCAGCCTGATCATTGTTGGACACTCGTACCGGCACGACCTCGTATTCTCCGCGTCTGGTTTACCCTGCGGCAAACACACAAAATTTTATCTCAATCAGCAGCTATTGCCTAAACCAGGAATTAATATCAACTCCAGCTATGTGTTTTTCCACTGATTCAGGTACTCACCACGCAAGACACGCTATTTCCTGCATACTCTTTGTTCTCCACAAATTCAACCTGCTTTTGCTGTACCTGATTCCAAAACCATTCTCCAACGAATACAGGTTATAGAAATCATAGGCCTCATTCAGCGAGTTGACACTAGTTCCAATCTCTGGCTTGACAACACCATCTATCGGATTCTCAGCATAATCCCAAAAAGATTTCTCTAGAGCTACCATCCGGTTTGGACAGATTGGCCTTTCCTGTGGAGCAGCACCAATCCGGATCCTGCATTTTCGGAAGTGAAACATATCTTTCATGCTCCTCTGTTCTACAAGGACAAGTGCAATTACTGAAAGAAAAACTACCAGCAGTCAAATGCAATGTTCTACAAATGCTATCAGGTCGCAATTACCAGTACACAAAAAGCTATTTTATCCATTCCCTTTTTTAACACAGCAATTTCTTGCACATGTCTGATCCCCGGATTCCAGCTCGAAGCTATATAACTGTAAAAATGGACTGTGAACAAAAAATTTCATTTTGCAGCGATGCAATGAAAACTTTTATAGTTTGACACCGAAAAGCCTACATGGTTAAAAGCAATCAGCGAAGCGGCAGCACCTAAGGTATTTTACTGTCAACTGCATTTTTCCACCAACAATGAAATAATCTACTGCAATTGTTTGTACTTTGTAATGCTAGTACAGCCCCACAGTTGCTACCAGGCCTTGGACCGTCTCTATCTTTTACCCCAAGATAGCAGTTCCATCCATGTCTGCACCAGCATTTTTTTTGCCAATATGGAGTTTCGGTTCTAAACCTAGCATTTTTCACGGCCCTCTTTTCCAATAAACCAAAAACGGATTTGAAAATTTGCGGGACAAACCTTCTCATCCACCCCGGATCTTTCGGATCCCCCCGGATCGCGGATGCTTCTGACGCCGTCGCTGGCTTCCTCAGACGCTCCCCCTCTGGCGATTCCTCATCTCTTGCCCGTATCTCTCCCACAGCAGACTCAGCCTCGGCAACCACGCCGTCCGCTGCTCTGCAGCGTTCCTTTCAGCCAGCACACGGATCAGATCCATCCCGTCTCCGTTCTCCCCTGCTGCCTCTCGCGGGGAAACCTGTGAACAGACCACAAATCGCATACGTTTACCTATCACAAATCCCCCAGATTCAGTAGTTGCAACTGAGAATATGCACATAATTGATCCGCTCACCTGTCAACTGTATCTTGGAGAAACACCATTCCTTCGAGCATACTGGTCGGCCGGCAAGAATCTTCATTCCGACGACAAAAACACACGGGCAAGAATCTCCCGCAGGAATCTTCGCCACCAGGCCGCTCCGCCCTACAAAAGGTTTCTGTCTCCGCAGACTCCAAGGCTTGAAGCCGACGCCTCCGATCGATCGAGGAACCGAGGGGACAGGAATAGCAGCCGTCCTGCCCCTGGAGAACAGGAAGAACGCGCCGTCCTTCGCGTCGCCGGCCGTCAAGACGAAGCCCCACCTGCCAGGTCGCAGTTACCGCGATCCCCTCTTTTTACCACACGAGCGCGCGTCGCGACAAGGCCCAGAATCGCAATCTTAACACAACCCGAGCCGTCCAGATATCAGGGGTATCTGTGCTCGGGAGCCAAAACGCCCTACCCATTCATTCTAAGCTACTGCCAGTCTGCCAGTGTGTTCCTCTAAGAGCATCTCCAGCAGACGCCGGAAACGGAGCGCGCGCGCCATATAACCGATTTTTCCCGCGCGCGGGGCCATTTCGCGCGCTCCAGCAGACGCGGGGAAAAAGCGCGCGCTCGGAAAACGGAAGCGCGCGCTGGCCAACGCGGTAGGTTTCGCGTTAAATAACCCGCCCCGCGGCCAGCGCGCGCTCACTCCACGCGTCCCCTCCTCTCTCCCCAACCGCTTTTTCCCCTCCCACCACCGCTCGCGCCACCGCACGGATTCCGCCGTCGCCGCGCCGCGCCCGCGCTGTCGCCACCATGCCGCCGCGCCGGAGGAACCAGTCCGGCTACCGCGGCGTGCGCGCGCGGCCCAACGGCACCTTCTACGCGGAGATTCGCGCCGGCGACGAGCGGATCTCGCTCGGGACGTTCGAGACGGCGCACGAGGCTGCCCGCGCGTACGACGCAGCGGCGTGGCGCCTCGGCCGCTCCCGCCGGCAGATGAACTTCACGGACGCCCGCACCGTCCAACAGGCGCAGGATCTGGCGCCGCCGCCACGCCTCGTCACCGCCGAGGACCGGGCCGCCGCCCGCCAGCTCCAGGCCCGCCTGCTGGTCGCGCATCGGGACGAGCAACTCGTGGCGGAGTATCGCCGGCGCCACCCGGAAGATGCCGCCGCCGAGGCGCAGGCCTTGGCAACCTTCGCGGCTGAGCGGGCGGAGCGAAGGCACGAGCGGGCGCAGGAGCGGGCGATGCGGCGGAGGCGCAAAGCCGAGGCGGAGGCGCAGCTCAACAACACCACCTGGGGCGAAGAAGACCCCAGGTGGGAGCATCTCTTCTCCGAAATCTCCGATACGTCGGACTCGGACTCCGACTTGGACGAGTTCGACTTTTAGATGTTTAGTTCTAGTTTAATCGAGTCTGTTTAGTTTAATCGAGTCTGTTTTAGTCAACGAACGAGTCTGTTTAGTAATAAATTTTTATTTCTAGTCTACATTTCGATCTGAATTTTCATCTGAACTTCATCTGAAGTTGTTTGCGCTGGGCGCGCGCGCTGGGATTTTAGCGCCTCTGCTGGAGCTATACTTTTTACGGCCACGCCGCGCTAATTTTAGCGCTGCTGCTAAAGCAAAACAGGCGCTGCACGCGCAAAAACGCAATTCTGGCGCCGCAAAAAAATTTTAGCGCGCCGGCGCCTAGCGCTGCTGGAGATGCTCTAAGCAGCGGTGCTATCCGGAACGCACTATTGTCGCATTATGCCGGCAGTATTCCAGGTAGTATCCGGAACCACATCCTTGATCGATGATGTGGGTGTTTTGACTAGTGGACTAATAGTGTGACAGCAGCGAGGAGGAGAGGCGTCCAAATATTAACTGCATGTCGCTAACAATCGAAAAATTAATCGTTGAACAAACGGGCACGCAGGTTTTGCATCTGATGACTTCTTCTGCGTTGGAAATAACGTACACATGATCGAAGTGTTTTTTTAATCAAAAGGAATGGGCTCACCCGTCCCTACTTCCGTTAACGAGTACAACCTACCAAGGCACCGATCAGTAGATCGAAGCGTATGTTTGGTTGATCAGTACTTTCAGTAGATCGAAGCATATGTTTGGTTGAGCTCCCGCACCTGAAGGTCATTCCGGCGTTTGGTTGAGAAATGAAACGGAAGGAGGATATTCTCTCCAGATCCGGAATGTATCCGAGCTCTGCTTCGATGTACCCCTTGTCCCCTTTAAAAGGTAATTTAGTCTTTTATCATTAATTAATGTCTAAATTCTTTTTAATTTGGTCAATGCGTGCGAGATCTCTTCCACGAGCGACACGGACGCTCTGTGCGGCTTCATCGCACGCATCGCGGAAGCCATGCGGGCCTGGCATCCGGAGTCGTTCTCAACACTTACCATGCCATTGAAGCGTTGGAGCTGGCCAAGATCCAAGACGAGTTTTCATGTCCTGCCTTTGCGCCGCTACACAGGATGTGCCCTGCGTCGGTGCAACACAGCCTGCACGCGTCGGACCGCGGCTGCCTGCCGTGGTGGACGAGCACTCTGTGTTGTACGTGAGCCTGGGAAGCGCGGCCACTGTCGACCGTGGCGTGTTCAAGGAGATGGCTTTAGGCCGCCGCGTGCACGCAGCCTTGTGCCAGCGCAGCCGTCTGGGAGCAAGCCATCATCGCCTTGCTCGAGAAGTCTGACGAGACCATCATCGTCGGGCGCCGCCCGCGTCAACCGACCGACGATGCGATGAGCCACAATGTCGTTGCTGACATCGGGAGGGAGCTCGTCCATACGGGCTTTGGGTTTGGATCCCAGATGTAATCTAATTAAAACGAGATTAGCGATTAATTAATGACAAAAGACCAAACTACTCTTTTAAATTTGGGAGAGGGGGTACACCGAAGCAGAGAAATTAACCACCAGATCACCCTATTTGATCACATTAAGATAGACTCAGAGAACTTGCCTGTGGCAAGATAGTTAAGAGGGTGGTTGCACCCTTAACCCACTAGAGTTCAAATGTTGGATTTGACGTTGGTGTTTCTCATTTAGCCGGAATATTTCTTCAATGGGAGGCGATGTTTCCATCGACAGCGAGGCGCCTGTGGTGACTTCGTAAATCTCGACACCCGACCGCCGGCTCAGTCTTTCGGAGGTGCTCATAGGGGTAGGGTGTGCGTGCGTGCGTTTATAGTGATGTGTACACGTGTATGTGAGCGTATGCGTTATACTGTGTTTCGCAAAAAAAAAAAAAGTGCACAATTTAGCAAAATAAAACAGGACTTCAATTTGGTACCACATGCCAACCGTTGCGCCCGTCTCATGTCACATGTCATGCGATAATCATGCAGAAATCCGTGAGCGAGCGCTATATGCGTGATGCACTGCCAGGTGCATTGCCGTGCACTGACGTCATATATGTTTCTACTCCCTCCGTTACAAATTAATTGACACATATTTGTCTCAATATGAATGTATGTAAACACTAAACAAGTATAGATAACAGTCTGTCTAAGGCTCAGCTGACTGAGAATTAAGCTAATTCTCATTTAGCTGACCTCACTCCGACTGGTTTAATTGGAATCAGCGGATGGGTCTCTATTCTTAGGCTAGCTCTACTGGTAGATACGTGTCTACCTGTCCACAGTGTGTCCATTTTTTTTTGTTTTTTCTCGAGTACTGGAGATAAAAATATACACAAAATATATGCGCGTCGACGAGTAAGCTCCATTCCATGATCGGTTTCGAGTTTCGTCGATTCTAACTTCCTAATTTTGAACTAAAGTTTGCACCATGTTTAGATGAATTTTGTCAAATTTATCGTACTCAATCGACTGTTTAAAATTTCCTTTCGCGAGTAGATCAATCTTGTCGTTTCCCACAACTTTCACGTAGTAACTTTTTCGTTTTGGCGGATTCGTACGCGCATAAATCAGTCGATTGCTGATGTACACGAGTTTAATTGATTCCTGACCTTTTGGAACTTTTTTTTGGTCACGATAGGACTACAGACAACTTTTCGGCCTAGTCTATGACCAAAGGCTGATATCGGTTTGTCACAAAACGAAAGGTTTATTTCAGTTTGGGCTAAACCGACAACGCAGTATTTTTGAAAATAATTGTTTTCGTGCAATGTTAGTCGTGAAATACTATAAAGAAATTTTTAAAAAAATTGTATAACTGAAACCCAGTTGCAACCCTGCTTACAAGTGAAAAAAAAGACAGTTACAAACCTATTTCTAAATGAAAGGATGGCTCAATAGCAACTGGAAAAACGACTCAGTTGTAACAAAACTTGTAATTGGAAACAAAAGATTTTAGTTGCAACCGCAACTGTAACTGGAAAAAAAATATACCAGTTATAACTCGACTTACAATTGGAGATAAAATAATTCACTTATAACCACACTTGCAATTGGAAAAATATCTCAGTTACAACTCCACTTGCAACTAGCAAAATAAATATCTCAGTTGCAACCACACTTGCAAGTGAAAAATATATCCCAGTTGCAACCGCATTTGCAAGTGAAAAATATATCTCAGTTACAACTCTATTTGCAACTGGAAAATAAATATCTCAGTTGCAACCGCACTGGTAGTTGGAAAAAAATATTTCAGTGACAACTCCACTTGCAACTGGAAAAAATATCTCACTTACACCTAGAAAAACAATATTTCAGTTGCAACCGTACTTGCAACTATAAAAAAATCAGTTACAACTCCACCTGCAACCGGCTTACAGACTCGAGAAAATATCAGTTGCAAATGTAGTTGCACTTGGCTCAAAAAAATCTCAGTTACAAGTGCAGTTGCAACTGGCTTACAAAGTCGAGAAAATCTCAGTTCCAATTGCAGTTACAATTGGCTTCCAGACAAAAAAAACCAAATAAAAAATAATTAAAACAATAATATAAAAAATTAAACTTAAAAACAAGAAAGAATAGATCTTACTTGAAACTTTCTTCCAATTTTGGGAAATCTCTGTTGCAAGTGCAGTTGCAACTGATTCAAAAAATCCCGATTGCAAGTGCAGTTGCAACTGCCTTCCAGACAAAAAAAAGCAAAATAAAAAATAATTAAAACAATAATATTAAAAGACGACAAAAAAAAAGAGAAGATCTCAGTTGAAACTGGATTCCAAACTCGGGGTATTTCAGTTGCAAGTGCAGTTGCAACTGGCTTCCAAAACGTAAAAAGCTAATGACATAAATAAAACAATATATAATAAAAAATAATTTTTTTTATCTCAATTGAAAATGGCTTCCAGACTCGACAAAATTTAGTTGCAAGTTGCGTTGCAACTGTCTCAAAACAAATCTCAGTTGCAAGTGCAGTTGCAACTGGCTTCCAGATTCGAGAAAATCTCAATTGCAAGTGCAGTTGCAACTGGGTTACACACTAGAGAAAATTTCAGTTGCAAGTGAAGTTGCAATTAGCTTATAGACTCGAGAAAAATCTCAGTTACAAGTGCAGTTGCAACTAACTTACATACTCGAGAAAATTTCATTTGCAAGTGAAGTTGCAACTAGCTTACTGACTCGAGAAAAATATTAGTTGCAAGTGAAGTTGCAACTAGCTTACGGACACAAGAAAATCTCAGTTGCATGTGCAGTTACAACTGGCTCAAAAAATCCAAGTTTTTTTAGGCAGTTGCAACGGGCTAAAAAGAAAACAAATAAATAATAATATAATAAACTAAACATAGAAACACAATACAAAAAATCTCAGTTGCAACTAGCTCCAGACTCGTCATTAAAAAAATCTCACTTCCAACTCGCTAAAAAAAATCTCAGTTGCAAGTGCAGTTGCAACTGTCTTCCACACCAAAAAACAGCAAAATAATAATCAAAACAATAATAAAATAAAATAAACATAAAAATAAAAAAATTCAGTTGAAACTGGCTTACAGAATCGGAAAATCTCATTTGCAAGTGCAATTGCAACTGGTTTCGAAATTAGACAAAATCTCAAGTGGAATTCAATTCTTTCATCACGCTAACTCTAGTACTGATAACATATAGGAGACTACAGACGCATGTTCCAGTAGAGAACTTGATCGTCCCGTGGGTAGTTGAAACCATGAAATTAGATATTTTGGAATATACTAAAAAAGGCAAAAATAATTAAAGCTAAAAATATAATAAAATAAACATATTAACATAAAATATTTTCATCGACGAATAATAAATAGATTAATTTTCCTATCATCTTAGTTGCAACACGACTTGCATTTGGACAACCTAATTTGCAACTGAATTTTTTAGTTGCAACCTGATTTGGAACTAGAAAAGAAACTCAGTTGCAATCTAACTTGATACTGAAAAAAAATCTCAGTTGCAATATGACTTGCAACTGTAAAATTCCCAGTGGCAGCCCGACTTGCAACTGTAAAATAACTCAACTGTGATCCGACTCTCAACTCGGCGACGTAGCTTGCAACCAAAAAATTCTCAATGTAACACAACTTGCAACTTGAAAAGAAACTCAGTAGCAATCCGACTTGAAACTAAAAAAGTCTCAGTTCCAATCTGACTTGCAACTAGACAATTCTCAGTTGCAACCTGACTTGCAACTGAAAAAACTCAGTTCAACCCGATTTGCACCTAAAAAATCTCACTTTTGATCCCACTTGCCAATTAGAAATAAATATCACTTGCAAGTTAACTTACAACTGAAAAAATCTTAGTGGCAATCAAAAAATCTTAGTGGCAATCCAACATGTAACGGACAAAACAAAAACATGATAAATTCCTGGAAGTACACGCTAAAAGTTATCAAGAGATCGAACACATAAGAAAATACCGCACAAAAAAAAATCCGAGTCAACACGAGGAAGTCCCATATGGGCCGTTCAACAAAAGTATGAGACAACATAATAGACCAAGACGACCATGGGCTCAGAATATGCAACGACAAAATGTATGTACACACAATCATCCGCCTCCTCCCTCAGACTAACGCTCAGAGCAGACAAACAAAACACAAATGTTGGCCTTCCTGGATCCAACGGTTGCTGCATCAACTTGTAATTAGTCACAACCCAAATGTTGGCCTTCCTGGATCCAACGGTTGCTGCATCAACTTGTAATTAGTCACAACCCGACATGCGACTGGAAAAATCTCAGTTAGAACCTGACTTGCAACTAGGAAAAAAACAAGTTGCAACCCACATTAGATTTCTATTATTGCATTGCTAAAAACTTATCAAGAAAAATAGCACAAGGAAGCCTACCAAAATCCCACATCAGATTTAGTAAGTTAAATGGGGAAGTATAATGAGAAGAAAAGAAAATTAGTACAAGGAAATACAAAAAAAAAATACAAACAGTACACTGCTCTCCTTTCACAAGAAAAACAAAAAATACAGAAAAAAGAATCTGCATGCGTGGATAGGGCCCAACTAGACAAAGAAGAAAAAAAGAAAAAAGCCCACCATCCGAACTTTTGATCCATCAATTCCCTCACGTGGACGTAGCTGCTCGCGGATCGTAGCTGCTCCTGCACGCGCGTACATGTCGCGTACGGCGACGGGACGAATAAATCGATAATTGAACGGTTAAAAAGTTGACTGAGCTCTAAGCTAATTCTCAGCTAGCAAATCCATATTTGGACAAATGCAAGTCAATTAAATTAGAATGGAGGGAGTAGTATTTTAAATGTCAAATATGAGCTTCATTTATCTCTCTCCCATTGACTTAGCAGTATGAGACTAAATATTGTGCGCTAGCTCTGAAATTTTGAGAATTCTGGAGTGGGTAGCACATGGGTCAACCCCTTACGGAACAAACTTCCAATATTTTTACCTTAAGCCAAGGGATTGAGTTGGGAAAGGGGTACCGGGCGAAGGTAGCGAGTTCACCCAATTTATTTGGAGATTATCCCCGTAATCCATACTACTACTCCGATCCGAATTGTTTGACGCGGAAGGAAAGCTACGCCAGCAGAATTCGGTGAAGAAACGGCGAAAATCAAATAGGATCGGAGAGAGTAATACACTAGTGCCACGTGAGGCCTGAAGGTGTATCTCGGTGCAATCTACTCACTCGTGGAAGAACCTCTGACGCGTGTTAGCTAGGAGTAGGACTTATCTGATGTTGCACATCAAAATCATCAAATCATTCTACTAGCAGTAGCAAATCAAACATGGAAAGGGCCAAAGGGGTGTTTTGAGGCATATGCTCCTGTTATGTTTGTCAAAATTTAATAAATATGTAAACACATCAAAAAAATCTGAAAAAAATTGGGCACGAACATATACATGTTTGCAACTTCGTGTAAAATTACTGAAACAAATGACACTTTATGTGGTCTGTACAAAAAAGACAAAATCCGTGCTTTGAAAAATGTATTTTTAGATCTCATTTCGGCCACATATTTTGTCTTTTTTGCACAGACCACATAATTTGTCATTTGCTTCTGCAATTTTACACGAATGTTGCAAACATGTATATGTTCGTGCCCAATTTTTTTCAGAATTTTTTGATATGTTTTTATATATTTTTTAATTTTGACAAATATAACAGGAGCATTTGTACTCGGGAGCCAAACTGAATTTCTGCGTCCATTCATGATATCTTTCATTAGTTAGATTGGAGCTAAGATCCAAAAATAAGCAGCAGTTTCTGCCTGTCAGTGTGGTTCGAAGCCGAACGGTGCTATCTGGTAAGCACCATTGTCGCATCACGCCGGCTCTATATCTGTGGTCTACAGAGACTTCTGGGCACCATCGACCAATTTGTGTAGGTGTTCTCACTGGACTATGTGACAAGTGACAACAGCAAACAGTTGGACCGTTCAACTATCGCTGAAGTGTTGCGACCAATTTTCTCCACATCATTGCATGAGATTGTGACCTTTGTGTTACCTGCATGAGGAAGATAAAATCTACACTCGGGCAGGTGTGAACTGATGTCTATTACACAGTCTGCAGATAGGAACTTCTGTTGAGGATTATCTACTATTCTTCTTCTCATTTTTTTGATCTATTCTCTACTGTTCTTCTCGCTTTTTTCTGAAGACGGATCTTTAATTTCGACTTCTATACTAGTAAAGCATACTATACAGTCAGTCCACACATGTGATGTGAGCAGAGTTTGTACTTGAAAACTCCTGAATGAATCCTCTGTTCATTGTGTGGCGAGCTTTACTACAGTCTGGTGTTCGTCGTCGTCGGCTGATCTCTCAGCAAGAACCTTCTTAATCTTGGCGTCGTCAAGGTAGTGCTGGTAGATGTAGGATGCGAAGCCCCAGAGGCCAATGAGCATGGCCAGCACCTTGACCCCGTCCATCTTGTCACCGAGGAATATGATGGCGACGATGGGCGAGAGCGGCATCCCGACGGTGCTGATGACGTTGCTGAAGAGGGAGGAAACAGCGGCGACGAGCCCCATCATGCCCATGGTGGTGAGCTGCCACGATATGGCGGTCCAGGCCAGCGTCATCCCGTAGGACACGGCGCCCTTCTTGTAGCCGTGCATCTCGCCGCCCAGGGTGCTCCACTCCCCGGAGATGAAGAGCCCGGCCATCGACACGACGGCCGCGGCGGTGTTGCTCCAGAACTGCATCTCCATCACGTCGTAGAAGGTGTCGCTCTTGAGCACCTTGTCGAAGGTCAGCTGGTTCAGGGACAGGATCAGGGAGAAGACCGCCGAGGCCGACAGCGTCAGCATGAACCCTGCCGCGAACTTCCCCGCCGGGACGGCGCTGTTGGTGCTGTCGGAGCCGTTGTTCACGCCGACGAGCGCGGCGGAGAAGGTGAGCAGCACGACGGAGTTGAGGATGAGCGCGGTGAACTTCTCCTTGTTGATGAAGTAGGAGAAGACGGCGTTGAAGGAGAGCTGGGTGGCGCAGATGAGCGAGTAGGTGGACAGCGGCAGGTAGAGGAGCGCGTACGAGTACATCAGGTTGTCGCCGGCGAGGAGGATCCCCAGGCCGGCGTAGATGGCCGCGATCTTCAGGAGCGGCGGCCGCGCCGCCCTGGTGGTCTTAGGACGCCGCCGCCCGAAGTAGAGGAGCAGAGGGATGGCGATCGGCGTGCCGCAGGACTGCACCAGCGTGGCCATCCACAGGCTGCCGCCGCCCTGGTCGTAGTAGATCCTGCCCAGCAGCGTCGCGACGCTCTGCCCCGCGAGGACGAACACGATGTTGATGAGCACCAGCGCCCACCATTGTAGGCGCGCCGAGATCGGCGGTAGCTCCGCGGTTGCAGGAGACGTATCAAAATCAGCAACGTCGCCTCGTGTACCTGCAGCATCGTCTATTACTCCGATCGGTTAATCGGTCGATGCAACTGTTCTAACTTCCAATTTGCTCAAACAATTGCAGTAACAAGACGTGCACAGAGCAGTACCTGCGATCTGCAGACGAATTTCGCCAGCATCGCCCATGTCGATCGATGTCCCGATCGAGAAGGATATTGCAAAGAGAAATCGCCGTATCCTGCAAACCCGGAAGTCCTGAAAACGAACGCAACACGATAGAGACCGAGCTTTTACGAGCTGCCGGCAATGCAGACCTGATCCGATTGCTCGCGCGGATACCGTATCGTCTTCGTCCTCCGTCCTCCGGTGGAAATCGGAGTGCGTCCCCGTCGATCGAATTATAAGGCGGACAGCAATGGCGCTAGGGTCTGAAATTGCGGTCAACACTGGCTTGACTCAACACCGTTGAGCAGCACTTCTCCCATGAGTCAATTTTCCCGGCTCCTTGAAATAAATCTAGGGCACGTTTGCTAAAATAAAGTCAAGCGAGGATAGCGTTTGCGCAGTGGAGTCCACACGAGAATCGAACTTATCTCTAGTTTAACGATACCGTACCACCTAATTTAGAATCGGAGAAGTGTCCGTCCGTTTCACCTCAGTTTCGAACCACAAAGTACGTTTTACCAATATAAACTTGTTCGAAATAAAAGTGCAGATGAGCAAAAGTGATAAAAACATTGATACTCTCTCTATTTTAATAATTTCTATAGTTCCCCTCAATTTTTTTTATATAGTTCTTCTGGAGCGAGGATGTTGGTCCAGAGGTGGTGGATCTGCTGTTGTTCTCCGACTTCGTCAACGGGAGGTGACGGATCTTGGTACAAGACAGCACGGGGAAGTCTCCCGGTCGACGTGCCACATCGACATGTGCCTCGCTGCGTGCATCAGGCCTGTTCATGGACTCAGAAAGTCACGTTGGCGATGGTGTTTTTTCGGATCTTGCAATGGTGGAGACTCCACGTCTCTTCCGGCGTTCGTGTAGCCAACGTTGGAGTTGGGCGGCGGCCGCTCTCTACGGTGGGTGCAGGAAACTCTAGGGATCATTTTGTATTTCTCGATCTCTTACGATTTCATCTGCAAATTCAGGAGAATCATTTTGTCCCGATCTGTCTTTTGGTTTTCACATGTGTTGCTTATTGTAACTTGATTTTCGATTAATGATATTGAAATATGTGGTTGCTCTAAAAAAAGCATAACAAGGGGAAAGGTAATAGAAGGTTACAACTACACTACACTATACTGAGCACAAAACCCTTGCGAAAAGGCGACGACGAAGAACAGGAGCTCTAGTCGGGCGGACAAAGTTGTTGGGTCGTGCTCACCCTTAAGCGCGGGCACACCAACAAACGTTGCGCACTTCCTTGAGGCACACCCTTAAGCAAGGACAACACCACCCGCGAGCATCAAATCGCCTAGATCTGGACATCTACGATCGAGTTGCAAGAACAAAACTTCCCGCTAGGCGTGGAACCACGAACACCAAGTAAGCAGAGCAATGGGAGGGAGTGGTGAGCCCTTTCAGCCAACTCCCGAAGGGGCAATGAGCACACCGAGGGCTTTCGGCCACCGGATGTAGCTCTTCTCGTTGCCCAGTCGCCGGACGCAGGCACGCTCCCGCCACCACCACGACACGAGCGCTCGGAGACCGCCTACACTAGTACAGAACGACACATCGGATACCCCTCTATGGAAACGGCAGGCGTTAGGCGACGGAGAATCGCGCTTTCCGCGCGGCCAGTGCATACAAACCTGACCTGGGCCGCGGCTGGCCCGTCAACATAGGTAACGGAGAAAGTATTAACTCCGTTACCCATAGTATTGGCAACGGTCATAATTCTGGCTCCGTTTCCGACATGTGCCTCTATAGCAACGAAGACTTTTGGGTATCCGTGTGCAATGTGGACACGTTCCATCTTCGTCGAATTCGATGCGAGCGGAGTAACTGCTATGGCGTAGTGGCGCTGCGGCACCGCCCACTACTCCTTAAAAACCCATGATCTCCCTGCTATCTCAGTACGTCACTTCGCCGCAGCCATGGATACTCCTAGCAACTCCTCGGGCGTTCGCCGCAGTAGTTTGCCGCTTTCGCTGAATTGGAACCACGTCGTCGTGCCGGAGGCCGTCGCGCAGAGGCACTGGCAATATATGAGAGGCCAGTGCCCTGGTCAGGAAGAGGACGCGGGATCCTCGGGCGCCCGCGACCGCAGCCGCTCGACGCGGCGGAGAGACGCTCGTCCGCGGTCGCCTGGATGGAACCGCGTCATCGTCGGGCAAGCCGTCGCAGAGCGGCACTGGCAATATAGGAGGCCAGTGCCATGGTCAAAGGTTCGGCTACCCGGTGGCTGGCACCTCAACCGCGCGTCGGTGCCTATGCCGCCGGAAAGAGTTGAGCTGCTTCAGAGCCGCCGGCTCCTCCTCCCGCCGGAGCTGCGCGACGATCCTGCCTACGACGATGACGAGATGTGGGAGGGGCGCACGGGCGGCGATGACATCGTCGGCGAGGAGCCGCGCGACGACACGGACGACTACGCGGCTCTCCTCGCATACGAGCAAGAGAAGGCGGAGGCCGAGGAGTAGTTATTTATTTTTATGTTCTTCAATTCTCCATACTAGTAGAGATCAGTATAAGCCCAAGGTGTCAGTGAAAAAAATCAAAGGAAACGGTTGTTTATACCCTTCGTTTCGATGTTCTACTTTGCTATAAATGCGCCATTCACACAACCCTAAACTCTATCGCTCTTACTCTCAGCCTCACTCTCAAAGTGTGGCGGCGCCTCCACGCAGCACCAGATCTTAGCTCTACCGTGGCGGCGCGCATCTCCCTCCCTCCGACCATGACGGCGCGCATCTCCCTCCCTCCGACCATGGCGGCGCGCATCTTCCTCTCGTCCGACCGTGGCGGCGCGCATCTTCCTCTCCTCCGACCGTGGCGGCGCGCATCTCCCTCCCTCCGACCGTGGCGGCGCGCATCTTCCTCTCCTCCGACCGTGGCGGCGCGCATCTCCCTCCCTCCGACCATGTCGGCGCGCATCTTCCTCTCCTCCGACCGTGGCAGCGCGTACCCGTTCTTTGCTCCACCCGGGCAGATCTCGTCGCCTGATCTGTAGCTGGAGGGCGCATGGCGTGTCGATCCGAGGACGACGAGGACAACTACGTACTCCCGCCGCCAGATCCAAAGGTAATACATCTATTTGTGACCGGCCGTCGTGCCGACGAACTAGGGTTGTTGTCATTGTTCTGTTTAGGTTTTCTTCCATAGGACACTCATGAACAGAACTAGAACTAGGGTTGTAATACATCCGAGGACGATGAGGATGACTACGTAGTGTCGCTCGAAAAGAACATAACTAGCACAAATCGGTAGTGTATGAAACTCATGGCTGACTTATCTCCTTTGCAAAACAGATGTACATTTCGGTGACACTGTATAAAAAGCCGGGTCCTTAGCCAAGGTGCGCTTGTCGTCCGACATAATTGTTGGTACACAACAACTATGCAATGGATTTGTAAGTTTGTTATTCTGTCTTATGCATCCCTTTGTGTTGTATGTCCTTTATGTTAGATGTATAGTGAGCTAACATGGAGTCATATATTCTCTCTTTGCATTTCAGTGACCACTTTACAAAAGAGACACCTTCACTACATCAGCACTCGCTTATTGCACTATGTGCAGAGCATGGTGCTGATCCGTTTTGCTCATTTAAAGCTAAATACAAGGTCAGGGACAAAGCGGCGAGTTGATTATATTTTGGCGACACCGTCCAAGAAGAAGATTGAATTCATGAACTATGCAAAGTTGTAAGGCATATGTAACAGCAAGTCATGAAGATAAATTAAGTTAGAAATGACAAGGATAAGTTTAGTGAGGCATGACATAGATAGATTTAGCTAGACATGTCAATGATAGATTCAGAGAGGCATGACAATGAAGATAAGTAATTGGTTGTCTTGTGATGCAATGTATCGGTGACATTTGTTATACCTTATGAATGAATTTGTTAGCATTTTTGTGATTCTGCGTGAAATTTAAATGTCCAGTGGCAAATCTATTCCTGCTCTAGCCTTATGAAGAAATCTCAATGCAAACGAGCAGAAACAGATTCTCCGTTTCTGATGTTCCGATACAATCAGAAACGGAGGTATGTGCACAACCGTTGCCAAACCGATGCCTCATCAGCGATGGTTTTTCGCCTCCGTTACCAATGAGGGCCTTCACATCATTCACGGGGTTGGGGACACGGACCCTTTTTCCGTTTCTGATGGGGTTTTTGGTCCGTTTCCGATGTGTCGTTCTGTACTAGTGCTAATCGCCGCCGTCCTCGTGAGCCATGCGGTCTTTCCCTAAAGAGTAGAATGGCGGCGGCGCAGCGCAGGGAGGAGGAGGTGTTGTGGGTTGGGCCGCTTCTTTTTTCCCAGGGCCTGATTATAAAATAAATCGCTCGAGACATTTGTCAATGGCCAAGCTAGCTAAGTAGCGCGCTGTCCTTTTTACTTTTGAGCTCAAATTTGAGTACCTGTTTATTTTTTCAGCACAAAACTTATTAGACTTATGGTTTGGGGAGAATCGACACTACCTAATGGGTGGCCTCGTGTGTTATATTAATAGCATGTACAGGAGTACAAATACAAGAGATCTAACCGTCATATGGTTAGTATACAGAAGGCTATGTACAATATCTAATACGCTCACTCAATCTTAACTCTGTCACGAAGTGTCAAGCAGGTTAAGATTGCGCCGGCAAACATCAAACGCAGGCAATGACAATGGTCCGGTCAAGATATATCCGCAAGTTGATCTTTAGAAGGGATGAACTTGATTTATAGTAGCTTATGTGCAACACATTCTCTCACAAAATGATAATCAACCTCGATATGTTCTGTCCGAGCATGAAACACGGGCTTGGAAGACATGTACGTTGCACCCATGTTATCACACCAAAAAACTATGTTGTGAGTGCATATGTGTTATGCTTCTATGTAATATTATGTTTTCGTTTAAAGGAATTTATTGATCCCAAACGGTTAACATGAAGCTGATACAGTTTATAACAACTCACACTTGTTGTTTGCATACGTAAGGGTCTTACAAAAAGAAAACAAAAAGGCGTCATAATACACGTATAAGGAAACTTGAAAGAAATCTAAGATGATGGAGAGTCGATTCATAGATTGTATATGCTGCCATCCATGTGGGATAAAAATATCCCTCACCCCCTGTGCAAACAGGTATGTATTATCCAAACGTTGTAGAGACGATCACAAACATAGCAAATGGTTACACCGGTAAATTAACTGCAAAGTAGAAAATTCTTACATAAAAAACTTAATCATCACTAAGCGACAATACTACGGCTACCGCTCCCACACTAATATGAGTCCTATACGTGTGATCTATTCCATGCAACCAGTAGTCAAACATGTTAACAACACTACGAATGATGGGTATAAGTTAGAATCCAATTCGATGACTAACCATATAGAAAGAGCCAACTTCCATTAGAAGAACATTTGGTTAACTGTCTCAACTTGATAGCAAATACTGTACAACAGTGTAATCTACCATGCCAGTTCCGCTTTGCATTGCTATCTTTGATAAGGATTAAACCTTTGTGATTGTACCGTGTGAATACTTTATATTGAGATATAATTTTATTTCGACTGTCATTTCTGAATAAACAAGTGTTTTGTAAATGGAATCCACGGAGAAATTTTATTTTCTGTAGTATTATGTGTTTCTACAGAAAAGTAGTACTTTACCAGTAATTTTCCTATTCCAAAATGCACCGAAGCGGATAGCAACGAGACGATACCCAAATTCAGTGGGCAATAAATCTATTTTTATTAAGAAGCATACATCGATGGCACAAGAAAACAATACCTATGCCAAAAATCTGGAAAACAATATTAGCAGCAGCTCCTACTTGCTTGCAACTGACAAATTAGGTTGGCCGAGAGCAGACATAATCCTATCACAAGAAAGTCCATATACTCCATCTAAAATACGAGTAGGAAGTCATAGGGATTGTCATCAATTATCAAACCTCATTGAGGCTACATACACATACACTAACTGGCATAGCACAAAGAACATCGTTGAATCAATAAATGGTTGGCGGAATTTAAAATATATGCATAAGTAGTAGTATTTGAATTTGGACCTCTTTTTTGTATAAAAGTAATATTATGTCTGAGAATAAACCTATACTTGGATGGTTAGGAGGACTGTTGTATCAATCTTGAAGCTCCGTGACTTTGGTCTTCAAAGTTGTTGTGTTGTGTGAGTGCGTAGTATTATGTGTTTCTACCCCCAAAAATATAGCAGTCTATCTTGCAATTTTCAGATTCCAACATGCACCGAAGCGGATAGCAACGATATGATACTCAAATTTCAATTGACAAAGAAATCTACTTTTATTCAGAAGCATACATAGACGGTGCCAAAAAAGAAAGAAAGTATATTAGACACCTACAAACCCCTGCCGAGATCTGGAAAATAAAATTAGCACCACCCTCCTACTTGCTTGCAACTGACAAATTAGGTTGGCCGAGAGCAGACATAATCCTATCACAAGAAAGACCATTTACTCCATCTAAAATAGAAAGAAAGACCTAGCTAGGAACCCCCTTCTCCACCAGCTGACGGCTTCCTAGCTTTCTTATCGTCGATGTAGTGTTGCATGAGGTACGAAACGAAACCCCAGATGGCGATCAACATGGCAATGACCTTGATCCCGTCCATCTTGTCGTGGAAGATGAGCACGGCGAAGAGGGGGACGATGGGCAGAGCGACGGTGCTGATGACATTGGAGAAGAGCGAGGAGACCTCGAAGACGAGCCCCACGACCCCGACGGAGGTGACCTGCCACGACACGGCCGTCCAGAGCAGCGTCATGAAGTAGGAGAACTGGCCGGACCGGAACGCGTCCATCTCCCCCCTCACGGTCCTCCACTCGCCGCTGGCGAACAGGCCGGCGATGGAGGCCACGGTGGCGACCATGGCCGTGTAGATCTGCATGTTGAGAACGGCCGTGAAGGTGTGCTTCTTGATCACGTTCTCGAAGGTGAGCTGCATCAGGCAGAGGATGAGCGAGTAGGTGCCCGACGCCCCTAGCGTCAGCACGAAACCCATGACGTACTTCCCTCTCGGGATGCCGCTGGCGTCCTCCGTCTCGTCATGGTTGGCTCCTAGGAGCGCGTCAGAGAGCGTGAGCAGGACCACGGCGTTCATGATCAGGCCGGTGAGCTTCTGGGAGTTGAGGACGTAGCCGAAGACGACGTTGAAGGCCAGCTGACTGGCGCAGATGAGCGAGTAGGTCGACACCGGGAGGTACTTGAGGCCACTGGCGTACATGATGTCGTCGGCAGCTATGATGAGCCCCAGGACGATGTAGATCACGATGAGTTTGGCCACCGGAGTGTCGCCGCCGCCACCGGAAGAGGGTTGCTTCGGGACACAGAACAGACCGAGGAACAGTATAGGAAAGCCTGCGGTCTGCACGAACGACGATACCCACTTGCTGCTGCCGCCCTGATGGTAGTAGTACCTCCCGAGCAGCGTCGCGGACGTCTGGCCGGCGACGAGGAAGAAGACGTCCAGCGACACCATCAGCCACCACCGCCAGTTCTTGGCTCCGGAGCTCTTTGATGGTGCTCCCGCAGGTGCTGCGGCCTCGGCTTTGGCTGGTCCTGTGGTTCACAGTGAGAACTGTAAAATTCAGTGACGTCGATAACAGGGAAGTGTTCTCTGAATGAAGAACAGAAACACAGAGTTGGACGAGTAAATGGTGTCCAAATGCCGATCTACCAACTACATGGAAGGGGAATTCTTCGATCAATTCTTCGACGATCAAGCATGCGTGACAAGACAAAACCAACGAACGGCCAAATGGCAACAAGGATTGGGCAGAAACCCGCCGAGAACGAACATGAATTCCACAACCAAAGAATGACCAGTACGCGTAAACTCACCTGCAGGGATCTGTATCTGGACCTCGGCGTTGCTCGTGCTGGCCGCATTGCTGGTGTTGGCGGCGGTGCTGGCGTCGGCCATCTCATCCGACAAACCGTGTCACTGACCCCGCGAGATCCAAGACAGGAGGAGGGGGAGGAGGAGAGGGAGGGGCACGGGGTGCAGATCGAGAGAACGAAGAGGTTTAGCGGTGGAGAGAACAAGAGGGCATGCCGATGTGAGATGGAGTGAAGACCGGTGGGAAGAACAAGAGCCCCTGTCCGCCCGCTAATTGCTCTGCCGCTTTCCTCGTCTCTCTGTCACCGCTCACTCTACAGCATGCAGAGATCGATCGATGCATGCAGGTACCGAGTTTTACGGGTCGATTCAAGAGTTGTCCCCACGCATGCAATTGGCCGACGCATCAGGCATAGGCGTTGGGAACTTGGGATGTGTACTCTGGCGTCTCGTTTGATAGGCCACCACGAAGAGACGACGAGCTCCGAGCTATCCGATGTGGAGCATATGTCCATAAACTCATTCCTAAATCGCGAGCACCGGGGATGAGACGAGAGGCGTGAACAATGTTAATTACCATGTACTGTACTCTCTCCACCTCAGAATATAGCATGCATTTTCTTTGTCCAAAGTTATAATTTGAAAAGTTTGACCAAAATTACACGATAAATATCAACATCTATTATACCAAATAACTGTAAAATAAAATAAAAATAATTACCATGTGATCACTACCAAAAATCGGCCATTTGCCGATTGTCCGCGGCTTCACCCAGTGTACTCAGCTAACAAGCCTTTTGCCAAGTGTCCAGCAGAATACACTTTTGCACTCAACAGTTCGCAGAAAAACAATATGTAAATAATTACACTCGATAAAACAACGCGAAGACAGTCGACAAGGAACTAAACTCACTGGGTAAAAACGGTGAACACGTGTTTGTTTCGCTTCCCGACCGCCGGATCACTTTACTTTTTCCGAAAACCTTGTTTTGTCAGTCGGCAAAGCCTTTCACGAGTGTCCGACGGAATACACCCGGGAACAATTGTTTACCGCTTTGCCAAGTGTCCCACGCACTCTGCAAACCACGGACATCCGGTAGCGGATATTTTGGTATTATGGATGCTGACATCTCACTCTTTAAAACTAGGTAAATCGTGATAAAACTCCAAATTAAACTGTAAAGTTTATACATTTCCATTTTCATGGAAATCTTGAATACACCTAATTTGAGAAGATATCTCATCCAAATGCTAAATAGATAACTAAATAATGACCACATCCGTTGGCAAATGCATGACTCCCTAAAAAACATTCGGTAACACTTTAGTAACTTTATGTTTTAATAAAAAGACGAATAGCAATGTTGGTAATATGAAAATAATATACCTATAATTTATAGGACCCAACTTCTGCAATATTTATTTTCACAAATTTCTAATTATAGTGTAAATGCGTACAAAAAAGAAATGGTCAAAAGTACATATTGGTTCAGCATATAAAAATATTACATTTTATGAATGATTTTAGTATTATACAACCTCACTTTGTTCCCTCTCCATCATTTAAACCTACCATTTCCAACATCCGAAGCCTCCATTGGAAGAAGCACAAGCATTTGAGAACAAATTACACAAAGTTGTAAGAAAACATGTGCATAGCTCTCAAACAGTTTTTTTTCATCTGCGAGCACATGTTTGGTTCTCGTCTTACTTCTTCCCATTTTCAAGGTATAACCGTACCACGAAGTCGACATCCAATCACTTATAGAACCAATATAGACGACATCAGCGACAATCAAAATTGGTTTAAACCCTTAAAAACACATTACCCTCAAACCGTCTGTCCAAGTTACAACATTTTACACCGCTGTGATTCTTGCGATGAGATATTTGAAACCAAATACAGCATGGAAATGTTTCAATAAGTATCTTCAACAGGCATGTATGTATCACGAGAAGATATTTTGTACTATAAAGTTGTTTTTTCTCACAAATCGAATAGCTTGCCATACTTTAAGACATGTATGTGAAAAAGGAAAAATAGGAAATAATATTTCTAGTAAAACTTTAATCTAAAAAGATTTTACATACTTCTAGAGATGCATCGGCGTTATAGAAAAAATTGGTATAATGGAAAAGCAAGTTTGTAATACAAACTTGCATTTCATCATAATTAGTGGTTTAGCAAATAGTGCATGCCCTAAAAATTCATACAATAAATTAAATTTTTGCTCAAATGAGAAGTTGATACCATTAAGAAAAACACATTTTAAACGTATTTTGACGTGTAAAATAATTCTGAAAAAAATCAGGTGTTTATCACCATATTTTATGTGCGTGTGTAAAGTTTTGTAAAAAAAAGACATTCTTTATGGCCTATGTAAAAACACAAATAATCTTGTGAAATGTTATTTTGGAGTATTGAAATTTATTATGGAGCATTGAAATCTGTCTTTTTAATAGGCCACAAAACAATTCGACGAAACTTTACATTTTGGAGTATTAGTACAGAATTTTATTTCGTGAAATTTGTTTTTCACGAAAATTTGTGTGCGCACACTGAATACGGAGATCAACAGTGCGGAAAAATCGAATTTTTTTGACATTTAAAAATATGGTTTTCAACAATGGGAGCATTCGCTCCTACAAGACAAAATGGGTTCCAAAGGCACCAAACATAGTATCGGCTATTTTGATGCGCATAACGATTAAGATGTAGGCAATTTCTGATTTTATTTATTTGTCAATTGATAATTGTAACAATCTATTTTGTCACCGCGAAAACAAAGAAATTATCTTATATTACATGTCTAGCAGAATCATCTTTTGCATATATTGTTTCGACAATATCTTAAGCGAACAAAAATAGTTTCCGCGTATCTGAAGGCGTCAACATCCTAGATGATTGCGAAACTTAATCCGTGATATTCATCCACGATCGCATAATTATTACTCTTTAAGTCACCATTCACCACATAAAAATTCCACGGAATAAAATTATGTACGAAACAAACTTGCAAGTTCATCCATCTAAAATTCTGGAATATTTTAGGAGCTTATCCAAATGATTCTAAACTCTCAGATTTGTTACAACAAGATCAATTTAAATCCTCGATATCTAGCTTATAGGCTTAAGCGTCCTCGTTACAATGAGAGCGATAGAGGCCTCTTTACTGAACTCGGAATCCGCAGCGGCCAGCAGGGAGTTCCCGCTTAGTTCTCGGAATCCTTTTTCGCAGGTTTCGGGGACGTCGAGTGCAGCACTGAGGCTCCAGACCGCATCCTGCAAGCCCTGGGATGTGTGTGACGTGATGCCCTTCACCACGACGTCAAGCCGGTGCACGATGTCATAGTACAAAATGGCGCAATCTCCAAGGTGGTCATGCACCTTCTGGTCCTTCGCCGTGATTCTAAGGGCGGCGATGAGCTTTTCGGTGTTCATGGCCGTTGTTCTCGTGATATTCGCTGCGATGACGGCTAGGCCACACTTTTCCGTGGTGGCGATGTCCTTGGTAGCTTGGAAAAACTCGATGCAGTAATCGTAGCCAATGTCCGGGCGGTTGGCGGAGAAGGTTTTGCATGTGTCTTCCAAAATGGAAGTGCTACATGAAGATGTGGCGAGGAACAAGACAAGAATATAAGAAAGGGAAGGCCTCATGGTTTGATGACCCAAGTTTATGGGATGTTTTTGGGTGTCTTTGTTGATGCAACCCAATTAGAGGTAGATGATATATAGAAGAGTCGGACTATAATAAAAAAAATCCTCAACGTAATTAGAGGAGAATGTGTAGTATATTTTCTAAAAAGATATGTGTCATCAAAATAAATAAGAGCAAATTCCACTTTTTACCTCTACATATACATTTATGGCAAATTTTACGCCATTAAAAATATTACATTTTACCCGGTAATTGTTTTAGTGCCAAGTGGTTGACTGGATAATGGAGAGCGTAAAATAATCCCCAGTGTGTTTAGGTGCCCCACAACCCAACCGGATTTTTATAAGGGTCCCACTGCTCCATGAGAATGTATGGCTCCACGGTGCATGAACCAGGAGTGGAAAAAGATTAAAGGAGCACACGGTGAACGCCTCGCAAGAAAAGAAAGAAAGAGAGGCGGCAGCTAGGGTTTCAACCCTAGCCGTCGCCGCCGGCGCCATCTGCACCTTCATTGTCGCCTTCGTCTAATAATTGACGGGTCCTCACCTCCTCTAGGTGCCGCTCTGGCACTAGAAGGGGTGGGGATCTCGGACCTCCGCAGAGCGCTATACAAAGGTCCTTAATGTTAGAGCTTGGTTTTGGTTGTTGTCTTCTTTGTCAATGGAGATGGCATCGTCTGCAATAAGTGATCTTCCGCGCTTCGTTCATCGGCGAGATCTCCTTCTCGACGTCAATGGTGGCTTTGGAAGATTAAATTTGTCTAGGTATGGTCCTTCAGATCTTGCTTCGCCAGATCAATCTTGGATTGTTTCTCATGGTTGCCGCGAGGAGGTTTGTCCTCGCATTATCTATCCCGGCTACTACGTCTTCGACAATGGTGATTCGTTCTCTCGGCTCGCAACGACGTCGACAAAGTGGCTCGGTTATTTGTCCCTGGAATATCAGTGGTGGTGCTCTTGCCGATGTTGCTTTATTAATTTAATGGCTGCGTGCGTGCACAAAGACTTGGCATTGCGGCTCAAAATTCAAAGGGGAGAACCTTCGTTGGTATTCACAGGTCTGTGGTTTGGTGTTTTCGGCGTTGTTCTACGGCTGCCTTCAGAAAAGTACAAGATTGTGTCATGGAAGAAGAAAGGGCTTGAAGATCTCATAGATTTGCTCATCTCTTTTAGTATTGTTTTTGTAATCGATATAATCGTGTACTCTTTGTTGGTTTAATATATATGGAAAAAATTCAAAAAAAAAACCAGGAGTGGAAAAAAAGGGAAGAAAGATAACGACAAATAAGCGCTACTTTCCTAAATTACCCTAAACCCTAAACCAAGCGGGGCCTAAAGGTCAGAAGAACCTAAGGGAATTCTTTGGAGAATATTACCTTCGCACACGAGAAAGTATCCGGTGGAAACAAACTTTTAGTGTGAGCCAGTAAAATAACGGAAAAAAACAGGTTAAAGTTCTAAATAAATTTAACAAAAAATGCATTACATCGGGAAAGTAGAGTTCTATAGACATGCAAATTTGCAAGTTAAACTTATTCTTTAGAAGCTATGAAAGTGATAAATTTAACAATAAATAGTAGCGCCGTTACTATACACAACTAGATTTGTCATTTCATAACTCCTAAATAATTTTGATTTTCAACTTGCAAATTTGTATGTCTGAAACTCTATCTTTTCAACGTAATGCATTTTTATCGAGAACTTTTTAACTTAGTTTCTTTGTGATTTTCACTGATTTTCGTTGAATGATGGTTTGCACCTAATAATTTATGCCTTCGCACCCCCTCTGTTTTTTTTGTTGGAAAGAACTAGTGTAGTTTTTTAGGAATATTTTTTTTAGAACTCTTTAAGGAATAACTTCTTTTTTGAGAATTTCTTTGAGCAATAACTAATGTCTTGTTGTATGCACTTCCGGTCCACATATCTCTTCTACTTATTCTTTTTAGATAAACAGGGGCACACCCCCGGTTCCATTGATAAACCTCAACGAAAGCTGGCGTTCGAGCAGGTCTAACAAAACACATTACAAGTTTCACGAGCCCGCGGCTCGGAGAGCAAAAGCTTAAAGAGCAACCTGGAGGTCTGAAAAGGAAAGGAACACTAAAAACTTAAAGGACAGGGAAAGAGCTATATACATGTTCAGAGAGCGGTGAAAAACAACAGAAAGGGCCGGAAGCAGCCAAAGGGTGCGCAGCTCTTTCGACTTGTATTCATCTCCTCTCGTCTTTCTTTTCCTCCGCAGATGAAGAAGCAGGGTCAGGCGACTGGCGAGATGTTCGTCGTCTCTAGGATCGAAGTGGGTGTCGTATATGTACCTTGCCCTGCTATCTTCTTCTAGTCCGGTGAGTGGCGATCATCAGAGCCGCCATCGACCGAAGCTGGTCTCACTGCACGCACCACAGCAAGGTGTCCTGGGATCTCTTCTACTTATCTATGGGCCAAATGCTGCTATCTTCTATGGGCTGAATCCTGCTATATGGCCGTAAAGGTATGGCCCGGTAAATTGTCCAAAGTTCGCGTCCTTTGACCCAAACGCTCTGCACATGAGTGAGAGTGTGAATAATGCGTTTGCTAAAAAAAAGAGGAAGTGACTAGCGTCCATTCACGCGCACGACGGCGCTGAGTAGAGGTGACCGCGTGCATCCAGCATGCACACTACCGTCTACCGGCATCAAATCTGTTCGGCAACCGGCCAGTGTGATGTATGCTGGAAAACACTCGAAAGAACATGGCGAACGGATACTAGTATCAGCTATTTTGGTGTATATGGCAATTAATATGTAGTAGTTATGTAGTACTTGATTGTATAATTAACAAATTACAAATTACATAAATTCAATTTTTTTTAACAAATTACAAACCCTTTCGCTTATCTGGACAGCATCTTTTCCATACAAAATTAGTTCAACGTGCGTGTATCCCATCTCATGGCGTCAGATTTGCTACACAATCAGGATATTAATGCGTGATATACATTTCACCACGATCCGATCATATGCAACTTGTCCGACATTCTCTTAAAAAAAATGCTATCTCAAATCACCACAAAACAAAATCCATGGAAAACTAAAATAGCGCCGAAAGGTGCTTGCAAAGTTTCTTGATCTGAAAGCGTGGATTCCAGGGGTTTATTTATCTGAAAGTGTACACAGTACACTCTTTGTACTCCTTGTTATAGAGCCGTTACCCAGATCACATGGTGGGTGGCTCTGCCTAGCTAGCCATAGGGTGTTTTCTATAGCGAGAGCGACGGAGCACTCCTTAGAACTCGAAGTCCTTGGTGGCCAACGGCGACTTCACGCCCAGCTTGCGGAAACCATTCTAGCAGCTGTCCGGATCCTCTATCCCAGCGCTGAGGTTCATCAGCCTATCCTGCAATTTGCCTAACGCGATGCCCTTCACCGCCGCGTCGAGCTGGTTCATGGCGCCAGAGTCGAGCAGGTCCTTTCCGAAGCGGCGAAGCTCGTGCTCTTCCTAGCGATACCCACAGGCAGGAGACTTTATTTTTTACCACATTTGTCGCGTCCTAGAGGCGGCCCTAGCCACGGACAGACAAACATACGAAAAGTATTTGATTGCACTTGTGTCGGGATGTAACCCCGGGTACCCCAGAGTTAATGGTTTTGTTGAGTTTGTAGAAGAGACAGTAAAAAGATAAAAGGAAATAAAGGGAAAGGCAGAAAAAAGCAGCCTGGGCCGACATTGGTACTGCCCAGGCCGACATACCCTGTACTGGGCCGAGACAGGCCTTTACCGGCATATTTAAGCCTCGGCTGGGCCGAGTTAACCACCGCGCCGGGCGTCCGAGGTCTCATATGCCTCGGCTGGGCCGAGATGCCAGCCTCGGATGGGCCCTCCAGACCTCGGACGGGCCGAGTCTTCAGCGCCTCGGAGCAGGTAGCCTCCTCCTTGTCTCGGATGGGCCGACCTCGCCTCCAGCCTCGGAGCGAGCCGAGGTGGCTGCGCCTCGGGACGGGCCGGGTCCTTACGATCGCAGCTTCACCGAATCATCGCCAGCCTCGGAGCGGGCCGAGGCTTCGCCTCGGCTTCGACCAGCAGCGCTCCGCGCCTCGACCGAGATCTCCAGCGCCTCGACCGGGATCGTCACGTTGACCGAGATCGCTGTCTCGGTGGCTCCCGCCACCGAGATCTCCCCTCGAGCGCTTCATCGACCCGAGTCTACTTCGACCGAGACCACCAGGCCACTTCATCGACCGGCATCTCCTATCAAGCACTTCCTCGACGAGTACCAGATGCTCTACCAGAAGATCCAGAAGACAGACGCAAGAGGACAAACGGAAGACAGAGATAAGACAGGCCATGTCCATCCTGGACGTGACTGAGCATGGCTACAGAGCGCGGTACAGTACCGGCGTGACGCGTCTACAGTGCTGACAAGACCCCAGTAGTCAAATCATGCATAGTGTTTGTTTAGTGTCCTGTGTGGGGCATCCTATGTCCCCTGGGCTGCCTATTTAAGGAGCACCAGGGGGAGCACTCTAGGCAGCCCCGCACGGGATCATTTAGCTCCTTGGGCTCGTTTTCTCCCCATTGCTCACGGGAGGTTTCTTCCTCCTTGTATTCTAGAGCTGCCATAGCACGCTCCATACAGCTCAAGGAGCACTTGTACCATTCACATAAGAGAGGAGTATACACAGAGTAGGCTAGATGCTACAGTAGGGGTTTTATCTCTTACGAGAGCCTCGAAGCAGGGTAAATCCTCGTGTTCATATTTTTGTTTTCCGTGTGCGCTCCTTAGCGCGCTATCCCTCCCCGAATCCTCTAGCGTTCATCAGCCCCAAACTTAAGTCTACATAGGCATCTGTTGTTCAACACGACGACAACTTGCATGAAGTAACAGATGGGGTAGCACCAGCAAAAGGGTTATATTTACTTCTGGCAAACAATTATCAGTTAAACGTGTATCGAGAAAAAAAGATTTACCGGCCGTGCGTATCATGGTGTCAGATCTCCTTCTCCGTCAAGAAAATCAACGTGCGATATCCACCCCCTTGATAAACACGATCATACACAACTTATGCTGCACTCACTTAACTATTGCTAGCTACTTCAACTCAGCACAAAAAAGAACGCGGGAAACAGATCTTTGCGCAAACATAAAAGCATACTTCATTGATCAAACATTGTGGCTTACAAAATTCGAGGAGTTTATTCATTCACCCAAATGATCATGCAGTCTCCTGCAGACATGCATTACCAAGATTCACACCTTGGGCGGCCGGTGTTCCAACAAAATTCTCGTCAGGCTGAAAACGAAGTAGGACGCCCTGGAGAACTCGGAGTCCTCGGCGGCCAGCGGCGACTTTACGCCTGCCTCACGGAGTTCTTCCTCGCAGGTGTTACCTATTTCCGTCGAGTAGCCGAGGCTCATCAGCGCGTCCTCGATCCTGCCTGACGTGATGTCCCTGAGCGCCTCGTCGCAGTCGTTAATGGCGCCGTTGTACACCGCGTCGCAGGTCGCGAGGGGTCCCTGGATCTTCTTGTTCTTGTCCGCCTCCTTGAGGGCGGCGATGCGCTTAAGGGTGCTCGCGGCCGCCGCTCGGGCGATCTTTATGGCGATGACGGCGATGCCGTGCTTGTCGGCGGTGGCGCTGTCCTTGTCGGCCTGGAAGAACTTGATGCAGTAGTCGTAGTTAGCGCCGAAGGACTTGCACGTGTCCTCTAAAACGGAAGCGTGGGAGGAGGAAGACGAGGCGAGGAGGAGGACGATGACGGCATACGAGAGAGCTTGCGAAGTCCTCATGGTTTTCGTGTGCGGTTCCTTTGAGATTTTGAGATGTTTTGGGTGTCGATATTGATCTAGCAAATCATATGTACGTGGTATATATAGAATAATGTCATCAGATATTGCGGAAATCTATCAATTAAGTCATAAAATCTAGAAAATCAAATCGAAAAAGTTATGTATTTAATATAAAACATTAATTGTTTCCTAATATGTAGATAAATTTAATTTGTCGCGATCTTCCCTACTCTAGTGATGATCTTGCAATTAAATCTCGTCATATCTATCCCTGACTAAAAGAAGCATGCTGTAATTAAAAAGAATCATGTCACAAAGAAAAATAGTAGGCTTTGTTTTTTTTTTTGTGAAAACGTCCTTTCATCTTTTAATCATAATCAGCAACATGACGAAGTTCTCCAGAAATAATAAAATTGCAATGAAGTACTTAGACCACGTAGCGACGAATATAAGCAAATGTAGCGAGCCAAAGGCTCGCCTGTCATCGCCCTCCCTAGGAGAGCAAGGCGGACCTTGTTGTAGAAGATAACCAAGAAGTCGTCCTGATAAGAGCCCAAAGTATCAGCACACCAGATATAAACTATCATCCATGATAAGAAATATGAATTGAAAGTATCATACTTTAAAATACACTAAGAAACACGAACACCGGTCCTGATACCAACAAATTTGCCAGGAAGACAACTTCACAACCCTCCGCCAGCTCTAGGCAAACCATTGGAACGGGGTTGGAGCGGGGATAACCTTATTATTATTTCAAGATATCTTTATAGCCTCACCATTATGAAGAAGACATTGCAACTACCTAAAAGGACACTAACCCTCCCACCAGCAAGGAGCCATGGTGGCTTAGGAAAACCACCGGAACGGGGTTGGAGCGGGATGACCTTATTATTATTTGAAGATATCTTTATAGCCTCACCATTATGAAGAAGACAATGCAACAACCTAAAAAGGACACTAACCCTCCCACCAGCGAGGAGCCATGGTCCGCTGCGCCTCCAAGCCCCCATGGGCCACCGCAGCCGGAATGAACCCGTTATGTCACCTAACCCTAATCATCTCTAGATCACCTACCTCAATCCCTTGCCAGCCGAGCCGTTCTTCTGTTTCTTATTTGTCTCTTCCTTAATCTTGCTTCCCTCCTAGGTATAGCCTTTCTTGTCGGCCGTGTCCTCATGACCTCTATATTGTTTCTTACTATCTCTGAGATGGACCTCGAACAACAACTTACCAGACGATTAGATGATGCCGAGGTAAGTAAAGCTATGTTTGGTCTGAGAGTGTGAATGGATTTGGATATCTGCATCCACCTGGTTTATTGGTAAAGGAAATTTTATTGAATCAAATATCGCAACAAGACGATACAACCGCATAGAGTTCATACACAGCTTTACATAGCAAGATGCACACATGCAAATAATTGGCGAGCACTTGACATAATAACAACTGTTATTCGACAATAAGAAGGCAACCTACAGTATCGGAGGGCTTCCAAACACTGACCGTCATCCATGCGGGTTAAACACCTCCTTGGCCGCTTGATCCACTTGTGTGTATTCGTCGTATCACACAAGTAAAAAAACTACATAGAGAACTATTGTGTGTATGATCAGTGTATAATCTGCAATGGAAAACAAACTTTGTTTTTGTTTCTTCAAAGAGCACACCATTTCTCCATAGCCAAAGAGTCCAACGTAGAGCTCCTGCCCCACTTATCTTCTCTATCTAAACTAGATGACTCGTTGCGCCACTGGCGCAGGTGCCGAAAGCAAAACTGTAGGGTCGCCTTAAGTTAAATATATTTAGGTCAATTGTTTTTGAAGCGGTAAATTTCCGTGGCCATCATTATAGAAAAGCATGACTGTATTGTAGCCTTAAGCTTTAAATATTTTATATATATTGTTTTCCATGTTTGAGATTTATCGGTCATCATGCGGCTACCAACGATAATTTTGTGAACCCATATGAGTAATGGAAAATGAATGGTATCTTGGTGAAAACTATTCATTTTGTCCATATGAAACATCAATAAACTAATAATGGATTTTAATTGGTGAATGTACACAAACATAAATTACTTGATAAATAGATGACCTGAATGTTTATTGGTCAGATTTGTCTGTATGAACCCAATGGCATTACAAAAAAAAGAATCAATCAAGTGTCAAGAACATAACATTGTCAATCATCGGATGTATAACAGTCAATGCTGGAAAATAGCAACCGAATGAATGATATAGATGCAAGTAATATTTTGGTGTTGTGTATTTAATAAGCTAAAACTGGGTTCATCAACCATCTTCAAAATTTAGAAAGATCCAAGACATTGGATCTATAAAAGGCCTCGTATTTTTATATTTAAACATTGTATGTTCTCATATTTGTTTTCTTGCGGTCTTAGTTTGCTTTGTCTATGTCTAATGCATTTCTTTCGTTTGTTATGTATAGGCCGTGTGAAATAATAGCCTTTATTGGTTTTCTTTCAGAGATGGGCCACACACTAAATCATGCCCAGGTAAAAAGCATGTCCGATACGTGAAAACCTAAAATGGAGCCCGGGCTACATGGAGCCCATTTTTGAAAAAAAATTAAGTTTTCAAAAACGCGAAAAAATTCGGATGTATATATTGTCGAGATCTAAAATCATGTATTTTTTCAACTCCAAATTCATTGTATTTTGGGCTGAAAAAAAAGACAAACGGGTGGATATGGGTGGTGAAGAATACACAATTTTACAATTTTGAAATTTTTCCGATTTATCTTTTTGTACAGCCCAAAATAAAACAAATTTAGAGTTGAACATTTACATAGATCTCAACAATATCTACATCCAGGAATTGTTTCGCAATTTTTGAAAAGTTAAATATGTCGATTTCGAATTTCAAAAAAACAGGCTCCATGTAATCGCAATTTTTGAAAAGTTAAATATGTCGATTTGAATTTCAAAAAAACAGGCTCCATGTAACCGGGTTCCAAAAATCCACTCTCATCCGATACGTCATCCTTCTCTATAAGGTTCTCTCGAGCAAGAGGGAACTAAAAAACAAATTCTCTCAAGACGGAGATAATAATCAGTCGCTCTTTCCTCGTTCAGTTCGTCGCCAGTGCACGCTGGCCAGCGAGCCGTGCCGCTCCATAGATCCACTTGTGTAGCCACACTTGGATCTTTCCTCCACCGGATCTCTCTTCCGCCTATAGTTTTACCTCCCGAAGAAAGGCAGCTCGCCCCGGTCATGGAAGGGGTGGTGGCAAGAGCGGCCCAGGCAGCTGGAATAGGGGGCACCAGACCGTGTTTTCGCTCGTTCTTTTTAGCACAAGGGTCAACCACGCAGGTAAATCTGTACCGCCATGTTGCTAAGGCTATTTTTTAGCTTTTATTTCTATGTAGCTGAGATGGCAAACTCAAGGACACAAATCATTAATATACAGAAAGCGGAGATGCTAATCAATGGAACCCATGTCCCTTCACAAATTGTAAGCAAATAATCTGAACGAATAACATTCATTTCAGCTATACCTTCTGCATGAGGAGACCAACAACAGAAGGCCTCTAAAACTTGGTTACACCCCTGTTTCAAAAAAAAACTTGGTTACACCCCTGGCGACATGGACAGCCATCGTCGCGTCTTCCTCCCCACGTCTTGGATCAGCTCGAAGACGGTAGACATCACCCTAGCGCAGCCTGTTGTCCGCAACAAATCTGACCCAGCGTTCAGATCTGAAGCCTCTGATCAGACGTTGTAATGGTAGTACCTGACACGCCACTTCTCTTCTCTGCCCGGCCAGAATAGCAGGACATCATGAGGCCTCCTCTGAAGATGACCGGTAGCAAATTCATAGGGGATGATCTGGCCGAGCGCCACCCATCTCGCTATCAGATAGAGACAGCTCCCGTCGGCGCCCATGAGCTCCCTGCCTGCGACGGAACAATTAAGAGCTACTCACCACGAAAGATGTGACGAAACTTCCATTCATTGCCATGAAGATATTTTGCAAACAGCTCCTGTGCTGTAGGCTGCAGTGTGAAAACCGACAAAATTTGTAAGCAAATTAGAACAGATGATGATTCAGTTCACTCTATGCATCCAAGTCAATTCAAAAGTTGAGATGAAAGTGTAGAGAAGCAGCACATACCAGGTTAAGTGGTTGTAACGTCAGCTGTGCACAGAGTTCATCTGTTTCCGCATCAGTCTGAAGGTAACAACACCAATGATGAAACACAAGGATAGCAGTGAGATTATTTCGCTGCAGAATAATGCACCCAAAATCTCCACGTTGTAATGGCAAAATAATTTGTGCTGAAGACTTGAGTGTTGACTTTTAGTTAAATATTGATAGCTCTAGGGATAGCAAAAACTCTGAATTCCTATGCTCGTCTCATAATTTTCTAAGTGGCCTAAGGTTATTATTGTTTCATCTTCCCGGGAAAAAATCGTTTATTCAGATGAAAAGACACACCTTTCAGTAAAATACTTTTGTTTAATGAATTAATTAAGACATAGGGCTAGAAATTGATGGGAAAGAGGATCACCACACAGAAAGATGATTTCAGGTTGCAGAAAGTAAAAAATGCATGAATCCAATACCATGTTCTCTTTTTGAATCACATAAGACCCTGCTACACTACATTCGAATGCTTGGCAGGCAATTGGAAAATATGAGCACTTGTTATTCATGAGTAAAAAATATATGATAGCCAATAAGAGGAGGTTGCTTATTTCAAATTAGCAGTACATTCAGTGTAAAATAATTTGATGAGCATTCATATTAATGGTAGTGATTCACAAAGTAATTTTAATGGGGGTCGCAGTGGAAGGCTGTTGGCAGGAAACTTGAATAACTAAACCCACATGTTTCTCAATTTAGATATATAGCAGAGTAGACGCTATAGGTTTCCAATTTTACAGAAAATCATATGGCTGAACAAATAAAGCAACCTCATAGTGCCAGTCAGAAGCATCAGTAAATTCAGAGAAGAATGGTCAACATGTAAACGCCTGTGTATATCATGAAACGGTAACGGTTATTATAAGTGTTTAAAAGAAAAATAAACAGACATATATCAACCACAAACAAAAGGACAGACGGTGTATCTATGAATCTCAAGGCAGCAATAAGAAATGCTTGTAGTCGGTACAAAAACCTAGGGAGCCAGTAAGAAGAGGCAACAACTGACAGGCTGCACATAATTCTATTAGCAAAACCAAATAGAAGGTAATTCTGGATACCCAAAAGCAGAATTTACTTACTAAATTTTAGTGTATCTACAAGGCCCAACATGACACAGAATTAACCTTTTGCACTTATATGGTTGTATATAACAGTAAATGCATAACTAATATTAACCGTTCTCTAAAGTTAAGTGAAAACCCAAGGACAAGACATCCTCCAACTATCGGATGCCTGACGATGCTCACTAATACTTCAGTGAGTACTTTGTTCTATGTATCCGTGGAGTAGTCGAGAACACTGTACGCAGGTTTTTAGATGCTACAAGAGGAGCAAAAGACAAAAAGTGAAGACTATCTTGATTAAATGTGACTGCAATGGTAAACGGATCAGTGACCCTGGAGTTATGGAGTTTGGTGCTGGGCTTGTCCTGCTCGCCGCCGATGACAGTTATCGCGCTGCAGACACCGTGGGATCTCAGCCCTATAGTGGCTAAAGGCAATCACACAAGTATAAGTGAAACGATATAAATCTATAACTTTTTGATAATCCAATTTTACATTCTAGGGACATGCATAGTTAGGAACCATCCATTTATCGTAGGATTTTAGTACCTACATTAAATATTAGAGAGACAAAAAGCTAAACAGAAGCTTTGCCTGGATGCAAAAGTAGCCCTATTCTGAATCCATTTTCAGATATGATGTGAAACACCTAAATATGAGAACAACAACGACAACAACAAAACAAAGCGCAATACATCAAGATATAGGAGTTAGGGAGAGGTGTAATTCAACGTTGGGGGTGGAGAGGCAAAGTATACCTGAGAACTGAATAGATACATCGAGATCTTTGGCACCTACTGTCACCACACCGGTCGCCGCCTCCTTGATTATATAAGAAATATGCATATGAGATACATCAATCCCATAAATTAGTACTGAACACACTACTGTCGCCACCGGTCGCCGCCTCTTATATAAGAAATATGCAGACCTATGTAAGCATTTTATCTATTCGAGAATAAGGAGTAAATAGAATATGTATCTCGAAGAAAACCATCACATAGTTGCAAGAACCTGAAAAGTTAGAACCAGTGAGTTGAATCCCAGGCTAACACCAGGTCAGAGCATACAAACACAAGAACAAGTCTCGACCGGTTGCGCCACTGGCGCAGGTGCCGAAAGCAAGACTGTAGGGTCGCCTTAAGTTTAATATATTTAGGTCAATTGTTTAGATGACCCGTTGCGGCACTGCCGCAGGTGACCAAAGCAACACTGTAATGTAGCCTTAAGTTTTATATATAGTTTGGGAATACTGATGTCATGGCCATCATGCTGGTATTATTGATCATTTGTGAACCAATAGTGGATTTAAACTTAACAACAAATATTTTGTGCAATATCAAATAGTATTATCTTGAAGTACCAGATACCGTGGTAGGAGGATAATTTCAGAATGAACATTGTTCACCGATTGCACACTGTACCCATTAAAACATGGCATGGGTAGGCATGTTATGAGAATTGTCATGCAAACAAAATATATCGATTAGAAAAATTAGGAACACATTTAGCATAGCTATTGGGGCAATGCCGAAAATAAGATGTAGTGTAGCCTTAATTTTTATATATCTTCGCGTGTATTGTTGTCCGTGTTTAAGATTTCTCCAGCCATCATGCGGCTACCATCGATAATAAACCTTAGCATACAGTTTAAAAACATTATCAGACATTGAAAACTACAGAAGCAGTAAACTTATCTAAGAACAAAACTATTGTAAATGGTAAATAGAAGCAGGGAGCAATAGTATATACTCTACAGATAGCTATGAAAGGTGTTGTTAAAATAATTTAGCTAATATATCAAATAAGATATTTAATCCAAAGATCATTACTTAATATAGCTGTGAATACATGGTTCTGAAATAACTGCATTGAAATACAGAAGGAGCATCATCTTGGCTGCACACTGCAACTGTTTTACCACTTAATATAATTTAAGGTAGACCAAGCATAATGTTCCTTCACATAGATCACTTGGATGTATATTATTGTCTGCGTTTGAGATTTATGCTAACCTTATGCCACTACCATTGGTGTAGGGTTTAGGGTTTTAGTGGTTCCTCTTCACGTGCCGACTGTCAGGATTTCTTCACCAACGCCTATTTTGACAGTTTACATTGCACTTGTCTTGCGTGTGGTGTTATTTTTATAGATGAACCCTAGCGCCATTGGCGCAAATGGCGGAGTCACGACCAAATTTATTGCCAGATGAAAAGAATGGTAAACTCTTCATGAGATTACCGTGTTGGAAAATTAGAAAGCTCGTGATTGTCCTAACTAACTATTAACTGTAACAAACAGGGAAAACCATGACAATTCAATTCCGGAACATTGTTATGTTAGCGTAAACACCAGTTAATATTTCTTTTTGCAATGAGGGAACCTAGTTGTAAATCTGGCGAAATACAATAGAGAGTAACGGAGAAAACTGTTGCCATTCCAAGTAAAACATAAATTTCTTGTTTCGGGACATACCAATTCATTCCAAGCAACTATAACAGTCTAATCTAATAAACAAATACGTGGTATCCATCCGACTGGTAAACACTTCAGGTGGAATTACAGCCAACAATTGTTTGGAATGAATACCACGTATTTCGCGGAAGTCCCCATTCTGGTAAACAGCAAACATAAATTTATTCTGCTGTCCCCCATCTCCATGGAGGAAGTCGTACAGATTTTTTTTTTAGAAAAGGGGGTGTCCCAGCCTCTGCATCGATTGATGCACACGGCTTTTTATTGCAGCGTCGAAAGATCTTCAGAGTTTACATCTCAAACAAAAGTTCATAAAAAGGGAAATAAAAGTCTTAAAGACTAAAAAGACAGCTCCTCAGGACGTCTAATCTTCTTAAACGTCTTGAATTCTTCTAGACAGTCGCCAGGTACCCCGGGAATAGATATCCAAAGCGACCGCCTCCAGCCGGGTGCATCCATAATCCGTATGCGCACGTTGCGGCTCTGGGACCAGGAAAGCCCACTCGTGGATCCAGTGGGTAGCCATTCGTATGACCTGTAGAAAGTTAGCATGACGAGCATTGTTAAAAATAATATCATTTCGGCATCGCCAAATAGACCATAATAAAGCACAAGATCCCACACGGATTTGTGCTTTCAAATCCTTTTCCACCCCATCTAGCCAATTCCCGAACATATTCGTGCTATTAGCCGGAGTGACGATGTTGAAAGTATATTGCACAATTGTCCATAAAAAATGCGCAAACGGGCATGTAAAAAATAGATGATCTATGGACTCCTCCGAATCACAGAACACACATTTCTTACACCCATTCCAATTACGTCTAGCAAGGTTATCTTTCGTTAGTATAACTTTGTTATATAAGAACCACATAAAAATCTTAATCTTTAATGGTACTTTAAGCTTCCAAATCTGTTTGCGCAAATTTACAGTGTGCCCATTTAAATAATCCTCATATAGTGATTTAACAGTGAACAAACCGGTTGAAGTAAGTTTCCAAATAAACTTGTCCTCCTCATTCGTTAAAGGATGTGCAATTAGCCTTTGTAGCATATGCAGCCATGCATTCCATTTGTTACCCGTCAAGTTTCGTCTAAATTCGATGTGCACCGAGGAGTTTGCTAATGCATCGGCCACCAACATATTCTTATGTCGAGCTACACTGTAAAGCGTTGGGTATTGAGCAGCCAGAGGGACTTCTCCCAACCAATTGTCCTCCCAAAAACGAGTTTTTTGACCATTGCCTACAACAAATTTTCCTTTACTGAAGAAATTTTCTTTTACCCCCATAAGACCCTTCCAAAATTGAGAGTCAGTCGGTTTAGCAGTCACTTGTGACAAACTACTGTTTTGTAAATATTTGTTTTTTAATAGCTCTTGCCATACTCCTTCCTCATTAATAAGTTTATAAAGCCATTTGCTTAATAAGCACTTATTTTTTATATCTAGAACCTCGATACCTAGACCTCCTTGGTCTTTTGGTCTACAAACAATATTCCATTTTGTGAGCCTATATTTCTGTTTATTTTGATCACTTTGCCAGAAGAAACGCGACCTATAAAAGTCTAACCTTTTCAATACCCCTTTAGGTATCTCTAGAAAGGATAGCATAAACATAGGAAGACTCGTAAGAACCGAATTTATTAACACTAGTCTGTCTCCGTATGAGAGTAGCTTTCCTTGCCAACATCCTAGTTTATTTCCAAAGCGTTTTTCAGCCGAGTTCCATTCCTTATTCAGCAGTTTTCTATAGTGAATTGGGATTCCGAGGTACTTAAACGGTAGACTCCCAACCTCACAACCGAAAATACTTCTGTACTGGTCTTCAGCCTCTTTAGCTTTGCCAAAACAGAATATTTCGCTTTTATGAAAATTGATTTTTAAACCTGATAATTGCTCGAATATGCACAAAATCAACTTCATATTGATGGCCTTTTGTAAATCATGCTCCAAGAATAAAATGGTGTCGTCAGCGTATTGTAATATCGACACCCCTCCCTCAACCAAATGCGGAATAAGGCTTCCAACCTGACCATCCTCTTTTGCTCGTGAGATAAGGATGGCCAACATATCGGCCACTATGTTAAATAGAATAGGAGAAAGGGGATCGCCTTGTCGAAGCCCCTTCCTAGTCTGAAAAAAATGTCCAATGTTATCGTTAACCCGAACCCCCACCGACCCACCCATTATGAAGTTTTGGATGAGATCACACCATTTTTTGTCAAAGCCTTTCATTCGCAGCGTTTGCAAAAGGAAAGGCCACTTAACTTTATCATACGCCTTTTCGAAATCAATTTTAAAAAGCACCCCATCCATCTTCTTCCTATGAAGTTCGTGGATGGTCTCATGTAGGACAACAACACCCTCTAGGATGTGTCTTCCTGGCATGAACGCAGTTTGGGTTGGTCGGAATTCCAATTTCTCTAACGTAATATATTTTTGTTGAGATTTTGTTAGAACTTTAGAGCATGATTTGTTCGTTGTTTTCACTTGTTTCGAGTTTCCACGGGATAATTTCTCTCCGGAAGTAGGGCAATAAGCTAACCAAATTTTCCTCACTCGTTGCCAACGAAAACACGTAGTGCTACATTGTACTGGCTCACGCGGCTTTGGTTGCAATGGTAACCACTCACAAAAATCTGGTAATCCAAGTGAAACCATCTGACCAGTGACTACGGCACTTAGATTGGAATCGTTGCACCAAACCAACACAGATACGAAAAGCAGAGCGACTCTGCTCGTCCCGGAAAGCGGCGCCTGTGTCGTGGATTTGACTAGGGAACATCGAAAACAGTACGAGAATTCTGCTCTCGTCACTGCCGGATAGAGTGGTTGACCAAATCACATCAGCCGGCCAGCTGCTGCTGAATGCCGATGGCGTGGCCGCCGGCCGGGGGAGGAAGCAATTTGACCGCCGTCAGACAGCGCCGTCGATGCCTTCAGATTCAGATCGCCGGTCCCGTGCGATCCATGACTTCGCAACTGAATTGGTTTCTCTGTGTTGGACAGAGAATGTGCCCACGAGAAACGGGTGAGAACGATCAGGACTTGCGGTGGGAGAACGGACTCTCTCCTGGTTTCGCTCCAGCCTGCTCCCCTCTGATCTGGGAGCATCAACTTCAGTCATGGCTGCCTCCACCGCTCAAGATCACCGGGCGTGGATATCACAGCGAATCCGGAACGGATATCATCGGCATTAACTGAAGAATCAAGAGTGAGCAGGTACAGTGAAAAGGAAATCCAAAGAGGATTCCAGATTCAGCAGGCATGTCAAGATTCAAGGTTCAGCACTCTCGGACAACCCTCTGTCCTCTCCGGACATGACATATCTCCGTCAGGCGCTCCACGCAAAGACTACAATGGTGGCACCTGGACTGACAGACACGTTGACAGTCAAGACACACACGCTTACATTTACATCCCTGGTCTATCAACGAAGATGCGGACAACTAATCTACCGATCGAAAAGAACAACTCTGCATATCCATGCACTGGTTTCTTTCTATCCTAGACTTCGTTTTCTCTCGGGTTCTTGCAAGATCCGAACTCCGAGGAATAGGATAAGCTATGTGCACAACTGTTACACCTACTACATCTTGTGCCAGAGTCAACTGAAGCTTCCAAAACATTGGATTCAGCTGACAGAGGCTTAGCGCAAAAGCCCCTTGGCACTTTCTGCAATTATTACTATGTTCAGACGGCGGCGATCCACCGGTACAGCACCATGAACGCCGTCTCCTCCTCGTCCGACCCCGGCGCCGGTGGCGGCATTGCTGCTGCCTCCGTGTCCCACAGCCACGGCTCCTCGTTTCTGTGGCTCTGCGGGCTCTGGCCCCCCCGGGAGCTCCACCGCCCGGAGAAGGCGAACGACGACGCCGAGGAGGCCAGGCGGTCCACGTACTCCCGCAGCCAGCCACGTGACGGCGCCCCTGCCGCTTCGGCCACCGCCTCACCGGGAGGCAACGGCGAGCCCTGAGCTGCAGCAGGCTTCTCCTCCTTGATTGTGTCCGACGCCCTGGCCACGGCGCGCGCCAAGCGGGACACCACGGCCTCGACCTCCTCCTCGATGTGGTAGTCGAAGGAGCCGAGCGAGTAGGTGCGGCTGTCTCCGCCGCTGGCCGCGGCAGTGGTGGGCGAGCCGCGGTTGCTGACGCTGCCCATCTGCACACGGAAACGGTCTCTGCTTCTCGGAGGCTCTGGCGGCGGCGACTGCTCGGCGGCGAGGATGGCGGAGATGGAGGGGTGCGGGAGCGTGACGGTGGCGCGGCAGAGCGGGCAGGTCGGGGTGGTGCGGAGCCACGCGTCGACGCAGGCGGCATGGAACGCGTGGCGGCACGCCGGGAGCAGCCGCAGCTCGGCGTCCGGCGTGAAGGGCGAGAGGCAGACGGCGCAGTCCGGGGAGCTCTTGGGCAGCGCCGCCAGCGCCGACGCCATCGTGAACCGGGGTAGCGACTCGATCAGCTGCCGCTGCTTCCCATCACCCTCCGCCGCAGTCCCGGCAGGCGCCTCGTCGCGGTGTGTCCGGGGAAGCGTCGGCGAGGGAGACGAGCGGGAGAGGAAGCGGAGGAACGTGTGGATGGAGACGGAGGCGAGGAGGACGAAGGCAAGGAGAGCGGCGATGATGAGGAGGGATGGGAGGAACGAAGTGGCGGGGTAGGACGGTGGAGCGACGGGGTCGGCGGCGTCGGCGTGCCATGGCGGGGGAGACGGGAAAATGGATGCCATTACGAGGGAAGCTTAGCTGTCTCGGAACTGGTTTAACCGTCAGGGGACGGAGGTCTCGCGCCTTTTATTTGCGAGGACCTTTTGGAGTGCGTGCTGGGTTGAGGTGCGGAGGCAGAGGCCGGGAGTAAATAACGGTGATCCCAAAAAGATCCCAGGAGTGAGGTGGAGTACTTTGTAAATGTACTCTAATCTTTATTTTTTGTATACTTTGTTAATGCACTCTAAATTATTTTCTATTTTTTTGATGTACTCATGCAATGCCATTTTTGTTTTACTTGTACTCATGCAATGCCTACTAAAGATTGGAACGGCGGAGCTTTTAAGATCTAGCGAACATTGCTTGTCGTCATCGAGGGAACGTCACCCTCCCACTGAGAAAATAATTCATCTTAATGAGATATACAATATGCCGAACGTGAAATATAGTTACAATGTCTAGTAGGAACGGCAAATTGTCACACATGGCTTCGACGGATCTTCACTCTTTCACTGAAAACTAATTCGCCTTAATGAGGTATAGATGACATCAGACGTTATTTATTTGAAAAAAATAACCCTTTTCCAGAGCTTCAGGCAAATTGACTGTATTTCAAAGTTTAACTAAATATTGACCCTTTCGCTCAACGCCAACGCTAAGCATGCGTAAGTCAGCCACATATAGCTTGGAATGCAACTTTTTATGTGCTAGCAACTTCAATCATACCCGGCAAACTTGGTCAGTGTTCATAGATTCCGACATTGGTGCTCAATAAAAGGAATGAGAGAATCTCCAATAGAAAAATATTGGAACGGAAAATTACTTCTAACATGAATCTGTTCCCATGCAATAGTCAGGAATTCTTGACGGTATCTAGCGGGAACAACCTGCTCTTCCTAAATACCTTGATTCATGGACATGCAAAGGGATGTTTTTATGTCAGTAGAGGAAGCCAAAATTTTCTTTTAGCAATCGTAACATTAGAAGTAGCCTGTTTCGTGATTAAGTTGATAGAAAAGCGATAATACACATCTCTTTGAATATCTTGAGTTTAAGTCGTTCACCTCTAGTATTGCGCGTGGGGGGGTGGGGGGGAGGGGGAGGAGGGGAGAGAGAGATTGGAATCTCACCACAATTGTGATTCACATTATATAGACAATCAAACAATTTTTGTTGCAAATTCAGGGCTACATAGTTTGGATCCTTTGGGATGTCCTACGTACATGGTTGTTTGATTCATAGGATTGGAATCATTGGGATTTTTTTCTAAGGATTTTTGTACTTTATTTTAGAGTTTTTTTCCTTCCACTCAAAGCTTTTGTCCCAAGTTTATTGTTTTTTATGTAGTATCAAACACTCTTTGATTCAAAATTATGTATTTTCTAGAATAAGAAAATCAGGAGGGTGTGCCACTCTAATCTTGTGTTTTTCCAAGTTGTGTGAATCGAAGAGGGTAGACTTTAGCCTTGTTCAACATAATGGTGTAAATTAAGGAGATACATGTGTAGAGACAACAAAGCTATGAAGCCTATGATGAGTGATTTGATTAAAGCTTAGAACTAAGATCACTATTGCCTCAGGTTTAAAAAAATAAATCAATTTTTCCATCCTAATTTGCGTGTATACTGTAGACGCTTGGAGTACGCAGCACGGTAGCACAGGTTTCACCACTAAACTAGCAAGTTGACGTAAAGCACCGCCCCCTGTACATGTTGTCTTGTCGCCGGGAATTAATTTGCGTGTGCATTTTCAGTGTGACGTGCTCTCAGTCCTAGAAACTGCAAAACAACTGAAGATAATATAATAAAAAACCACTACGCCCAAGTCATACTGCTCAGGAAATGTTACATTATGATAGGCATGAACGTGTTGCATTGCTACGAATGATGCGTAAACCATAGCTGGATCTCCTCCTAAGCCCGGTGACAGCACATTGTTTGTACTGATTACTGGTAATTTTGCTACACTACTACTGTATTTGGCACTTGACAAGCGTCACTGTAATGATAATCACACGGTTGCCCCAAGACGGAGCCAGCTGAGCTGACGAGTGATCTCTTGTCCGAGGACGGTGCACCCAGCTCCCAGCTGAGCTGAGCTGACGAGTGAAGCATCGGCACTCCTCGATCCGGCAAAGCTGTCCTCCGTTAGCGCAAAAGAAAGATGAAGCGTCAGCCCGTGCCCAAAGCAACGAAGATTGATGGCGCACTAAAACGCTTGCTTGGCTTGCACACCTAGCTAAGCTCTACCATGCGGGTTCCTCAATGGGTTTCTATCGTGGTGGCCACCATATCCGGGGGAGAATGTCTGTGTGGCAAAGGCTCCGAGCTTTGCAGATGAATTCCTGCATCTGTTTGCGGCTCATGGCGTTCGCTTTTGCCCCAGTTATGATGAACACCAGTTGCAGATGAATGTCCGGGCGTTTCTTTCCGCCCGTGGTCTCTTGCACTTTCTGAACTTACTGGAGTTGTCACTCATGATGCTGCATGCTTAGCCGTGAGCTTTGTGATCGAGTGGCTTTCTGCTATTAGTAGCTTTGGAGGTGGCACCGCAAAGATCATGAGAAAGAAAATATATATAACTTGCCAAGTCCTCTCTGATCCAGTACTGATGTAAAGGTGGCACCGATTAACAGTTTCACCTGAATCACATGCACTGTGATGGGTAAAATATTGCAACTTTGCAAGGGCGAGATCGATCTACCAACCACCATCGTAAAAATCATTGTTCTTACCTAACCTTACACTAGACTCGACTAGACGACTACTACTCCATACTGCACTTAGGAGTATTACCTGTCGGCCGTTGATGCCACTGACGGAGACCGGCAAATGACAAGTTGGTCTATCAGATCCATCCAACATACAGTAGATATGTGTGCTGGTAATGGTTGTTAGGGTGACACAATGTGATCTCTGTGATGGTGCCGTAAGTGGCCTAGCTACTTTCCCCCGTGACATCTCAGCCATGGATGCTGTCACAAAGCCGGGGCTTTCTTGCTTGCCCAAGCACGGGAAACCTTCTCCCGCTGGGCTTTCCATTTCTGTTGGTCCACCCCGGATTGCCGGTAGGCGTGAACTTTGTGAGCAAACGCAGGAGTGCTAGACAAATTTGTTAGCAAGATGTTGCTCACCAACACAAGGAAAGATCAGTGTCAACCTTATCCGGACATCTGGCTCAGATGGAATCCATCCTAGAGATGCGAAGAAAGTTATAAAAAGAAAAAAGATGGTCAAGAAAATATGAACACCTCTACCAAATAGGCCGCATTTCGCAAAAAAAAAAAAAAAGCCGAGCCCCATAGAACAAGCCAATGATATGTAGCACAAGGCCAAGAACACCGCAAACACGGCGAGGCAGCACATGCAAGTGCAAACTCAAATCACGCATTGGAAGACGCCCGCGGCAGGCGACACATTTTTTTTTTTGAATGTTAGCAGGAGAGCTGCTAAATTCAATTATTAGGAAGAAGAGTTTTACATGGGCAGGTGAAAAAGCATGGTCAGAGAAACCATGTCACCCGGTAAAATACATAGCCCAACAGAAATCAACCTGGATCAAAGGGGATTACAGCCCCAGCAACATTCCAAAGGATGGCCTCATCACGTATTCTTGTAACTAACAGGTCGACCGAGAGCTCTTTTTGTTGAAACACTCTACGATTACGTTCCAGCCAAATTTCCCATGCTGCTAGGAGAATTAGGGACTGAGTCCCTTTGCGCTTGTCAGCAGGTGTTCTATTGCGGCAGGATTGCAGCCAGCTGGAGACGCTAGTAACATCTCCCCACGAGTCAGGCTTGATGGCCGCAAGGTGTGTGTCCGCAGCAAGCGCCGTCCAGACTCGCCTAGTCCATGGACATTCAGTTAGCAGGTGCAGCGATGTCTCCAGGTTTCGCATGCAAAGTGCACAAAAGTAGTTGTTTTCCCAGCCACGACGCTGCAGAGCATCCGCCGTCAAGATGCGATCAAGGGAGGCGGTCCACATGAAAAATTTGCATTTGCCCGGTGCCCAACATCTCCAGATGGTAGTGGTGAAGTCTGAGGTCATGCCCCCCACCCCCCCCCCCCCCCCCCCCCCAAATTGTGCCAGGTAGGCCGATCGTGCAGAGTACATGCCCGACGGTTCCAAACGCCATCTAATCTCGTCTCGTGCCTCAGTGTCCAGCTGCACCTCATCGAGATGGCTCGCAAGAAGTTGCAGTTCCGGCAGCATCTCCGGCGTGAGACCCGAGCTGAGGTCGAGCAGCCAGCGGTGTTCTCTCAACGCGTCCCGAACCTTGCGATTTTTCCTCTTAGAAGCAGCATAGAGGGATGGTGCCAGCTCGCGCGGAGCGGCGCCCTGCAGCCAGCGATCATGCCAGAAGTTTGCAATGGCACCATTGCCTATCGTGATCTCGGTGGCCGCAGCGAACAGGGCCCTATCAGTTTCGTCACAAGGCAGCGAGGAGCCAACCCAGGGCCGCGACGGCGTCTTCCAAGCAGCCCAAAGCCAGCGCAGTCTGAGAGCCCTGCTGAACTTCGTCAGGTCGTGAACACCTAGCCCTCCAAATTGTTTTGGCCTGCAGACAATCGACCATTTGACGCGACAGTGACCTCCATTGCACGAACCTTCCCCTCTCCACAGCCAGGCACGGCATTTTTTCTCGATGATCTTAAGCACCGCCACCGATATTCGATGGGTTGTCATCATGTAAACAACAATGGAGGACAGGACACTTGTTAGGAGAACTAATCTTCCCTCTCTTGAAATTAGCGCACCTTTCCAGGCCGCAAGCAACCCATCAATTTTGTCCAACAAGGCTTGGTAGTCTCCTCTACGCAGCTGATATAGTGAGAGAGGCATCCCCAAATATTTACACGGGAAATCCTTAATAGCCACATTGAGGGGCTGAAGCACAACGTGTAAGTCAATACCATCACAGCGGATAGGCATGGCAGCGCTCTTTGCCAAGTTCGTGTGAAGTCCCGTAACATTGGCAAAGATCTCAAGCACTAGTTTGATCATGGTGGTGTCTCTAATAGTTGGCTTGATGAAAAGGGCGACGTCATCTGCATACAAGGAGGTGCGAACGCTAATGCTCCGTCCTGGCAGCTTGGAGAGGCACCCCTCCTCTGTGGCGCGATCCAAAATACGCTGCAAGGGATCCATTGCCACGATGAAAAGGAAGGGGGAGAGGGGATCCCCTTGCCTTAAACCCCGGCGATGATGAATGAAGTCCGAGGCGTTTCCATTGATGAGAACCTGCGAAGAAGAGGAGGCCAGGATCATCGCAATCCACTCTCGCCACCGGCTTCCAAACCCACGAGCTCGCAGCATGTCCATGAGGTAGGGCCATGAAACGGTGTCAAACGCCTTGGCCAGATCTAACTTTAGCAGGATTGCAGCCTTTTTTGTCTTATGAAAAAACCTAGCAGTGTTTTGAACATAGATGTAGTTTTCTTGTATGCATCTTTTCTTCACGAAAGCACTCTGACAAGGGGCGATCATCTCCTCTAACTTAGGTGCTAAGCGGGATGCCAGGATTTTCGAGAAGATCTTTACAAAGCTATGTATCAAGGAGATGGGCCGAAAGTCCTTGAGGTTGGCTGCACCTTCGCTTTTAGGAATCAAGACTATAAGCGAGGTGTTGATCCGCTTGAGGGCCCTGCTGTCAAGGTTGAAAAGCTGATTCAGTGCAGCGTGCAGATCGGTTTTGACTGTATCCCAGCATGCACGGAAGAAGCCCCCCGAAAAACCATCGGGTCCCGGCGCCTTGTCCGCTGGCATGGAGTCAATCGCTTGCTTGATCTCATCCATAGAGAAAGGTGTTTCTAGGCTGGCCAGGTCAGGGGCAGGCAGGTCCAAAGCGTCCCAATTGAAAACAGAGGTGATGTGCGAATGAGTGCCCAGGGTTCGATCAAAGTGCTCCTGTGCAAGCTGCAGCATGGCGTTTTGGTCAGTGATCATTCCATCATCCGATTGCAGGCCATGGATGAGATTTTTTCGGCGCCTCGCGTTAGCTTTGCGGTGGAAATACCGGGTATTTGCGTCGCCTGCTTTCAACCAGCAAATTCTGCTTCTTTGTTTGCGTTTAATCCGCAGCAATACCGACAGTCCAAGAGTTCTAGCTTTAAGCAAGCGGCGCAGCGACGCTTCTTCCTCTGTCAGCGGTCTCTCATCTTGGGTTTTATCAAACTGCAGAATCAACTCGTCAGCTACCCCAAGCTGCTTCTGAATGTCTCCGATCTGGTGTTTGCTCCAGGATTTGAGAGCTCTTCGTGTTGCACGCAGTTTCATATCAAGAGCACGGATGGGACTCTTATTTCCTGTGTCCATCGCCCAGGCGTCAGCCACCACTTCATTGAAACCAGCGACTAGGGGCCAGTAGGTCTCAAAACAGAACCGTCTGGAGGTTTTGGCAATCTCATCGTTAACCAAAAGCAGTGGGCAGTGATCAGAATATGCCGTCGACTGGGGTAGCAGCTTAGCAGACGCAAAACGCAGCTCCCATTCACGATTGCAGAAAGCCCGGTCTGGGCAGGCGACACATGACTTCATCGTCATAAATTATTACACCTGAGACATGTCGACTCCGACTTCGTCACGACTAGATCTAAGAGAAGAGACCCGAAGAATGGCACAGAGAGCACACTATCCAAATAGCATGGGTGGGCAAAACCAATGCAACATGGTAGTTCCGTTTTCGCCAAAGCCGTTGCCACATGAGTCACCCACCACTGATCTCCAGCTCGACAGACCACGGGCGGAAGGCGGGCACCGATGATGTTTAGGGGCTCCAAAACCGATGTCTCCAAGGATAAAAGCAATGTAGACACGCCGTCATTACCCTATCTAGTGAGAACAAAGATCATGGGTCTTTCTCCAGAGCACGGGACATAATTGCAATGATTTCTACAGGGAGGTGGACAACGAAATTGTAACATATATGCCTCTTAGTGGTGGCACAATTTTAACCCATGAGGCGCTTTCAAATTTTTTGTCTTGGACTCTTGGCAAAGCGACGTCGTTGAGCTGACAAGACCTATTGACATGCACATACTACATTATGTTTGTGATAGCCCTTGAGAAAGTGGGTTACGTAGTCACCGGTGTTGCTCGGCAGAGTGATGTTATTCGACAGCGCCGAAGGCAATCCTCAGTGCACCGTTTGAGACCAACATTGTTCATAGGTATCATGTACTCCAGCTCACCTGCTCAATATTGTTCCATCTGCCGATCATATTATGCTTTTTTTTTCATTATGTTTGTTCTTTGATGTAATTGTGACGTAAATTTTACACTTTTGGTAGCCATGTCAATGACTAATTGAAAGGAAAATCAGGAGAATGATCTTGCAGTTGTAACCTTTGAGTAAAATATTCAGGTAAAAATTCCCTCTCACCGTTCTCCTTTAAAAAGTGCAGGAAACTTAGAAAAAAAAACATTCTCGAATTTGGACCCATTTATACCATTTTGGAAAAGGCTCCGTTATAGAAATAGCCCACCAGATAACCCTACTTACTTCTTATCCAATTTTAAACAAAGAGAGCTCTTTGTTAGGCCAGGGAGCGGGGCATGAATCGGTTGCTCAAGAACGGCCTCGGGCTCGCTCGCAACAACCGACGCGGTCGACCAAAACAGAACGAGGCAACCGGCTGCCGCTCCACCCACGGCGGCAGCAACGGCACACATTCATGGTCATTCTGTAACACACACTTTTTTTTAGATTAAGAAAGCGCATACATTGTATTAACACTAGTAGCACGGTGATTTACAGGTCATCTCCAGCGATTCAAACGCACTTCTATCATATTATCGCTTTGACACTTTTACGTAGGACGTAATAGTCGGAGCACTTCAAACACACTTCTACGTCCTACGAAGCGAGGAGGAGGACCCTACCTTTGTGACATGTTCCAAGCATAGCTCTATTTTAAACATGTAATTTTTGTCTTCACTGATTTTTTTCAAATGTAGGGGGCAGAAGCCCCCCCCCCCCCCCTTGCTCGGCAACAATGAAAGGAAGGAAAATCCATCAGCAAGTAATGGAGCAACAGAAGGAGGAAGGCAACTTCTTAAACGATGATGAGGCCATGGGCAACTTCTTAAATGATGGTGAAGCAGCGGACGGTGTATCCACCTTCCGATTTGGGGACGTAGACCTCAGTCCATGCAGTTGGAGAGAGAGCAGGTTGATCGAGGGGAGTACTTGTGCGAAGACCAGTAGCATTGGAAGCAAACAAGGGCAGTTGAATTCGCGTCATGTGGAAGAAAGAAAATTGTACATGACACTTATTGTTGGGCCTTTTTTTGCACAATACCACAACTCTAGCTTTTTTCACGTAAAGCCAACAATTGGGGTAACTACTTACACAAAACAGAAACCCAATCCTTAGCCTCTTTAACAGAAATTAAATAACTTGGTCCCATTTTGTGATGGCATGGATATGTTACATGTAATTATCCCAAATTGTTGATGTTATGTGCAAAACAAACTAGGTTGTCATTTTTTGCAACAAAAGCCCATTTTATTTGTAATTTCCTTCGTGGAAGAGATGAAAAAGGTGCATCATCGCATGGAAGGGAACTGTTGGAGAGACATGTGTGTGTGTGCGTGAGTGTCCCTTGTGCATATGTTTTGACACTTTTTTCCTCTATCGCTAAATGAAAACACTAATTTTAACTTCATAGTGGAAAAACGGTTGTGATATTACAATTAGCAGCTGTGCATATGGGAATTTGCATCATGCACTAAGGGGAATTTTATTATATATGGACTTCCATTGCACTCCCTACATCCACAAGTAATTGTAAATCTAGGTTTTATTCTAGGTGGAACCTTTTTAAGTTAGACTTACTTTATACAAAATATTAATATGTACAACACCAAATTAATATCACTACATTCATCTTGAAAGGTAGCTTCATAATATACAACTCCCTCAGTACCAAAATATAAGATGATTTAGATATTTCAATACGGTCCACATACATATTGAAATGAGTGAAACGGAGGGAGTAATTTATTATGATAAATACTGTTACAATTTTTATAAAGTTGGTAACACTTTAAAATGTTAATTTAGCTACACTTATTTGTGTACGGAGGGAGTATACACGTTGAAAATTTTGAAATATGCCAATCACATTTTCTCTCCTTAGGAGGTTCATTAGTAAACATGCTAATTACTGGATACTAACATTATGATATAATTTGAAAATACATATATTCTAGACATTGGAGTGCAAATAAATAATAGGGTGGAATCTTATGAAGACCGGCTGAGCCAGTTAATTTATCGAATGTGGTCTCCTTAGTTGTTCCTCAGTATATAGCTCTGGAGCAAAAGCATAATGCATGAGATTATTGCTGGCTCAGACAATCCTTCATTGCTCGCTTCTCACACTTTTGCTAACACTAGCTATGTCATGCACTCTACGGTCATCGGCTCCTCCTTTGTGGCCCTTGAATTGTGTTTGCATTACACGCATGTTTCAGCTAGAGAACTTGTTATTATTTAAAGATTAGCTCGACACGGAGGCTTAACCAAGTGCCCATGCAGCGAGTTCATGACGGGAATAATATATCCAAAGTGCTTGATATAACTACAAAAATATGCAATACAATCCAAAAGGGATTAGCCACGCTTAATATATTACTTATGTTTAGTTTCTATTAGCCACATGCTACAAAGTTTTATGAGTTCACTGGTTCTTAGATTCTTGTGGAACCGCTGATGTCTTTAACAAAGAAGCGGGCGACCGTAAAATGCTAGCTTCTATCCACTTGATCATATTTGGTTGTGAATGATAAAATGTTTCTGATGCCCGTCACAAATGATGCCCTTATGTTGCAGTAGCACTATGCGTGTGTTAGCTCTATAGCTACATGGCATAAAATGTTTGTGATGCCCGTCACAGATGATGTCCTTCGATTTACAAATTCTTTCACCTCTTATGTTCTACATGAAATAAACTACTATTTATTTTTGTGAAATGCACTTGTTTAGATATTGAAGTTATATATATACAATAGAACGCGTCATCGTTGTTGATCTACTGAATTTACTAGAACAACATGTAACGACAGGGCTAAGAAGAAATAAAACGAGTATATATTCCTTGGGTTTGAACTTTGAACTAGTAAGCAGGGATGCACACAATGTATAAATTCAGATATTTGTTGTACAACATCAGTCAGGACTACTGTATATAATGTATTCTTGATTGTCAAAATAATGTATGCATGTACAACCACTTATCGCTATCAACAATCTATTTTTTAGCGTAGTTTAAACCAGTGATATGCTTCCTCTTGGTTCAGACACTTTCACTTGGATTTTCAGGATCTAATTCATCAGGCACGAAAGTTAAGACCAACAATATTACAGCAGATCTGACTGTTTTTTTTTTCAACTACGTATTGATTTATATTTGGCGCCAGAAGTTTTTATATATATATATATTTTTTGTGTGCAAGAAGCTGATACGGGATGATTAATGTGGGCTTTTTTGCAGCGCATGGAGCAAGGTTTCGAGGCCCACCGGTTGTGCTCCTGGGCCTCTTTAGTCCCACTCTCACCAACTCCTGAAAAAGAGGGTCTCCTTCTCGCAAGTCGCACTCGCCGCCGGCGCCAATCGTGCCCTCCTCGCCGCCGGCGCCGCCATGCTCCGCCTCCGAAGCTGCGTCCTCACCCAACTCCTCTCGTCCCCCGCCACCTATGCCGCCAAGTACCCCATCTCCTCTCTCTACCGCCTCATCTCTGCGGCCGCGCCCGTCGTTTCCCCAATCCCTAGCTTTGCCGTGGTGGACTACCTCGTCACCACCTGCGGCCTCACCCGAGCCCAGGCACTCAAGGCCGTCCCGAAGCTCTCCCACCTCAAGTCGCCCTCCAAGCCCGACGCCGTCCTCACCTTTCTCGCCGGTCTCGGTCTCTCCGGCATCGACGGATAATTGCTTATCACCCCCCTCGTTCGTGCGCCACCGCAACTTAAACCCCCTAGTTCGGCTGGCTCCCTTTCAACCCCCACGTTTGGGCTAAACGTATCTCATTTCCCCCTTTGCAATGTTTATCTCTTCATTAAGTTACAAATCTAAAATGCAAAACTAACTATATTCTAAAATGACAAGTTTGCCCTCATCTATTTCTTTAAGTCACGAGCGTGGAGACAGAAGTTGCTCGTGCTCCTCTGTTCCAGTTCGCTCCCGTCTCCCTTCCTGACCTAGCCGCCAGAGCTGCTGCGGGTCGCCGCCGCCAGATCTCTCTCGTCCGCCGCATCTCCCTCCCCGTCCGCCGCCCTCCAGGCCGCCCAAAGGTTAGGCAAGCTTCTCCCCTTCCTTTTCTTCATGGATTTGTGCTTGCTTGCTCTCGGATAGTTGGTCTGATTCGTGGAAACCCTAGATTTCGTGGGAGCTTGGTATGGGGATTTGAGAGGGTTTCGATTGACAAAGGGTGTGATGGATCCGTCAAGGTAACATCATATTCCCCTGTTTTGTTTGATTCATGCATGAGTTTTGGTGTTCTGATTTGTTCCCTATATTGAATAGGATCGATGCAACGTATGTGCATGATTCTAATCAATCCAGTGTGACAAACCTAACCACTGAAGTAGAAAATGCCAGCACCATTGTTGACTGGTCTACTCTTGTGATTGAACCTGAAATTGATGAAAAAAATGATGGGGATGAGAAGCCGGTGGACGAGGAAGCCATGTTTTCTCTGTTTGGTATAAAAAACAGAGGCAGACGAGAGAGATGCTGAAGTGAAAGCTGCAGCCATGTTCGCTCCTATTCCGCATTATGATGCAGCTGAAGTGAAAGTTGCTGCTATGCTTGTTGATGATAAGGCTCCGGAGGAGCCACTTATTGTGTGGGATGAACGACGCCCAAAGATGGATATTGGGACCCCATATCCTGATATGGTTGCATTTAGAAAGGCTATAAAACAATTTGCCATCAATGGAGAGTTCGAATTTGGCACTAAAAAAATGAGCCGGAGAGGTTCCGGGCTTTTTGTAAAGGTCAATCCAAAATAGGTGAACCTTGCAAATGGTCACTAACTGCTAGTTGGAAGAGAGACGAAAAGTGTGTCATGGTAATAACTTTTTTGTGATTTGTTCCATTCGAATTTGTACCATTTTTGCTGCTTTGTTTCATTAGATTGTCATGGTAATAACCTTCAATCTGTACCTTTTTTGTTGTAGGTTGTGAGGCATCAAATGGAGCATATTTGCAGCTCAACAAGTGGAAAAGTCACTAGTATGACAAGTAAATCTTGGGTGGCTGATAAGGCAGTGGCTATGCTTAAGAAAGATCCATGCATTGGTGCTGTGAAGATACTTAAAGAATTGGAAGAGAAGCATCATGTCAAGCTTGATTACCGCACGGTGTGGAGGGGCAAACAAAAGGCAGCAACCAGCTTATATGGGAGTTGGGAAGAAAGTTTCAGGATGCTGTACAACTACAAGGCTGAGATAGAATTGAGGTCTCCGGGAAGCATTGTAGAGTTGAGCCTCTTACCGACAAAAATCAGTGGCCAGAAGTGGATACAGGCTTTGTGCTGCGTCCACCACTTTCAAAAGGCAACAAAAAGGGTGCTGGAAGAACAAGGAAACTGAGGGCGAAGCATTGGTGGGAAGGTGGATCAAGGAAGGGGTCCTTGAACAAATGCACAAAGTGTGGAGAGCTAGGACATAGAGAAGCTGGCTGTCCTACAAATGAAACCAAGAAAAGGTAGAAAATCATATTTGTTGATGTTTCTAGTTCTAATACCACGGTTCATTTACATAAAAGTGTTCTAATTGTTTCTTCTTCTTGTAGGAACCGTAAGAGCAACAATAATACATCACCATGGTTTGATGTTTCAGTTAGCAATACCATCCCATCTACTCCAACCAAGAGCACAAATGCTGCCACAAGTAGCAGTCCTGGACCTGTTACAAGGAGCCAAGCTGCTGCCACAAGTAGCAGTCCTGGACCTGTTACAAGGAGCCAAGCTGCAGCCCAAGCTGCTGCCGCTACACCAACAAAGTCTCCAGCAAAAGGAAAGAAGAAGAAGATGACTCCTAAGAAGAAGAAATGAAGTGAACTGTGAACTCGTTTGTGGCTGTCATGAACTACTTTATTTCTTGTGTGTGAGAGACAAAAACTCACTTTCATTTGATGTGTACGTGAGGTGCAAACTCACTGTTATTTTGCTGTCATGAACTACTTTAGAACCTTGTTGAATTTGTTGTCTGTGGTATCAGTTTGTGAACCTTGTTGAATTTATCCTTGTGAGCTTGTGAGTTTGTGAGTTTGCTGTCGGATTTGTGAGTTTGTGAAAATATGCATTTGCTGTCAGTTTTGTGAGTTTATTTGAATGTTCACGTTGCAGCAAAATTATAGCATTTTTTTGTTTGAAACAAGCACATATCATCACAATTTAGTTGGGCAGTATATGGAGGGGTAGTTCTGTCTATTCATGTGCCCATTTGTTATTTATCCATTGACAAATCTGTTAAACATTGCGAAGGGGGGCATCAGCTACAACTTGTCCAAACGGGGGGGGGGGGGGTTGAAAGGGAGCCAGTCGAACTAGGGGGTTTAAGTTGCGGTGGCGCACGAACGAGGGGGGTGATAAGCAATTCTCCCGGCATCGACATCGTAGCCCTCGTCGCCAAGGATCCGCAGTTCCTCTGCGCCAGTGTGGATAGAACTCTGGCTCACAACATGGTCGGGCTCACCGGCCTCGGCCTCTCACATACTGAGATCAAGCGCCTCGTCTTGCTCGCCCCCGCCAGCTTCCGCTGTAGATCCACCGTCTCCCAACTACCGTATTACCTGTCCCTCTTTGGCTCCTACGAGAATCTCCTCCGGGTGCTCAGGCGTAACTCCTACCTTCTCCCGTCCAACCTCGATAATGCAGTGAAGCCCAATGTCGCAGTCCTGCGGGAGTGCGGCCTAGGTGCTTGTGATATTTCCAAACTGTGCATCCGTATACCACGGCTGCTCACCTCCAAACTGGAGCGTCTCCAGGCGATGGTGGCAATTGTCGAAGGTCTCGGTGTGTCCCGTGGGTCTGGAATGTTCAGACAAGCACTGCAGGCTGTTGCACTCCTCAGCGAGGAGAACATTGCCACCAAAGTGGAGTATTTGAAGAAGGCGCTCAGGTGGTCGGATGCTGAGGTGGGCATTGCTGTTTGCACGGCTCCAAAGTTGCTGACGATGTCTAAGGAGGCTGTGCAGAGCAAGTCAGAGTTCTTCATCTCTGATGTAGGGTTTGCACCGGCATACATTGTTCAGCGCTCACCAATGCTTATGTACAGCCTGGAGGGCCGGATCAGACCCCGGTACTACGTTTTCAAGTTTCTTTCGGAAAAAAGGATTGCTACATCTCGACCGAGCCTACTATACTGCACTCAAGATCAGCGAGAAAGTATTCATGGAGAAGTTCATATGCCCTCACATGGAAGCTGCACCGCACCTTGCTGAAGACTATGCAGTAGCCTGTAGAGGGAAAGTGCCTAGTAGATTCAGATTTACATGAAGCAGTAACGTGTATGAAAACTGGTAACTGCGTCTGGCACAAATTTTTACTCTGCGTATTAGGTTGACAAGACCTGACTTGGTATTCTTGGCTTAACTAAGTGGTGGATGTCTGCTATAGTATGTATGTTAGTTATATGTTGATTTGGTGTTGGCAATCCGGGATGAAACTCATAATCTGATTTGTGATTCTAGTTTGTTCATTACATCAAATTCAGTAGATAAGAACGCATCCCACTGCTAGCTTGTCCATCTTCATGTCATATCGACACACTCATACTAGAACTAAGAGAGTGAGATCACAGATCAGGGCATTCTGTAATTGTTTTCAAGTATCAGCGAGTAGTATATCTGCACTCTATTATCAACATGTTCTCAAATGGCCATGGCAGTTTTCCGTGCAAACCTCAGTTTACCTTTCCATGAAAGAAGGTTTTCATCTTTGGCAGATGATATGAAGTCTTGGAAATTTGATCTGGACAGTATCTTTGTCCATTGGAATATTTTTGTAGGACAGTAAGTCTTATGTACCATGCTCTACTTTATTTTTTTTGTGGATTCTCTTTTAGACTTGTTTTAGTTGTGTTGGTTACAATATATTCTGAAGACGAGTTTGCTAGAATTAGAGAAAATAGAATGAACATTTTGATCTAATTTGTTGGTTACTTGCTCTAGTTCTTCTAAGCTGAATATTTTGCTTCTATCTAAAGTAGCTTTGTGTTTTGAGCGACAAACTGTTGCAAAAGCTGGTCATTGTTTACTAGTCGTTATCCATATTTCCTTTACTACATACAACCTCTATACCGTATTATAAGCCGTTTTGGCTAACTAACTTAGTTTGCCAAAACGGCTTATGATACAGAACGGAGGGAGTAATAGATAATTTAAAGGCTGGTAGTTATCAGCCTGGAAAACCTCACATGAAGTGAGCTGAGTTGTATTTGTTTGCTCTCCGCGACATCCCTACCGTTGGCTGGCATACCTTTCTCCAGTACATATCTTGTTGCATCGTCGACTCAAGCGTAACTAGACACGCATGACCTTACAGAGCATTGATGCAGGTTGCGGCTGCTCGTTCATGCTACTTAGTCTCTGAAGGAAAGATTGACCCATACTTTGGAAGTGCTAGGTTTTGTTTCATGGTGCAGGCCTGTTGAAATGTCCTTGAACATTTGCCAAGCCTGAAGCCGTTTAGGTATGTTATAATTGTTTTCATCACCGCGAAATCTCCAAACTTTGCGCAAGTTTACTCCAAAACTTTATTCTGTTGTGCACTGAAGAACTGATCCACACTATGTTCTCAATAATCATTGTGTGGAAACATAGTCAGGATAGTGGTCCATTACTTGTTCTTTTTCTTCCATTTACTACTCTGGATTACTATATTTGAAATGCAACTACAGAGGACAGAGGTTCACGAATATACAAAGGTCTTGGTAGTTCTCTAAATGACCTGCTTGTGCAAGTGGGAAAGGTCACTGATTCCTTGATGTAGGTTTTTAGTCTGTGCATGATTTCAGTGATTTCGTGTGCCTGTACAGTATGATACAAAGTCACCTTTTCAAGGCATTGCCAAAATAACTGAGAGAGGTTTCAGATTCTTATTAGTGAGTTAGCGAGGGCAATATTTGAATTATTCCAGGGTACATGATCTGGTAATACTCAGAGTAGTGCATCGGAATTGTGTGATTGTTTAAGATTTGGTTAGATTGGCTCCGCACTGCAAAAGACAGTGGGGATTTGTTTCAAAATCTCGCCAGGTACTTATGGTGCTACTACGAAATTGCAGTATGTTTGCCACTTTATTCACTTATTCTTGTCAATATAGTACTACCTCCGATCCATATTAGTGGGCACAACTTTGTCTAGATACACATGTATCTAGTCCAAATATTTAACTAGATACATATGAATTTAGACAAAGCTATGCCCACTAATATGGATCGGAGGGAGTATGTTAATGCTAAGATGATCCTATTTATTTATCCAGGATATGAATAATCAGCTTTTCTGCATGGTAGAAGCAGTTGTAAGCTGAATTATTCCAGGGTACATGATCTTCGCACTGCTTTTCCTGCTGCAACAAATTAATTTTTGCTAGTCGAGCTGATGATGCTCTGGCCTGCAGCTTCCTTCTGCAACAAGTTGATGCAGCCTGAACAGATATCAGGTTGAATAAACTAGCAGCATCTGTTTCTTTTAATTAATCCGTACAATCAGCTCCATATTTGGAGATAATCTAATGCTCGTTGAATGGATAAACCAGCAGCAGCGTGAAGTTCTTTAACTAATTTGTACATTGAGCTGCATCTTCAATCTTCACTTGTTTTTGTGGAAGAGTCTAGGATCTTCACTTCGTTGTACTTGTAGGAAATTGAACGACTACGTAGTTATTTCTGGTCCGACTTAAACAAAGCAGAGCTTTTTGTTGGGCCAGGGAGCGGGGCATGAATCGGATGCTCAAGAACGGCCTCGGGCTCGCACGCGACCACCGACGCGGCCTTCTTGCCCCGCCGGCAAACAGCGCACGCGCAGAGACAGCCGATCAACACCGCAAGGAGACCACCGGCGGCCGCTACACCCACAGCTGCAACGATGGCACTCTTCTTCCTAGAGCCCCCTCTGCTTCCATCCGCGACCTGCTTCTCCGGGATCGGCGGGTTGTCCCCGGCGAGGCTGTTGCTGTCGTACGTTTGCAGCTTGAACACCTCGAGGCCGTTGAGTATGGCGTCGTAGTACTGCGGCCTGGTGCTGAGGTCCGGGTGCAGCGCGACCCACAAGTCCGTCTGGCCGGAGCCCGTGGTGACGACGAGGTAGTCTGTGTAGACCGGCACCCCGATCCCGCCGCTCCAGGCGATCACGTCCATCTGCACCTGCGCCGTCTGGTTGTTGATGTAGATGTCGAAGGACCGCTGGTTCACCATGGTGATCGGGTACTGGATCTCGCAGAAGTGGAACCTCAGGAGGTAGTAGAACCCGGCATCCACCGGGAGGATCCACGTGAGGTTGTAGTTCAGGTTGATCTCCGGGATCGGGCCCATGGACCTCGCCGACGCGTATACGCCCTCCGGCGCGATGCGCGGCGGCACGGACGGCGGGTACCGGATGGTGACGTTGCTGTCCTTGCCGAAGGTGACGCCGTCCGCGCGCCGAACAGGTAAGGGGAGTCGCTGTCCCAGGAGCGGTAGAAGCGGCCGGAGTCGTCGGCCGGGGAGACGGCCTCGCCGCCGACGTTGAGGCGGTGCATGGTCTGGAAGGCCGTGTCGGCGCGGATGGGCATCGGGTCTGGCGCCCGCCGTTGGCGAAGGTCGGCACTGGCGCCGTGAACATGTCCGGCGTGGGCACGATCTCGATGCCGTTCACGAACGCGTAGCGGCCCGCGGTCGACGGGGCGAAGGTCACGTCGAGGCTTCCGCTCGAGCTGACGTTGATGGAGAACTCGCGGACGATGTAGGCGGCTTGAGCGCGAGCGCGGTCTGGGTCGCGTTGAAGTCGCGCAGCAGCGTGACGCCGCTCGCGGTGACGCCGAAGAGCGCGTCGGAGGCGCTGCGGCCGCCGTAGGTGGACGGGTAGAAGTAGAGGCGGAGGAACGCGCGGCCGGGGCTGACGAGGAAGGTGTACGTGTGGGTTGAAGTGAACACGCGCGCCGTCATGAAAGGGACGGTGGAAGGCAGCGAGGGGTCTTGGTACGACGCGACGACGCCGGCGCCAATCGGTGGCGCGAACTTGGAGACGGCGTCACCGTCCCATTTGCGGCCATCGGAGTCGGTGGCCGTGGCCAACGCACCGCAGTTCAGGCGGATCTGGCCGGAGTCGGCTGATGCGTCGACGCCATTGTCCGCCGCGGCAAGGGAGACGATGGCTAGCAGCAGCAAGAGGCATGGAAGCACCTTTGAGCTACCCATGGGACTAGCTGGTACAGTAGCTAGTTGTGGCAGACAACGGTTTGCTGGATCCTGTTCGTTAATTTTGGTGCGTGGATAATATGGGTTTTGTAGAGAGTGGTGGTGGCGGGAGTCGATATTTATGGATGTGCAGCACAGAATATTTCCGTCGCTGTCTTGTGCACTGGTCTTCTTGCTAACTGACTACCACTTGACATCCTCTACAGCGTTATCTGTCATTTTAACCGAGGAAAAGCACTGGTCTGCACCAAGGTCTCTGTTTCCTCTTCCCGATCGATCTGCTGGATACGTGTTTTGCCTTGGTGGATCCAAGCTGGTGGCTTATTTCTCCAACGCGCTATGCACCGATAGAAGAAACCAGCACCACACAGACCACCGGCAGACGCGCGGTGGCGGTGCACTCGGGTAGAATGTTCAAAGTCGCCGGATCCTCGACGAAAACAGCATCTGGCCCTCATTCACCGTGTCCATTTATCTCTTGATAACGCACACATTCGATTTTAACACTAGTAGCACGGTGGTTTACAGGTCATTTCCAGCGCTTCAACCGCACTTCCATCATGGTCGCCGAGCTTGACTGCTCTAGTGCTCTTACTGTTCAGTGTTTGGAGCCACGTTGAGGATTTACCTGCCGACTTCGAGGCTTAATCAACTCATCATATTATTTCCGGCAGGCGAAATACATTGGTAAAAACGGTGATGTGTGGTACATTCGAGCAGAAATAATCTCGTAACACTATTATAGATCGGACAATTTAACCCACCCATCCTCCTCCCCCTGCCCTCAATCGTATACGGATGGACATTTTCGTGTGTGCTATCCACTGTCACTTACCCTAACAAAGTAAATCTGTGAGTAACGTATCCAACATTGTTCGGTCAAATAATTCGCATACGATTCGTTCTTACAAACCGTGTGTTAAGTATTGCCCACGATTTTTCGTCCTAAATCGGTTTGTATTATTGTGAAGCGTCATACACGCTTTTCTTGTCAATAATCTTCACTCATCGCCTGGACTTTTGAGCTAGAGTAGCTCTAGCCTGCTCCCCGCAAATTACATTCTAAATAAAAGTTCAATATCTGCCTCAAGATGGGAATGGGCCGGCTCGGACCTGGGCCCCTGGCTCCAAGGCCAGTATGTGAGGCCATGGGCTGGCCCATTTCTTCAGAAATATGTGAGTTTGCTGCTCCGTTGGAACATGGTGACGAACCAAAATTGATGCAATTCATGTTACAGGCTTACAACTCTAGTGAACGATTAACACATTACAGGTTTCAAGAATAAATAAAGATTGCACGATCAAAAGATTACCCGTTCACATCCAGTAAATAACAATCAAACCGATTCACAGAAACGATCAAACTAGAGCAAATGGTACAAGAATATATGTGTAAACATCTTTTTTTTTCATCTCTTTGCTTCATCATCTCCTCGAGGTGAAGCTTCAGTCCTCATTATCTTCATCTATGAGGAAATGGTACAAAAAATAAACGTGTAAACATCATCTGAATAATATATTCATGAACAGAGAAATATTCTTAGTACCAAATTTAGCCATTTTTTCTACTCTCTAGTACTAGCGAATGCATAAACAAATCGATATGAAAATCAAGGCAGGTGCAGAGGTTTCTGATGGTTTCTGCATTAAGTTTGACATGAAAGGAAGTAGTACAATGTCAACATTATCTACCACTTCCATTTTAATTGCCATACACCAGTGCTAAAAAGTGAATTGATGTAGCAACATGGATGAGCATGTTGAGAACTATAACAGAGCACTCATTTAGTACTTGGATGGACGATCAGGGAAGCAAAACAGCGCAACAAAGACAGCAGGCATCGCCACGTCAACAAGGCGTCAATCATGTATGTGCAGTGCCAAACTGTATCGTACATGAAGCTAAACCTATTCATCATAGAGCTACAGCCTACAGAGGCAACCATAACCTATCAACAAGGATTGTGAAGTGGACTCATGACACCGGCAAATTGATCGAGTGTGCCGACAAAGTTGAAAGACTTACAAATACATGCATGACGGTACCAGTTAAGAACTAGCACTAGTACAGCAGGGACAAAATTACAGTGGGACATCCAGCTGAATCCATCCAAACTACTTCTACAAAAAAACAGCAGGAAACCAAGACAATATTGCTAATTGAGTGCCACAATGCACAAAGAGCAGGTCCAACCAAATTGGACGCTGAATAGCATTTCAACATCTAAGAATTTCTTTGTTCAAAGAGCATGGCCAAGAGAGTGAACATGTGCATACCTTCCAAGTCCAGAATGATGTAATGGACCGAAGCCATGCTGCCCTCGGTATTAGTTGTCGCCCTTATCCAATTTTGTGGGCAAACAAGAGCTTCAAGTGTCTTTGGGTCATTCCACTTCGAAAATCTGATAGTACTCTCGTCCATGTGCTTAAAGCGGACTCGGATGCCACCGTAGAGGCAGGAGCCGCCAAGACATCTACTGCCATACGACTCAGGGTTGGGTATTCAACTGAATTCATCTGCCACCAAGCAAGGATATTGAATTGATCACTTTGACGGATGGGAACCTTTGAAAATTATGAATCTAGTTCAATTGAATCCACATTTGTTGATCGAGCACTGAGGGTCACATGTTTGTTCCAATCAGCGATAGGATAATGATTGGTTATAGTCATGTCATCGTCGCCTCCTTGTGACATGGGATCTGAGTGACTGACATTCAATTGGAGGATTTCTTTGAACAACCCTTGGAACACATTTTTTATTTTAGCAATCATTGTTGGAGCTTCATTCCCAAACTCTAGGTCAAATCAAAACTCAAGATATTTCAAATTGATTTGTGGGTCTAAAATCACTGGAATACAGAGTCTCAACCCTGACAGCTTTCAATACATTTTGAATTTTCTCTTCATATATTTGATTGTGATGCTCATCTCAGAGTCCTCTTCATAATGTTGATGTTCCAAGGTTAGCTTCACTTTCCACATTTCATGGAAATGCAAGGTAGCAGTTGTGTATTTTGTGCCCGGTATCACATTAGTGGCTTCATAATATACCTTCAGCAGCCTGCAAACAACTTTTGCATTTTCCCAATCCCCAAAAGATGGCTTGAAGGTGTATTGTTTATCTTGAATGGCTAGTCAAACACTCCACGAAACTCTTTTGGTGTATCAATCATCAGGTAGGTTGAGTTCTAGCATGTTTGAACAACAATACTTGGAGTTCGCTCACATTATACACCATGCTGCTCAACGATTTCTTCAAATTTTTCCTTTCAAATTTGCGAGTTTGAATATATTTCACATTGTCACGTATCAAATTGATCATTGAACTAAGAAAGTCCAATCCTGCTTGACACATCAGATATATGACATGGGCAGCACGACATTGGTGGAACAGCTTGCCACCACCAACTAGCATCTTCTTAAGCAAGAGATGTGACTTGAGTAGCTTCATCGTTGCACCAAAGTTGGATGCATTATCTAGGGTGACAACAAACAGATTTTCTTCAATGTTCCATGCTCTAATGAAGTTTACCATCACAGTGAACATTGCAGCGCCTGTGTGCGCCGTCTCCATAACTGCGAATTTAACTATCCTCTTCTACGGGTTTTCTCCTCGTCAATGTAATGAGTTGTGATGCAAATATACCCCACGGCCTTGTTTGATGTCGACAGGTTCGAAGTCAAAGAAACCTTGGATTTGGCGTTTTTGAACATGCCTCGCAAAATTCGCTTCTCTTCTTTAAATGCTTTGATGCAGTCTTCCTTCACCGTTTTTTCTACAAATCTTTTTGAATCTTGGATTTAGACTAGACACGAAATTTCTAAATCCATCATATACTCAATGAATGAGAACGCAAACTCATGCATTACGATTATCCTCATAATTCTCGGTGTGCCAATGTCGTCCAAAGGCCCATTGCAACTCCAGGGCTCACGATAGAAGCACTCAGCTGCCCAGAAACTCTAAGAACCCTCTTCCTTTCCTTGCATCTCTTCAAATGTTTACGCAATGAACTTGATCCATGTTTACGCTCAGTACAAATCTGCCTTGCACAATGCTTACGTTCAGAACCTACAACTATATCATCAGCACATATAGGTTCATATTGTTTCCACACTTTGGACGTAAATTTTCTTCCCGGTTCAGAGAATGATCCCATGTCAACACCCTCAACTATTTCCAATTCTTCTTCTTCAACATCCTCATCATCTTCCTCTTCCTCTTCCTATTCTTCATAGTCCACATCATCTTCATCGGTAAGTTCTTCAAAATCAACCATTTGAGTATCACGTGAACGTTCTGCGAAGAGGACCAAAGAGTTAACATTGCAATCCGATAAGAATTATCAACTCTTAAGTTGCATTCCCAGAAAAGAAACATAAAAAATGCTCACCATGATAAGCTCTGCATAAGTTTATCTTTTTTTTACGAGAAGGATACAACACTGGTGGTGGTTGAGCCCTTGTCATTGTTGCACCGGATATCAGCCATGAACGACCACTTTGGTATGCCTCATGATTCCCATCTTCTTCTTCCATGTTTCTAATCAGAGGGAAATATATGTACAAATGTAGTTAGACTGTACATATTTATAGTGCATAGACAAATCATTCGTTAGGCAACGATTCCTATATTCATCCATTCGTCTATAAATAGATAGGTGATTTCCCATCCAAACTCATGCACCTTAAAACACAATCCTACAGTACGAGCTAGATAAGCAAGTTCGTGGGCTACAGAATTACATTCTATTTAACTAAAGCAAAGCAACTAAAAGGCAGCTTTATCTTGATTTTTTATATCTCTCTGTATATTGTATATGTAGAAGTTATCTCCACGCTGAATAAAGCAGACCAAGCTTAGGCACACATATTGATTCGAATGCAATTTATCATTTTACTAGCTAAATCTCTTTGAGATTAATGCCCAAGATTCATAGTGCCCAAGATGTATTTTACTAACCCAACTCCAATTTACTATCTAGTGCAGCCGCCACTCCAAACAGTCGACAAGATTCTACACTTAAACTAGTAGATAAGCTACACCGAAACTATTTCAGACAGCACTGACGAAGAACCAAAATAGGACGAACCACGGTGGTAGTCTCACATGTGCTTGGCTTGCAGCCGCGCTTGGAAGGGATGGCCACCGAGATGACCACCGAAACAATCCCGAGACTCGGGTGACCACCGAGACGGCGAGCTGGACAAGTTTTAAGGACGGCGAGGCAGCGAGCTCGATGGCGACCGGGACAGCGAGCTTGATGATCACCACGGCGATGGGCGAGAGGCGTGCATGAAGCAGGAGGAACATCGACAGCGGCAGAGATGCTCGGGGGCACGGCTGGCGGCGACTAGGGCATAGCGATTTGACTGGCTCGACCCGTCCGATCCATCGGGCACGGTGCCGGCTCAAGTGCCCATATTTCGTTCAAGGCCAACCCGCGCGGCCCAATGGCCATCATTTTTTAGGTCAGGTCAGTGACCTAGCGGGCCGACTTGGCCCATTCCGATCTTGATATCTGCCCCGAGTGGCCAAAACTATCAAGTCAATTCCAGAACATTGATACCTCCTCATTGCTTTGGATATCTTTCCTTATTCGACTCATTCCATCATGGGTCATGTCTTGCTGAGCTGGCGGCTAACCTTCCATCACCTGACACCACTGGCAGGGTTGGTCCAATAAAAATCTAGATCCGGGACAACAAACATGAATACAATTTATACTAAATTTTTATACTTTGATGGCTATTATCTAATTTTATCATGTTATAGTATTACAATTCTATAATTTTTTGTTTGTTAGCATAGTTCAACCTCATAACCGATAGTATTACGAAATATAAGTTTGTGTTTTTGTTTATTTGTTGTGAATTCATTAAACGATACTAAATTGTCTTTTTTAACAAAGTTTCTTGTACAACTATGTTTCTAAAATGCATAATCCATATAATTTATAATTGTTTATGATAAAGATCCATAGAGAGTACGGTTTAACAAATCTCTTAGTAGTAGTTTCTAGTGTATGATTAAGTAGCATCAAACTTGGTTATTATAAACTAAACGAATGGTACTACATTTTCATGGTCAAAATTCTCTAGCAAGTCAAATTTTAACAAAGTGTGCATAAATTGTACATGGTATTAAACAACATTGTTTAGAGTAATCACCAATTAAAAAATAGTGTGGATTCAAAACTGAACGCATCTTTTGTCATGTATTTCCGTCCTTGCGACTGGATGTCATGGCTTTTCTCCTGCTTTGAGTAGATGTTTTGTCATGCCTTCGGCCTCACTATGTTTGGCATGTTTGTAGGTTATCCGGTCTTTAGTTTTTCGTGCCCTAAGTGTACTTGGAACTGCTTTGTACTACCTTATATCTCTAACAAAGACATACAAACAAAGTCGAAAATACCAAAAAGAGGAACAAAAACAAACAAACACACACACACACACACACACACACACACACACACACAACCACAAAGGTATAACTGAGAACAATAAAACAAGAAAACTTGGATGTGTAAGGAGGCTTCTTCTTGTTCTACACCCTCACGTCTTCCATTGAGGAACCCGCCAGTCGTTCCCGCTTGTTAAGCTATATATTAATAACAAAATTATTTTTTGTATATTCAACACCGTTTTTCTATATAGATGGTGTTTCGAACTTTCCGTGATTTATAAGAACCAGCTATAACTATTACATTATGTATGAATATCTAATTAAAATTTAATAGAAATCTACATTTTGAAGTTATTTTTCATGATAAACTAATTACACCATTTTTCTTAACTGATGGGATTTATTTTTATTAGTTTATATTCAAAGATAAATAATGACTTTGGTCTTTTTAAGATGTAGTCTATTTTGGAACATAAGGAGAAGTTATCGTAATTATTTCTAACCAACATGAATAAACTATATATGTTATCAAAGTTCGGTCTAGTTGCAAAAAAACAAATGTACGCTCACTATTCTAGGGAAATTAAATGTATGCTCAAGTTTCAAATTTCCGGTACTAAAACAAGAATCCGTTCAAATGCGTCGGTTCTACAACCCAACGCTGGATGTCTCTGGGTAGGCCCGTTTAGTATTGTGCCGCAAAGCTATTTTGGGCTACAATGGGCCTAATCCAAATCAAATGGAAACGTCACAACGGCACTCCCTCCAGTTCCAAATCCACCAGAGTCTCTGCTTCTTCCGAACACCTTCAGGTGCATGGCCAGCATATAATCACATCTTCTCCCACCCCTTCGCCCTTCCCCTCCCGCCTTCCTTCCCCTAGCTTCGTTTCTCCTTCGTTTCCCCTGCTTTCCTCTGTTCTCTAGCTCCCCGCCTCGTCTCGAGCAGTTCTTGCAGACGCGTTCGATTGTTGGTCTCGTAGCACCGCGGCGCGCGCGCGGCCTGTGCGGAGACGCGAGATGGCCGACTGGAGAAGGAAGTCCATTGCCGGCGGGCCGTCGCCGTCGGCGATCCCCGGCGCCTTACACTTGGATTTCTTCTACCGCCCCAGCGCCGCCGGCATCGCTTTCCCCGGCGATGGAGGTACGTAGATGCCCAAGAAAAGATCGCGGCCTGTTCTTGCTTCCCCGTATGGTTCTTGGCTTACACTGCGGTTTCTTGGATTTGCAGCGGAGGCACGACGGAGCTTGAGGCGGCGACCGGGCCGACGCCTCGTCCGACCAAGGCGATCGCCCAGGAGGCCTTCTTCCTACCTGCAGGTGCATACCGCGCAGTTCTTTGAGTTCTTGGGTTCTTGAATTCCGATGGAGAAGTTTCGTTTCTTGGTTTCTTGCAGCTGATGGCGACACCAGGATATCGGTGGCGCCGCCGGCGATCTTGTCGCCTCTATTGCAGCCGCGGCAGTGTCCGGTGAGCGCCCCGTGTCTGTCGTCTGCTCCGCTACTGCCGCATTTTGGATTGCTGCTTTACAATTGGATTTCTTGGTTTCTTGCAGCCGGATGGAACGGCATCGACTGGAGAAGGCGGGCAGCGCCGCCATGCCAGCCGCGACAGAGTCAGTTGTCCGTCGTCTTCTCAGCTACCTCCGATTCCCGAGCATGTGGCCGACTCGTTCGACAACAATGAAGGTGGGTGCCCACTGTCCAGGAAAGATTCACGTTTCTGCTATTCGCCGTAAGGTTCGTGATGATGGGAGCTCGGCTTCATCGGTTCTTGCAGCCGGCGACGACGAGGACGAGTGGGGCATGCCGCCAGGGCACAGCGAAGATGAGGAGGAGGAGGAGGCCGTGTTGTATGCGCACAACGGTGACGACGAGCAGGTCAGCGGGTCAGGACGCAGCGAAGAGGGCGATGAGGCATTGCCGTCAGGGTGCGGCGAAGAGGACGATGAGGCATTGCCGTCAGGGCGCGACGAAGAGGACGATGAGGCAATGTCGTCAGGGCGCGACGAAGAGGACGATGGGCAACGTCGTCAGGGAGCGACGAAGTGGAAGACGGGGATGAAGCCATGTCGTCACGGCGCAGAGAGGATGAGGAGCAGGATGGGGAGGATATGTCAGAGAGCGAGGAGGAGGAGGAGGAGGAGGAGGAGGATGACGGGGACGAGGAGGAGGAGCCTGAGGTCCCGGACGAGTGCTGGTACTGCGGATCCATGAAGGCGTTGGTGATGCTCCTTCCGTGCAGGCATGTCTGCTACTGCAGAGACTGCTTCGACGAATCAGAAGGGTTGCATTGCCCGGTTTGCAATGAGAGTATTAAGCGAGCACACGATCTGTCTGGAAGTTTGGGGACGAGGAGGTGAGGTTCAGGTAAGGCACTGCCTGTTCAAACGTCGAACTTTGTTCCTGTTTCAGTTTGGGCAGCCAAAGGGACAGGCTTCTGTTTCATCTTGGGCTGTTTGGTCAGAGATACGGTACAAGATCGCCTGAATCTCAGGCGTCGTTTTTGTTAGGGGGATTTAGAGTATATACGTTAATCATTCTGTGTTTAGTTCATGCAGAATTATACTTGCAGTTTTTCGTTGCGTGTATATATTGCACATTCAGTTAGCATGATGCATCAGCTATGATTGATGCATAAGTGTATACAGTTTTGCTTTGACTCCTGATACTCGGAAAATCTGGATTTTTTATGATTGTATCAGCAAATGACTGCATCAATCATAGCTTCCCAAATCCAGCTCCAGCCACACAAGCGTCTGATTTTGTCTTGGTTGAAGAACTGCATTTTTTTTGCGAAAGAAAGAAGAACTGCATTTTCAGGGTTAAGCAATTAGAATTTAGACATTATGAGGTTACAGATATGAATCAGAGACACTGATTTCATTTGTATATGAATCAGTGAGAGTGATTTCAGCCCAGGATTGGAAAATTGGATTTTGATTAGTTTTAGGTAATTCCGGTTTTCAGTTCTGCCATAAGGCCGATTTATTTCTCTGAATTTCACTGAAATAAATCTATTTTTTATGAAACTGGACTAACAGCTCTGATTTTTGGCAATTGGTTGATGTATCACGGCCCTTTTAATTTATCACCAAATGTAAACCGTACTCGCAAAAATCGCACAAAATCTGAATTTATTTTATCAAATATCATCGAAAAAACTCTGGTTTTCAGTCCAGTTCAGCACACAAAAAAATGTCATCGAGTATATTAGGTCCAAATGGAACCATACATGTCAATGTAAGCTTAATAAGAATTTCCAACTTCCGCATGCGGACAACATCCCGAAACATAGTAGATGTATTAGTACAGCAAACTGTAGATAATTTGTTTCAAACTCCTCAGACCCTCAGGCAATACTACTGCTTAAAATATGCAAAAACTTGAGAGAACGTAAAACACCAATATTGCTACTCTCCTTTTGATTCAGAGCTAATACACGAAATTTTCTCAACCTGGGGGGGGGGGGGGGCAGTGGCCCCCCTGGCGTACACATAGCTCCGCCCCTGCCAGTTCTGATGAAGATACGTGGAAGATCCTACTGATCATATAAGCCATCCACATAAGCATATGTAATTTTTCCTTGGTTGAAAAACTACAGTTTCAGGCTTGTTATTATATAAAAAATACGGTATGCATTTTGGTCAGAGAAACTGAATTTAGCTCGGGGTACCACCACAATTGGGTTTGATATATGCTGAGCATTTTGGTCAGAGCATCTGGTTATGCTGATCAATGAGCATTCATAAGGAATTTTGGCTTCTTTCATTTGAATTGTCATGTGAGAGGCGTTTTGGCTCCCGGGTCCATATGCTTCTGGTATAGTATGTTTGAAAATTAAAAGAATATGAAAAAACTTCCAAAAAATCTGAAAAAAATTGGGCACAAAGATATACATGTGTTCAACATTCGTGCAAAATTTCAGAAGGAAATAACATTTTCTGCGTTCTGTGCAAAAAAGACAAAATCTATACTTTGAAAAATGTATTTTTAAATCTCATTTCGGTCACTGATTTTATCTTTTTTGCACAGACCACATAAAGTGTCATTTCCTTTCGAAATTTTGCACGAATGTTGAAAACTTGCATATGTTTGTGCCCAATTTTTTTAGATTTTTTCAAAGTGTTTTCCTATTTTTTTTAATTTTGAAAACTATAACAGGAGCATATGCACCCGGGTGCCAAAGTGAATTTCTGAATTGTCATGGCCTAATTAAAAAATATCAGAACTTGATTACATTGATTCAAAAAATATGAATGTATCACTAGGATTTTGTTTAACCTGCTTTGGTCTTTTAGTATACAGAAAGACATGCACGTCCTATGGTAAATTTTGTGTGCTGAAACAATGCACGCAACTTTAGCTCAATTGCTACTGCAGTTTCTCATATGGATAGCATCCAGAAACGGTAACTACAGCAACATATAGACAATTGCATTCGCAGTTCAGACAATAACAGGGAGAAACTAAGGAGCACACAAATACCGGTATTTGCTCCAAAATTAGCTGTTGTTGACAGTTTCACCATGCCAGTGATTCATTACGGAGAACAGTAGTAATTGAATTCGCTTTTTCTTTTTTTCTTTTTGAGTGGAACAAGTGAATTAGCTTGAGTTTATCATTCAGCGTTGGGTCATTTCGGTATCTCGACTAGCTGCGCTTTCATTTCGTCAAAGATTAGATGCACGTTAACTGAACATCAGTAGAACATGACCTGCAACTTAAGATTGGAGCCCACTTTTTTTTTCGAGGAACTGATAGCGGCCTGGATGACTCCCCAGTTTGGTTTTGCTTTCGAGAGACTGATCGTTCAAGGCGGCTGATCAGCTAAAACCCCAAAAAAGGAAAAACTTGATCCAGCCCGAAATAAGAGAAGAGGCTGCAGAACAGAAGACATCCCACCCGGGCCTGCTACTTGGGCCACCAAGGACACTCTCTAAGATGAGCTGAGCGTGGGCTGTGTGGCAGTGAAAACGTGTGACACGCCTCCTCTGAAAAGGAAAATATCCATTTAAAGTTTAAACCCTTGAGCTTCGTAGAGGTCGGACGAATCAAAACGTGAAACTGAAATCCCTGTCGTTCACACTCTAACATTGAATACCGGTCTATTTTCAACGCTGAAGCAATTTTACGCAACGAAAAGAGAAACTCAAACTGAATAATTTGCTACTCTCACTCACTAAGATGGCCTATATATCATACTAGGCAAGATGGCGCGTCGACACGCCGCGCCCGTGTGTTAAATTCATATTTAAAAATGTCTGCACTTTAAAAATTGTTCAAATTTTAAAGCTGTTGGATTTAAGAAAAAAATCACATTTATTAGTTGTGTAGATTTTAAAAAATTGGTAAATTTTGGAAGTTATTTAATTGTTCAGATTTTTAAAACTGTTTGAATTCAAAAAAAATCACATTTATTAGTTGTTTAGATTTCAAAAAAATGGTAAAATTGGGAAAGTATTTATATTTGAATTCTTTTCATGTTTGCAAAAATGATTAGATTTGGAAGACATTAGTAAATTTGTAATATGTATCATTTAGCAGTTTTTTATGGAAATTTGTTTAAATATCCTAAAATAATATCTCGCCGTACTCTTCGCAAAAACTCATCTGATAAAGATCAATTTTTATGTACGGTTGGAAAATATGGAAAACAAATTACATTTTAAATTTATCTTAGCGGAATAAGTATCGTTGAACAATTGTTGTTAGAAATCGTTGTAAAATCATCCTTATAAGTTTTAATTTTACATGGATAGGAGCAATAGTTCTTTAAGTTAAAGTAACAATAAAATTTGAGTGGGATAAAAAGAAAGGGAAAAAAGATAAAAAAAATATGTAATACAATTTAGGAATATTTAAATTGTACATATTAACTTATTCGAGTTGGTATAATATGTTTGAGTTTTGTTTTAAATATTTAATTTAATTCAATAATCAGAGAAACAAATTATATGATTACCTATTTAATTCAATTAAAATTCAATTCACAATTAGAGGAAATAAATTTATATTTTATTCCAAATATTCGTTCAATCAGGTTTTTTTTAAATAGGAAGTAAAATATAAAATCAGATAGTTTCAAATTTTGTTGCCTCTAAATATGTTAGTCTAATTTAAATGATCAAATTTGGTTCCATTTTCCCATAATTTTCTTATTTAGAAACATAATCGAAGGAAATATATTATGGTTGTCTCCAAATATTAACCATTTTGAGCATTTATTAGATTTATTTGAATAATTGGAGGGAATTCAGCAAAATTATTTCTAATTGTTAAACAATTTGGGAAGATTTTTTTAAGTTTATGTTTTAGCTTAAAATTTTAATTTAACTTCATAATCAGATGGAACATTTTATATGAGGATTTATTAAATTCAATTCATAATTTGAGGAAATAAATTTGGATTTTCTCCAAATATTCACCAAATTAAAATCCTCAAATTTGTTTGCATTATGCCATAAGTAGTTAGCATGTTTTTTTTTTATCACTTTGATATATTTTCCACATTTTTTGTGTGGATAGTTTTAAAGATTGTTCATGTTCAAAATGTGTTCAGATTTGAATGTGCCGGAAATACAAAAAAGGTTTGTATTTATGGATTGTTTGATTCCAAAAGTTGGTAAATCAGTTAGATTTGAAAAGGCATTTGAAAATTTGAAATATTCAAATTTGGATGCCGCGTTAATCAGATGGAACATATTATATGAGGATTTATTAAATTCAATTCATAATTTGAGGAAATAAATTTGGATTTTCTCCAAATATTCACCAAATTAAAATCCTCAAATTTGTTTGTATTATGCCATAAGTAGTTAGCATGTTTTTTTTGTGATCACATTGATATATTTTCCATATTTTTTGTGTGGATAGTTTTAAAGATAGTTCATGTTCAAAATGTGTTCAGATTTGAATGTGCCGAAAATACAGAAAAGGTTTGTATTTATGGATTGTTTGATTTCCAAAAGTTGGCGAAGTAGTTAGATTAAATTTGAAAGGCATCCGAATTTTGAAAATATTTAAATTTGTATGACGTTTTGTGGTCATACAACTGAAATTCGAAAATGGCTACATTTTTGAAAACGTGCAGATTTAGAAATTATTCAAGCTGTATTTGGAAAGATATAAAAGTTTTTAAAAGAAGAAAAGAAGACTAAAAAGAAAAGGGAAAAAAGGAAACAGAAAAAAAGAACAGGGGAAAAAAAGAAACAGCGGCCGGCCCAGCCCACGTAGCGGCCCAGCCCATGCCCGCGGTGACGCACGATGATGTCACCATGGGGCGGAGCCGCCGCGGCGGCGACCACGACGCCGGCGCCGCGCGGCCGCGTCCGCCGACGCGCACGGACGCGCGCTACCCCGGAGCGCGGCGCCGCCTCCTTTAGTCGCCGGAGCGGCGCCGGCGGGCCGCGGACGCGGCGGAGGGCAACGCGCACGTCGGCGTCGATTCCGGCGCCTCCGCGGCGTCCCGGAAGGCGTCCGTCGGCGAGGAAGTGGAGGCGGCGGCGGCGGAGGTCGTAGCTTGCTTCGATCCGTGGGGGGAGGGGCGGCGGTACGCGTCGGCGGCGGCGGCGATTTCCGCCGTCGCGGGAGAGGAAGAAGGGAGGGTGAGGTGTGGTGGTTTTTTTACACGCCCGTCCCTGATGTTTCAGAGAATTGCAAATAAGTCCTTTTCCGGGGGCTTTGTGTAAAATATTGCACTAATAATCGTGCGGGAGGGGTCACCGGGTGGAAACTCGCGCTGGGGTGGACGTGGCTTGATCTGGGCCGTCCGTCGCGAAGATCGGACGGTGTGCGGAAAGCGCGCGACGTGGCCTGCTGGAGAGGGCGCGGCGATGTCGCCCCTTTATATATAAGGTTATACATTTTCTACCTCACGTTTGTCCGTCCAATCTCGGGCCACGGACATTTTCGTCCGCCACCGCCCATGCGGTTGCTCTCTCCGCTCTCAGGACAGACCATATCGCTCGACGCCCCTTCCTCGTGGTACTTTTCTGGCGGACCGTGGTCCGATATGCCCACCATAACCGCTCACTCGTTTTCTTCTTTGAAATCTTCGAATGGGTACCCCGCGTGGTTCCATCCACCGCCGAGATCCCCCGTCATCAGTTACTGCTGCTTCGCCGCCAACGCCAAGCCTGCTCCAAGTTTACCACTATACTGTTGTCGGGCCACCCCCTACGCCCGCGCCTTGAGCTGCAGGTCCATGAAAAGGGCTTACAGCGTGGCATCGTTGACAAGAGCTGGTCACCCTTCTTGCCGCCACTCTCCTTACAGGTCAATGGGAGGGGCATCAACAAGTCGACCTTATTGTCAGTGGCTTTGCGGAGGCTACGCCGATCTCCGTTGCCGAGGCATCTCCAGCCTCCACACCGAGCGCCACCTTGATCTCCCACACCGCGTGAAGCACCTGTTTGCATCTGCCATACTGAGAAAGAAGTGTCTTACACGTGGGGTCCACGTGTCAATGAGAGTCGCATGTAACATGTCTAGGGTTTAATTTAGATCGAATTTGAAAGTTTAGGCCTTTAGAGCATCTCCACCGGCACCCTCCAAATGACCCCCCAAAGGCCCAATGGGGGTCCGGACGCCAAAATCGCCCACCACCGGCACCCCTCAAAGGGTCCGAGCGAAATCATGTCTGGCACCCCCGAAAGGGCTTCCAAGTTTGGAGGCCCTCTCGGGGTGCCGGACATGGGGCGGACAAGGCCTCTGACAGGGGTGGCCCGTCCGTCATACACACATCGCGCCGCGCTCGTGTTAATGAAGGCGCGCAGGAGGCCGCTCTGACATGTTTCTGAGGGCGCGCAGTCGCCGGGCGGTCTACGAGGCGACGCGACTGGACGGGACGGGAGGCGACGCGACTACACGGCGGCAGGCGCGGCAGGCCTGCCCACCACGCGTCGCATTAACGCCGGCGAAAGTGTGCGCGGCAGTCCACGCGCTGACGTCGCGGCGTTCCCACGCAATGCATTTACGCCGGCACGGATGCTCGCGCACCGCCCACCTCCCTCGCCGCTTTATATCCCTCCCTCGCCGCAGCCTCATCTCCCACGCCTCTCTCATCTCTCACGCCCACCTCCCCGTCTCCCACACCCTCTGCACCAAGCCATGGCGAACAACTACGTGGCGGGCAGCAGCAGGCGCAGCGGCCACACAATCGGCATGGAGGAGGCCTGGGACCTGTACCGGTACGGCCTGCTGGTGCCACCGGATTCCTGCATGCCCTCGGGTGGCGCACGTCCCCCAACGGCGGGCTCCCCGTCCCCGCGCTGCCGCAGACGCCAGATCAAATCAGGCGTGACATCGCTCGTCGGCCCTCGTGGCTGACGCCCCAATAGCGCGCCCTGCCCGAGTTCGGCGACAACAACTCGGCCGCGTGGCTCCGGCGGTTCGAGCACGAGCACAACGAGGTGCTCGCCGCCTACGACGGCCCAACACCGCCGGGCCCCTAAAACGCGGACGGCCGTCACGCCTAGTGGGACGACACCGGCCACACCGTGGCCTCCTCCATCGAGGCCGTGCGGCAGCACGCTTTCACGGGGAACACCACCCCGTTGCGGCTGATGCCGATTCGGCCACGACCGCTAGGAGCGCCAGTCCCGGGCGCCGCGCCGCAGCTGCCGGCCGGTGAAGGAGGAGCGCCGCTCGCCGCCGCGTCAAGACGGTGCCTCCTCCAGCCGCGCCGGCTCCTCCTCCACCTACGTGGTGCTCGACGATGACGCGTGGCTCGACACCGACGAGGAGTAGGCTAGGGTTAGGGCGCCTAGGCCTTTGCTCAAATTTCGTTCAAAACATTGTAATATATAACAAATTTGAATGAAATTTGAATTGTTTTTAAATTATTTTGCACTCAGCTCTTTTTTTGGATTTGGGGTGCGCCGCTGTGGGCTACACCCCCAATTGACCGGACACATGTCCGGCACCCCAATTGGGTCTTAATTGGGAGTGCCAGACATCGATTTGGAGGGTGCCGGTGGAGATGCTCTTAGGGTGCAAACGACAAAGGTTTGGACTTGCGGTTTCGATTCGTCCAACTTATACGAGTTGAGTTTATAACATTTAAAACGGACATTTTCCTACCGAAAATCACCACGCTCATCATCGCACAAAAGCATCATGGCTTTTCTCCGACGCGATTGGGGGAGTAGTAAAAATAAGAGCACCGCAGCACCACCACTACGCTCAGGCTCTCACGTGTCACGATGCAGCTAGACTCGAGTCAATCAAGTCCGATTCGTCACTCATCGCGGCCGCACACACTTTCTCCCTGAAAAGCCGGGACGAGCCCCTACCGTGAAAGCAAACGCCACGCGCAGCTGTTGGCCACGTGAAGAAGAGTGCACGGTACCATCGCGACGCAACCCGGATCTTGTCGTTTTCATCGCCGGTGGCTCCCGCCACCACCACCACCACCTGCTCCATGGGCCACAGAAAAATAAAGTACTCCATCAAAACCACTCCGCCATGGCCCGTCTAGCAGCAGCACCCTTACCCTAGCCTGCGGGTTCCAGAACCGCCCACCGTTTTCTTTTCCGTTCAACTTTCCGCCCAAGCACCACGTCAGTCACGGCCTCGAACCCTCTTGTCGCCTACCTCGCCGGCTCGCCCCGCCCATCTATATTACGGGCGCTCCCTCCTCCTCCCATAGACCTACCCAAAGCTTAAGCAGAACTCGCACTCTCCTTCTCCCTCGGCTCTCTTCTCCATAGCATAAGGAGACAGTTCTGCTCGAGCTCTGCCTGATGGCCTGCGCCTTCTTCTTCTTCGAGGCCGAGCCGCTCCGCGAGGCCTCCATGCCGGCGCTGGACGCGTGCGCGCTCTGCGCCAAGCCGCTGGCACGCAACAGCGACATCTTCATGTACAGAGGGGACACCCCCTTCTGCAGCGAGGACTGCCGGTACGAGCAGATGGACCACGACGCCGCCGTCGCAAGGCGCCAGGCCGCATCCAGGCGGAAGCAGCAGCAAGCGCAGCCGCAGCGCCTCAGCGTCCACGAGGCGTCCACGCCGGTGTCCGCGGCCGCCGTGTCCGCCAAGGCCAACGTGTCCGTGGCGAGCTAGCTGGCCGACCCGTGCCGCGCCGGATCGATCGGCATAGAGCTTAGTAGCTACTACTAGGAGTTAAAGTGCTTGGGGCCTTGGGATGGAGAGGCAGGCTGCGGGATTCTTTGATGGCCATGTTTCGGCCGTATGAGCGGGATCCAACGCTTTTGATTAGACCCTCTGGGTTTGGGTATGAGGATTGAGGAGAGCCGGTGTGCGAGAACACCGTGCCTGTGTAATTATTCAAGGCAATCGTACAAAGTTCTACTTTGAATGGGTGTCTTATTTGTCAAATTTTGAGCGAATTCAGATCTTGTTTGCTCTCTTTGAATGGGTGTCTTATATCTGAACTAGCAGATCCGCCGTTCCCCACCTTATCCTTTCGTCTACAGTAGAGAGGAGGCGACCGAGCGGCGACTCGCGAGTTCCAGCTCCCGCCGGCGTTTTCCGCCGCTCCCCTCTGCCTCCGGCTGCCGTTTTGGCGCCGTGAGGTGGAGGGGAGCTCCGGCAACTCGCCGTGCGTGTAGATAGGTAGGTAGTCTAGGTGTGTGTGTGTGGTCTCTCGCCGGCGTCGAGACGGTGGCGATGGCGGCGGTGTTAGAGCTTAGGTCCTCCCCCTCTGTTCCCCGTTCCGGTGGTGACGCCGGAGAGGCCGTGGAGGTTCGTCCGGTGTTCTTCTTCTTCCTTGTTTCTCCGGCCTGCCGTGGTGGCGTGGGGAGAGGTTGGAGGAGGCTGGAGCTCCGGTTTTTGGTGGTGGTGTTGCAGGTGGCTTGCTTCTTCGATGGTTCTGCTCCGGCCGGCCGTGGTGACGAGGGGAGCGACCAGTTGGAGGTGGGTGCTGATGGCGGTGGTCCTGGACGGCGCGGAGGCGGCTGGGTGTTGGGTGGAAGCTGGAAGACGGTGCTTTGGCCGAGATCGTTCAACGAGTCCTCATTCCGTTGCTGGGCGGCGAATGTCTCCTGCGGTTTGCTACAGTTGTGGTGGTGCTTTCTTCCTGCTGGCTGGTGGTACGGCGACTCCGGCGTTGGCTAGGAGCTTGGGGCGCGGCGGCGGTGGGTTCGATCGTGTTTCTTCCCGGTGGTTTGAGGTGGTTTTTACACTTTGTGGGGTCTTTTTGTAATTTCTGTGTTCTGTTGGACTTTTCTGTAAAGTGTACGAGCCACCTTTATATACGGATCGAATCATTTCCTCAAAAAAAAAGAACTAGCAGATCCCGATCGGTTACAGTTAACAACTTTTTAGCGCACGATAATCTGCCAAACGATGCAAGATCTGTGAATCTGTTCATGTTGGAGTACAGCTCGTGCATATCTAGATATATGTGAGTTAATTAAAATAAAACGGAGGAAGTACTACAAAACAGCTAAACCTTCTGCTTTGATGCGTTTTACTGTACACTAAAGCACTACTCTCATCATCCTTTTTTCTTCATGCTTTCGGTGTAAGCGAACGAACTGCCTTGTGAGGTACTTCCTCCGTTTTTTAATATAACATGTTTTAGTTTTTGTTCACAATTCCACATGCACACAAATGTATGTAGACATATTTTTGTGTGCATGTTTACTCATTTTAGTGTGCATATAGACAACATGTGTACCACCTATAACATATTATATTAAAAAACTATATGTAAACATATTTTTGTGTGTATGTTTACTCATTTTAGTGTGCATATAGATAACATGTGTACCACTTAGAACATCTTATATTAAAAAACGGAGGAAGTAGTAATCTCTACAGAATACTGAACCTGGACTGTTTTTCAATTTCACACGAATCAGATGAAAACAAATCTCCAAACAATTAATAACCAGAAGCGAGGTATCCGTGGAGTGAGGAGGCGAGTAAACAAACAAAAGGCCCCAAGGTAGCGGAAATCAATCGATCAATCAATCATGCCACTCCACAAGTCGCCAACGTCAGATTCGTTGAACATTTCAACTCCTCAATTATTTTCAGTACGTATCACCACTCATCGCCGAGTCACCGATGAGAAGTACGGGAAGCACCAAACAAACAAACCATGGCTGGATGGTGTGGACGTGCAACCGCCCATGTGTCCGATCGCTACGATGTGGAAGACCCTGACTCAGCACGTATGACCGGCCCCACGCCGAAAAAAACTTACACTTTATTCATACTTCCTCCATTCTCTGGCAAACACCTGTGTGGCCGAGCTTCGATAGCGAATGATTCCAGCATTGTTTTTTTAGGCGCCCCGTATAATTTGTGGCTATTCTTTCGCCGAAAGTCTCAGATCCATGTCGATGTGAAAGCGAGAAAAATAATCAGAACAACCATATATAAAAAATAATTGAGAAAATTTGCCACACACCGTTATTTTTCGGCGTTTGTCGAAACATACCGCCAGAATTTATCTTTGCCAGGTTATCATCAAAATTTCGTGGTCGTTTGCCACAACGCACCGAATGGCCAAAATGGAAGTTTTATGTTTTTTGCTTGGGATGACCATCATACGTCCAGTTTTGACCATTTTTTTTATCATTCAAAATTTTGCCTAAGTATATACATATTTCTGGTGCCATGGGACCTACGATGGTCATTCTGGTCTATACGTACATATTGAAAGAAAAACCAGACATTAATTAGAGACGACACTATAGTTTCTTCTCTATCACAATTCAACAACTTAAATACGGGTCACTTCCAGACCTTCCGTTCACGTCGTAACGGAGTAGGGATTTCACAAAATCAATCAAATCCTTAATCAATAACTTTGGCAATGACCTTATTGAATTGGTAACTCTCTAGATGTGAAAGTGAAGGTCGACAATGATCGTCTGAAACTTTTGACATTGTTGATATCCTTACAACTTAAAATGTTCTATCAGGACCCCACCTTTGAAAATTCTTACACACACAATCCACGAACACTCTTCCTCCTCACACCTGATCGTGTAACCTATCTTGGACTCCGAGCAAATTATGTTAGGGTCGAAGATAACCGAGTAGGATTTTATGCACACATTAAGTTCTAACAAGCTTTTGAATTTCACTCTGGGATTAATCCCACACTTTTTTGATTTCATATCCTTCGGCAAAAATGGCCTTGGTCCAAACAATTTACTCACGCCCCCATCAAATTTAGCCTTATTTGCGAGAATACAATCACATAAAAATGATGCGGACCTACTGTCTTCTTGAAAGTTTAGCTTCCTTAGTCGTCAACCCATCCTCATCTATATCTCACGTCCGGACCATCATGTTTCGAATCTGATGCATGACATGGCCGGCCGGCACATAAGGGACGCTATGGTCCATGTCCTCTACAAAATATGCCTCCACGTCACCAACCTCATTCCCACGAAATACATGCTCGGATCCGTCACCCTTTGTCATACACATCGGCCCTACAGTGGACAAATGGTTCATTTCGACCCGGGTTAATCCAACATCACATGGCCGAACAAAAACCCTATTTGTGGCAAATAACTCGAGATTTTTATCTCCAGAGTCTGTCACAATCTTTTTGTAGGCACTTTAATGCAACTCAATCTTGATACTTTGATATAATTAGGCATTGTCTTCAAGTGAGTGTCATGTTGGAACTTGGTTTTATACCTTCCTTCCAATTCAACAACCTCAACTAGGTACATCCTCGCTCTCTCCACAACCTCGGCATAGTTAATTAGGACTAGTGACAAACATCATGACTATCTTCGCTTGGTCAACAAACTTGACTTTGCCTTCAATAAAGGTGGTCTTGTCAACGCGATGAACACTCACGATTATCTTAGTCATAGAACACCAACAGCAACCGGCATGCTTCTACGACAATTATGTTGCCGCGATGCATAGCATTCCGAAAACTATAACAAACCAGGTAATGTTAAATTTGCTATAAAACCCTAACTTAAACAAAATGATTTCCTACACTGAGGAGGCCCGCGTTATTTTTGATGAAAAAGGGGTGCAACATCACCGAAATTGCAAGCATGAGGACTTAAACTCGGTTGGGTGAGAAGGCATCAGCCCCTCCCACCACTAGGTCATGTCTTAGTCTGCAAAACCCTAACTTTTAACCTACAAACCCTATCTCTAACAAAATCCTAACCTTAACCTGCAAATATTACACCTAATGCTTCATTGCCACATGCCGTGCGACAAGTGTGAAATGAAGATCTGTAGCATTGGCAAAATCTGCACATGTGCACCCAAAAGCTTGATTTCGGACCACTGAATAAAAATATGGAGCACCTCGATTTCTTTTATTTTTCTTTTCCCAAGAGATCGCATTATTTTTTGCGGGTGCCAGGAGATCGCATATTGTTCGTATTTTTTTCTCAAATGTTCGCATGTGACAGTGTTGGCCTATGATCATCGTGCCTAACGATGTGGGGGCACCTGTCCCTGATGCTGGGGGAAAAGGCTGGCCGCTAATTATCGGCCTTAACACGGCCGAGTTAGTTTTAAACCTAACGAATGATGTAGATTTGGTGCCTGCGATTCCCACTAGTGGGACAGCAAATTCTTTCGCGTTTATTATCGAAGCGAATATCACATCACCCCGATCTTCCACGGAGAAAAGTCGAGCAATGTACGAGTAGACTACTGGTTAACGCTAGCACACAGGTTTTTTTTTTGTTGTTGTTGAGGGAAAGCACACAGGTTTGGAGTACATCGAGAGCGACATTTCTGGAGCGGCGTCTCTGCGTCTCTGTCAGGCGGCGGGACCCACCGTCCACGTCATGATGTTCCTGTCGCTGAGCCCAGCACACGGTATGGCACCGCCGGACGGTGGGCCACTCCGAAACGGAAAAGGCCATACCGCGCGCCTGCCACTCCGAAACGGAAAAGACCAACCCGCTGCGGCGCGCGGTATGGCCTCAGCGAGCCCGTGTGCTGGGCTGGTCTCGCCCACGCCGAACCAGTTCTCGCCGGGCACCATATATGCCCAGCCTCCGACCTTCGCTTTCTCCTCCCAACTCGCTACCCTCCTCCTCTTGCAGTCTTGCTCCCGCACCAGAACAAGCATCTCTGCTCAAGCTCGACCTTGGTCATCTACACACAATACTCCATGGCGGCGTCAGTAGCCTGCTCCTTCTTCTTCGACGCCGAGCCGCTCAGCGAGCCCGGCATGCTGGCCCAAGACGCGTGCGCGCTGTGCAGTAGGTCGCTGGCGCGGGAGGACATCTTCATGTACAGAGGAGACACGCCCTTCTGCAGCGAGGACTGCCGCGACGAGCAGATGCGGCACGACGCCAGGCAAGCGGCCAAGGCGGCCGCCCGGAGGCAGAGGCAGTTCTCTTCGGGAACGGAGGCTGGGCGCGGGCACCGGGAGTCCAGGGAGGGAGGTGTCCGTCGCGAGCTGACCGGCGCTGAGTGCCAAGCTGCGTACCTGAAGAAGAAAGCGAGACGAGTTAATTTTTGAACAAACCTGATCTACGTGGTCGAAGCTGCTCTGCTTCGTGGGCTCGTGGCTAGCTGATCGAGCTGCCCAGGGTCGATCGTATAGCTAGGATTTTTTTTACGGCCATGTTTTTGCTCCGGCGATGACCGGAGCAGCATCACCAGCTCACCACGGGGTCAACTTTCACCCCGGCCGTAGGGAGAGCCGCGGTGAGCTAGAGCTCCGTGACTGTGAAACTATTCGAGTCAATCGCACAGAGTTCTATTTGCCAAATTCTGGGCTAAATCATATTCTGCTTCCTCTTTTTTTTCGACGAGTATTTTGTTTCGAGCGGATCCTGATCGGCGGAACAATTCTCTTTAATTGCTGGCATTACAGCTCGTGCACGTACAAAGTATTTACGTATTTCTGCCACAGAACAGCTAACGCTCCTACTTGGATATATTTTGGTGTAAACGAACTAGTCCTTGCTGAACCTGGACCAACAAACCATGTACTGAACCTGGGCTGTTTGTTTTAGATTCCAATAAGGAGAAATAGATTTCTCACGAGTCAATAAGCAAACGAGATTATAATCGAGTGAGGTGATGAGTAAACAAAAGGCCAAAGCACTACAGGAAAACGTATAGTTCCCGACGGCCAGAAACCGTCGGCAAAGGACCAAAAACCGTCGGGAAAGAAAAGCCGTCGGCATATGCTCACGTGCCGACGGTTTTATTGGCCGTCGGCAACAAATATTTAACAGACGGCTCCGTTTGACAGCGTTGGCAGAGTTGCCGCCGGGCATGCCATCGGCATATGTTGCCACGTGGCACGTCTTCGTGCGTCTCCATACGCTTTGTTGCCTGGTTTGCCGACAGCAAAAGCCCTTGGCATAGTTGCGTACCAGAAACAAAAAAAAATGGCTTACAAAATGCCAGCTGTTTATAGACATGATTCCACAACCATCAATTTGCAAACAAAGACGATACAAATCTTGCACAGTCTAAACCATACGGATTCTTCAAAATTTTAGGTTACAATACAACGCATAACATATATGACGACAATCAGTTGAAACTATGCACGACAAGGGTAAGAGAGGTTGAACCTAGAGAGGGACGAGCCGCACCGTCATGGAGTTGTGCCTCCATGGCCCATGTCGACATCTCCTCGATCAACATGCAGATGCAAACCTTGTTCCGGGGGTCCCGGCGCTGCTCAGGTTGTCGTCGCTGGTGAACTTGTAGACGAGCTGCTGCATCTTGCTTCCACTGAAAACAAATCGGTTGAGTTTAGATCTGCTATAAATCAGTGTTGTACTACTGCATAGAATTCTTGAAATAACTCTAAAGGAAGTATCAATGAACCTTTAAAATGAGGACATGGGAAAGTTCTTGGTAGGTTTTATCTTCTCACATTAAAACAATAATGGAGAATGAAAGTTACATCATCTATGAAATCAACTAACTCAACGGTGTCTACTCAAATCTCAAAAACAATATGCATGCAGTTTTAGCATCTATCGAAGGTGTTAATAACAACTTTCATCGGTCTAGTTTTACCTCTTCTAGCTGCTGGTGCATACTCCTCTTCATGAAATTTCCATTCAAAAGCCTGCAAGATTTCAAGGAGTGAGATCAATCAGAGACTAGTTAAGAGAGAGTATTTGATACAGAGAAAAGATTGAAAAATCACGGAGAAAGAGAAGTTCAGAACGAGTCTGTTCAATTCATTCAGTTAATGCCTTTTTACAGCTAGCTACAAGCATACGGGAACAATATAAACATTCAGGAAACGCTTTCCAACACAAGATAGTGCCTAGCTTTCTCATGTCTTCTCATCTGCTCCAGCAGTGTCGAGTTGAGCATTGTTACAGTATTAAACTATGAGTAAATAGTATTTGGAAGGGGTAAATCACCACTACAACACCGAATGTGATCTCTAGGTCTAGGGCATGTACCTCTCGAGGTCTAGTATTTAGAGAAGATGCGGTGCTGCCGGTGAGGTCGTGGTCGCCGGCGTCCTCCTGGTCGCAAACCACGCTAGCTATAGAGACGAGGGAGAGGGAGGTCAGATATCCGAGATGGGGATGGGCGCGGAGACGGGCTTGGTGGCGGTCTGCTTGTGGCTCCGCGAGGGCCGTCGTCGACGTATCCGCTTCGCTTCCTCGCCCGGCCTTGAGATCCAGCGAGTCCACGGCCTACCTGCTATCGGGCGAAGACGACAACCCCGACCTACAACGCGAGGTGAACAACGGTCTCCGAGGCTCGCCTTGTGGCCGGAGACACGTCGCCGTTGTGCATCGGCGCCACCGCAAACCCTAGGTCGGCCACGCGCGACGCGGTCTGGCCAGATTGACGGAGCGGTGCGCGTGGAAGCACGCACGCGCGCGCCGGCGATCCAGCCAGCCTCAACGCCGTAGCGGCGCCTCTCTATCCGGCGAGTGGAGGGCGGCGGTAGATCGAGCGCGAGCGAGGAGAGTGGCGGCGCTCGGGAGAATGAGGGAGCGATGAGGACAGTGCGTTGTGTGGTGTGTGGCTGGTGTGCGTGTCGGGATTAGGTCAAGGGGTAGGTGGGCTTGGGTGGTGTTGGGCTGGGCTACGTAGGATGCCCCCAAAACATTTTTTATTCTTTTCATTTTACAATTACAAAGCATTTTCATAAATAATATTTCATAATGAAGATAGTTTTAGAAATAGGGTTTTTCAAATCATGGGATGCAAATGATTACTATGCCATGATAATGATATGGTAGGGAATGTTGCCTAAGTGAGTTTTCCCTCCACCTCTTTTCAAAAAGACAAAATGCAGGCGATTCAGCTGGAAGCGGGTCAAATTTGAACTGCAGCTGCTTCGTAGTTTGCTTGTTATTTTTGTTAAAAAATATTTAGGTTCACAATTAGTTATTTAATCAGAGATACCCTAATATTTTGGCAAGATTCAACCCGTAGCTAAGAACGGTCGTGTCGTCAATTTTGATCGCATTTTGAAATCGGCATAAAGAATTTAAAAAAATCAAAAAATGGAAATCCATCGCAGTGTGTCATTATATGTGACCTAGTATCGAGGGAAACTAAAAAACTTGGAATACGGAAATTATTTTGACAAAGTGTTCTCAGAAATGAGCTATCGTGTATGAAGATTCATGACTTTCAGGGCAAATGACGAATGTTATGACCTCAAACATGACATAGTTTGTTCAAATAATCTCATATTTTGTAAAAGTGTGCGTCTTAGAATGGCGAACAATGCTGCCGAAGAAACTTTTCATTTGTTTCGCACGAAAAAAATCATTTTCATTTTTTGTGTGCCAAAAAAGGGTTTTTTTTGCAAAGAAACTACAAAATCTATGTTTAAAAATTGGACCTCATCATTTAATAAAAATATAAGACCACATTTGATGCACAAATAACCAAATGGTCGCCTGTCAAAAGCTTTCCCTCCACCTCCTTTCAAAAAGACAAAATATAGGTGATTTAGTTGGAAGCGGGTCAAATTTGAACTGCAGCAGCTTCGTAGTTTGCTTGTTATTTTTGATAAAAATCATTTTAGGTTCACAATTAGTTATTTAATCAGAGATAACCTAATATTTTGGCAAGATTCAACCCGTAGCTAAGAACGGTCCTGTCGTCAATTTTGATCGCATTTTGAAATCAGCATAAAGAATTCAAAAAAATGGACATCCTTCGCAGTGTGTCATTATATGTGACCAAGTATCGAGGGAAACTAAAAAAAAACTTAGAATACGGAAATTATTTTAACAAAGTGTTCTCAGAAATGAGCTATCGTGTATGAAAATTCATGACTTTCAGGGCAAATGACGAATGTTATGACCTCAAACATGACATAGTTTGTTCAAATGATCTCATATTTTGCAAAAGTGTGCATATTAGAATGGTGAACAATGTAATGTTGCTGTAGAAAGGTTTCATTTGTTTCGCACAAAAAAATCATTATTCATTTTCTGAGTGCCAAAAATGGGTTTTTTTGCAAAGAGACTACAAAATCTTTGTTACAAAATTGGACCTCATCATTTAATAAAAATAAAAGACCACATTTTATGCACAAATAACCAAATGGTCGCATGTCAAAAGCTTTTCCTCTACCTCTTTTCAAAAAGACAAAATGCAGGCGATTCAGCTGGAAGCGGTCAAATTTGAACTGCAGCTGCTTCGTAGTTTGCTTGTTATTTTTGTTAAAAATCATTTTTAGGTTCACAATTAGTTATTTAATCAGAGATACCCTAAAATTTTGGCAAGATTAAACCCCTAGCTAAGAACGTCGTGTCGCCAATTTTGATCGCATTTTGAAATCAGCATAATGAATTAAAAAAATCAAAAAATGGACATCCTTCGCAGTGTGTCATTATATGTGACCAAGTATCGAGGGAAACTAAAAAACTTGGAATACAGAAATTATTTTGACAAAGTGTTCTCAGAAATGAGCTATCATGTATGAAGATTCATGACTTTCAGGACAAATGATGAATATTATAACCTCAAACATGACATAGTTTGTTCAAATGATTTCATATTTTGCAAAAGTGTGCGTCTTAGAATGATGAACAATGTTGCCGAAGACAGTTGTCATTTGTTTCGCACGAAAAAATCTTTTTTCATTTTCTGAGTGCCAAAAATGAGTTTTTTTTGGAAAGAAACTACAAAATCTTTGTTACAAAATTGGACCTCATCATTTAATAAAAATAAAAGACCACATTTGATGCACAAATAACCAAATGGTCGCCTCTCAAAAGTTTTCCCTCCACCTCTTTTCAAAAAGACAAAATGTAGACGATTCAGTTGGAAGCGGGTCAAATTTGAACTGCAGCTACTTCGTAGTTTGCTTGTTATTTTTGTTAAAAATCATTTTTAGGTTCACAATTAGTTATTTAATCAGAGATACTGATGGCTACGTGTTGGTGAACCCCAAGAGGAAGGTTATGATGTAGACAGCAGAAGTTTTCCCTTGAGAAATCTACCCAAGGTTATCAATCCAGTAGGACTTGACGATCTATCGGAAGGTTGTTGATGTTGACTCCCCCTGGCGCTAGGGAGCTTGCACCAACGTGGAATCTGCACAGACACAAACCAGAACTTTGCCCAACACGAAACAGAGAGGTTGTCAATCTCTCCGGTCTTGCAGAAACAAAGAGTTAAACGTATGGTGTGGAAAACAGCAGGAAAACAGCAAGTAACAGGAAACAGATGATTGCAGCAGGTTGTGTAAACAGTATGAGGAAATTGGACCAGGGTCCACAGTTCACTAGTGGTGTCTCTCTCAGAACAGATAACTAGCATGTTGGGTAAACAAATTACAGCTGGGCAATTGACAAATAGAGAGGGCATAACAATGCAATACATGCCAAGATGTCTACTATGAAATCTAGTTGGGCATTACAACAAAGTACATAGACCGTTATTCCAACCGCATCTATGCCTAAATAATCCACCTTCAAGGCAGCATCCGCATCCTTCAGTATTAAGTTGCTAACAACAGATTATTGCATGAAGTAAAGTGTGTAATGTAATCAATACAAGTGCCCTTGGACACTGCACCAATGTTTTATCCCTAGTAGCAACAGCACATCTACCATCTTAGACCTTTCTGTCACTGATCCAGATATCTAGAGACTGAACCCACTATCGAGCATAAATACCCCCTCTTGGAGTCACAAGCATCTACTTGGCCAAAGCATCTACTAGCAACGGAGAGCATGCAAGATCAAGAGCACATAGATAAACAACTTGAATAAACATGGTATCAATATTCATCGGATCCCAGCAAACACAACATCTAGCATTACAATAAGATGATCTTGATCATGTTAGGCAGCTCACAAGATCTAAACATGGAGGCACAAGGTAGAGAGACAACCATCTAGCTACTGCTATGGACCCGTAGTCCAGGGGTGGACTACTCACGCATCACTCCGGAGGCAGGCATGGTGATGTAGAGCCCTCCGGTGATGATCTCCCCTCCGGCAGGGTGCCGGGAAGAGCTTCAGAACTCCTCCGATCTGAGATTGACGATGACGGCCGCGACGGAACTTTTCGTGGAATATGATCGACCGTAATAGGGTTTTCGCGTCGCGGAGAATATATAGGCGAAGAGGCGGCGTCGGTGGCCGAGGGGGGCCACCACGCCATAGGGGGCGCGGGCCCACCCTGGGCCGCGCCCTAGTGTGGCGTGGCCCCCTGGTGGGTCTGCTCCGACTCCCCTTTGGACTCCGTGATCTCCTCGTGATATTATTGACGATGTCTTTTGTTTCGTCCAATTCCGAGAATATTTCCTTAATAGATTTTCTGAAACCAAAAACAGCAGAAAACAGGGAACTGGCACTGTGGCATCTTGTTAATAGGTTAGTCCCAGAAAATGCATAAAAATGATATAAAGTGTAACCAAAACATGTAGCAATTGATATAATAACAGCATGGAACATCAAAAATTATAGATACGTTTGAGACGTATCAAGCATCCCCAAGCTTAGTTCCTGCTCGTCCTCGAGTAGGTAAACGATAAAAACAGATAATTTTTGAAGTGACATGCTACCAACACAATCTTTGATCAAATAACAATGTAATGCACATGATCTGAATGAAGTGATCCAAGCCAATGGTCTATAGTTTGCAAGCAAGTAAATAAAGAGTAAACATAAGTGATCACACAAGTGCAAACTTTCATGAATAATACTATAAAACATTTAGAGATATAATAGTCTAACATAATAGTTAGTTCACAGCAGCAATAATTCTCAACATGAAAGTGTTTGTATCAACACAAAGGAAGATAATAGCTTCAGCTTTTGCTTCAACTTTCAACATGTATATCATATAGATAATGTCAATGCAAAGAATATGATCAACCAAACACAAAGTTATGTAAAAACTGTTATACTGGAGTTGACAATGATGTTTGCTTAAGTAGACAGAAAGAAGTGGGAAAACTGACTCAACATAAAAGTAAAAGAATGGCCCTTCGCAGAGGGAAGCAGGGATTAACATCATGTGCTAGAGCTGTAGTTCCCGAAGGCATATAGAGAGCATAAAATATTGTTTTGTAAGGTAATGGTGTATACAGGTGTCAACAAATCAAATAGCAGGTACTTGTCATCTTCCATGGCTAACTAACTTTTAGAGCGGTTCCGAGAGTTTTTAGGACTGCACTTGTAACAAGCACTTATTGGTGACACTCCTCCCAACCATTTACTTTCCACAAACCATGGCTAACCGAATCCTCGGGTGCCCACCAACATTCACCATGGAGGAGTGTCTATTTATTTATTTATAGGGTGGACTAACCAGCTCTTTAATGCAAAATAAAAGGTGGAGAAGCAGATGAAGCTGCCAATCCTTGTAAATTAATTAGCATGGAAGATGACAAATCTCACTACTACGTCCTTATGAGCTTTTCAAGTAGTGACACAAAAAGGAAATGTTTTGAGTAGTTAGTAGATAGCACATGAAGAAATTTACTTGGAATGGTGAAAACACCACATAATAGGTAGGTATGGTGGACACAGGTGGCATGGATTTGGCTCAAGGTTTTGGATGTACAAGAAGCATTCCCTCTTAGTACAGAGTTTAGGCTAGCAAGTTATTATAAGCAAACATCATTATCAACTGGAATAGCAAGAGTGTACATAAAACACAAGGTTTGACGAACCATAGACTCCCACTGTCTTCCTTGTTAACACATAGCCTTCATCCAAAAATTATCTAGACTACTATGGACTTCCAATTATGCAACAGATTATTATAGCAGAAAATCCTTATAGTAGTTCTTCATTAATAGCCATTACTTACATGATGCACAAGCTTAAACATTAATTACTTGACAGCTCAAAACAATTGGCAAGCATCAAATTACTCAAGACAACGATCTAAAAAGATTCATGTAAGCATTTTATACCACTACCACATGCATAGCATTTTTCTGGTCCAACCAAACACCAATCAACTTATTTGACAACTCTCCAAACAGATATAAGTGAAGCAAGAGAGTACTTTCTTCAAAAGAAACTGAAAGCTCTAACAAGAGATACATGAAAAACTGAGAGCTAACAGCAATAACAGCAACTAGACAGGAATACTCAACAAGTATAAGTGAAGCACAAGAGTATTCTAATGAAAAAGTGGAGCGTGTCTCTCTCCCAAACATGAATACTAGGATCCAACAAGTATAGCACAGCAAACAAAACAAAACAAACTGAAAACAAAAACACACTGACGCTCCAAGGAAGAGTACACTAGCATGAAGCAATAAAAATATAGCACCATTAGAGATGACCTGATAATTTGTAGATGAAGAAGGGGATGCCTTGGGCATCCCCAAGCTTAGATGCTTGAGTCTTCTTGAAATATGCTGGGGAGGTAAGCCTCCCCAAGCTTAAGCTCTTCACTCTTCTTGATCATGTAATATCATTCTCCTCTATCAACACTTGAAAACTTCCTTCACACCAAAACTTAACAGCTTTTCTCATTAGCAGGTTAGTGCACTAAAAGATAATACTTCAAAGTTCTAGCAAAGACAAAACTCACAAGCCAACTATTTTAAACATTAGCCACTGTTACTAGGCTCAAGTGGGCACTTTTACACGAAAAGAAACCACTTAAAAACTTGTAAAAGAGAGAATGCAAAATAAAAGACAGAATCTGTCAAACCAGAACAGTCTGTAATGACGAATTTTTTCGAGGCACTTACGATGCTCAGATGAAAACTTTTGAAATAATGAAAGTTGCGTAACATCATCAGGAACATGCACAAAAAGTTTCAGCATTTTTCGATTTTTTCTGATTTTCTACTGAATTAAACGGTGACGAACAGCAATCTGTCCCAATGCAGTCCCGAAAATAAAAACCAACTTTGCATTAGTAACTCTCCTTGGCACAACAAAACAGCAAATAAAAGATACAAAGGAGTTGCTACAGAGGTAAACAAGCATCCTTGACTCAAGAAAACAAAAATAAAACAGCAAATAAAAACATGGGTTATCTCCCAGAAGTGCTTTTCTTTAATGCCTTTGAGCTAGGCATGAAGAGATGCATCAAGTATTGTCAAGACCAGAAAATCCAAAACCATAATTTGTCTTGACACTAGTATCATGTGAGTATTTCATCTTCTTCCTAGGGAAGTGTTCCATACCTTTCTTGAGTGGGAATTGAAATTTTATATTCCCCTCTCTCATATCAATAACAGCACCAACAGTTCTCAGAAAAGGTCTTCCCAAAACAATAGGACAAGAAGGATTGCATTCAATATCCAAAACCACAAAATCAACAGGGACAAGATTGTTATTAACCATTATCAAAACATCATCAACTTTTCCTAAAGGTTTCTTCATAGAAGAATCAGCAAAGTGAACATCCAAATGACATTTTTCCAAAGGTGCAAGCTTGAGAATATCATATAAATTTTTAGGCATAACCGAAATACAAGAACCAAGGTCACACAAAGCATTGCATTCAAACTCACTCAGTTTCATTTTAATAACAGGTTCCCAATTATCATCTAACTTCCTAGGGATAGAAGCTTCAAGTTTTAATTTTTCTTCCCTAGCATGCATGAGAGCTTTGATAATATGTTCAGTAAAAGCCATATTTATTTTACTAGCATTAGGACTCTTAGCTAGCTTTTGCAAGAACATGATGACTTCAGTTATGTTACAATTTTCGAAATTGAAGTTGTTGTCATAAAAACAATGGAGCAATTATCACCAACACCTCTAAAAATTTCAGCACTTTTACTAGGAACAAAAGTAGTGCTATCAGGCAATTTAAACTTTTTGTAGAGGTAGTAGAGACATTTCCAACACTTATTATCTTTTCACTAACAGTAGGGGGCGCATTAGCATGTGAGGCATCATTTGTTTCATTAGTAAAAATAGTGCAAACTCTAACAACACTATTTTGTTCAGCAATTTCAGCTTCTCTTTCTTCTCTCTCCCATCTTTCATGAAGTTCAGCAAGCATCCTAATGTTATTATCAATTTTAATTTGGATAGCATTGAGTGTTTTACTCTCTCTAATATCACTAGGAATAGCTTTTATTTTCAGCATTTCAACATCATGAGCAAGACTATCAACTTTAGCAGCAAGAGTATCAATTTTTCCTAGCTTTTCCTCAACAGTTTTATTAAAAGTAGTTTGTGTGCTAATAAAATCCTTAAGCATGACTTCAAGATCAGAGGGCACACTTCTATTGTTACTGTAGGAATTGCCATAAGAATTACCATAAGAGTTGCTACCATTAGCAGGATATGGCCTATAATTGTTGCTACCAAAATTATTCCTATAGCATTGTTGTTGAAGTTGTTATTTTTAATGAAGTTTACATCAACATTTTTCTCATCATGAGCAACCAAAGAAGCAAGAGGAATATTATTTGGATCCACAACACCATGTCCATTCGAAAGCATAGTCATAATAGCATCAACTTTATCACTCAAGGAGGAAATTTCCTCAACAGAATTTACCTTCTTACCAGTTGGAGCCCTTTCAGTGTGCCATTCAGAATAATTTACCATCATATCATCAAGAAGCTTTGTAGCAGCACCCAAGTGATGGACATAAAGGTCCCTCCAGCAGCCGAGTCCAATAATTCCTTGAGAAAAATTTAGTCCTGCATAAAAGGTTTGGATGATCATCCAAGTAGTCAGTCCATGAGTGGGGCAATTTTTAACCAAAGACTTCATTCTTTCCCAAGCTTGGGCAACATGCTCATTATCAAGTTGCCTAAAGTTCATAATACCACTTCTCAAGAGATAATTTTAGCAGGAGGATAATATTTTCCAATGAAAGCATCTTTGCATTTAGTCCAGGAATCAATACTATTTCTAGGCAAAGATAGCAACCAATCTTTAGCTCTTCCTCTTAAAGAGAAAGGAAACAATTTCAGCTTAATAATATCACTCTCTACCTCCTTATACTTTTGCATATCACAAAGTTCAACAAAGTTGTTTAAGTGGGCAGCAGCATCATCAGTACTAACACCAGAAAATTGCTCTTTCATAACCAGATTTAACAGTGCAGGCTTAATCTCATAAAATTCTGCTTTAGAAGCAGGTGGAGCAATGGGTGTACAGATAAAATCATTGTTGTTTGTGCTAGTAAAGTCACACAACTTAGTATTTTCAGGATTACTCATTTTAGCAAGCCTAAAACAAGCAACACAACTCGAAATTAAAAACTAGATGCAGGAATTTAATTTTTTTGGGTTTTTGATTTTTAACAGCAAGCAAAACAAAACTAAAACAAGACAAAAAACAAAGTAAAGAGATTGGAACTGAGAGACTCCCCTTTCCAATAGCCTCCAAGTCCCCGGCAACGGCGCCAGAAAACAGCTTGATGGCTACGTGTTGGTGAACCCCAAGAGGAAGGTTATGATGTAGACAGCAGAAGTTTTCCCTTGAGAAATCTACCCAAGGTTATCAATCCAGTAGGACTTGACGATCTATCGGAAGGTTGTTGATGTTGACTCCCCCTGGCGCTAGGGAGCTTGCACCAACGTGGAATCTGCACAGACACAAACCAGAACTTTGCCCAACACGAAACAGAGAGGTTGTCAATCTCTCCGGTCTTGCAGAAACAAAGAGTTAAACGTATGGTGTGGAAAACAGCAGGAAAACAGCAAGTAACAGGAAACAGATGATTGCAGCAGGTTGTGTAAACAGTATGAGGAAATTGGACCAGGGTCCACAGTTCACTAGTGGTGTCTCTCTCAGAACAGATAACTAGCATGTTGGGTAAACAAATTACAGCTGGGCAATTGACAAATAGAGAGGGCATAACAATGCAATACATGCCAAGATGTCTACTATGAAATCTAGTTGGGCATTACAACAAAGTACATAGACCGTTATTCCAACCGCATCTATGCCTAAATAATCCACCTTCAAGGCAGCATCCGCATCCTATTCAGTATTAAGTTGCTAACAACAGATTATTGCATGAAGTAAAGTGTGTAATGTAATCAATACAAGTGCCCTTGGACACTGCACCAATGTTTTATCCCTAGTAGCAACAGCACATCTACCATCTTAGACCTTTCTGTCACTGATCCAGATATCTAGAGACTGAACCCACTATCGAGCATAAATACCCCCTCTTGGAGTCACAAGCATCTACTTGGCCAAAGCATCTACTAGCAACGGAGAGCATGCAAGATCAAGAGCACATAGATAAACAACTTGAATAAACATGGTATCAATATTCATCGGATCCCAGCAAACACAACATCTAGCATTACAATAAGATGATCTTGATCATGTTAGGCAGCTCACAAGATCTAAACATGGAGGCACAAGGTAGAGAGACAACCATCTAGCTACTGCTATGGACCCGTAGTCCAGGGGTGGACTACTCACGCATCACTCCGGAGGCAGGCATGGTGATGTAGAGCCCTCCGGTGATGATCTCCCCTCCGGCAGGGTGCCGGGAAGAGCTTCAGAACTCCTCCGATCTGAGATTGACGATGACGGCCGCGACGGAACTTTTCGTGGAATATGATCGACCGTAATAGGGTTTTCGCGTCGCGGAGAATATATAGGCGAAGAGGCGGCGTCGGTGGCCGAGGGGGGCCACCACGCCATAGGGGGCGCGGGCCCACCCTGGGCCGCGCCCTAGTGTGGCGTGGCCCCCTGGTGGGTCTGCTCCGACTCCCCTTTGGACTCCGTGATCTCCTCGTGATATTATTGACGATGTCTTTTGTTTCGTCCAATTCCGAGAATATTTCCTTAATAGATTTTCTGAAACCAAAAACAGCAGAAAACAGGGAACTGGCACTGTGGCATCTTGTTAATAGGTTAGTCCCAGAAAATGCATAAAAATGATATAAAGTGTAACCAAAACATGTAGCAATTGATATAATAACAGCATGGAACATCAAAAATTATAGATACGTTTGAGACGTATCAGATACCCTAATATTTTGGCAAGATTCAACCCGTAGCTAAGAACGGTCGTGTCGCCAATTTTGATCGCATTTTGAAATCGGCATAAAGAATTCAAAAAAAATAGACATCCTTCGCAGTGTGTCATTATATGTGACCAAGTATCGAGGAAAACTAAAAAACTTGGAATACGGAAATTATTTTGACAAAGTGTTCTCAGAAATGAGCTATCATGTATGAAGATTCATGACTTTCAGGACAAATGATGAATGTTATGACCTCAAACATGACATAGTTTGTTCAAATGATCTCATATTTTGCAAAAGTGTGCGTCTTAGAATGGCGAACAATGTTGCCGAAAAAAGTTTCATTTGTTTCGCACAAAAAAATCATTTTTCATTTTATGAGTGCCAAAAATGGGGTTTTTTTTTTGCAAAGAAACTACAAAATCTTTGTTACAAAATTGGACCTCATCATTTAATAAAAATAAAAGACCACATTTGATGCACAAATAACCAAATGGTCGCCTGTGAAAAGCTTTCCCTCCACCTCATTTAAAAAAGACAAAATGTAGGCGATTCAGTTGGAAGCGGGTCAAATTTGAACTGTAGCTACTTCGTAGTATGCTTGTTATTTTTGTTAAAAATCATTTTTTGGTTCACAGTTAGTTATTTAATCAGAGATACCCTAATATTTTGGCAAGATTCAACCCGTAGCCAAGAATGGTCGTGTCGCCAATTTTGATCGCATTTTGAAATCGGCATAAATAATTCAAAAAAATGGACATCCTTCGCAGTGTGTCATTATATCTGACCAAGTATCGAGGGAAACTAAAAAACTTGGAATACGGAAATTATTTTGACAAAGTGTTCTTAGAAATGAGCTATCATGTATGAAGATTCATGACTTTCAGGACAAATGATGAATGTAATGACCTCAAACATGACATAGTTTGTTCAAATGATCTCATATTTTGCAAAAGTGTGCGTCTTAGAATGGCGAACAATGTTGCCGAAGAAAGTTTTCATTTGTTTCGCACGAAAAAATCATTTTTCATTTTCTGAGTGCCAAAAATGGGTTTTTTTGCAAAGAAACTACAAAAATTGTTGTTACAAAATTGGACCTCATCATTTAATAAAAATAAAACACCACATTTGATGCACAAATAACTAAATGGTCGCCTATCAAAACCTTTCCCTCCACCTCTTTTCAAAAAGACAAAATGCAGGCGATTCAGTTGGAAGCGGGTCAAATTTGAACTGCATCTACTTCGTAGTTTTCTTGTTATTTTTGATAAAAATCATTTTTAGGTTCACAATTAGTTATTTAATCAGAGATAACCTAATATTTTGGCAAGATTCAACCCGTAGCTAAGAACGGTAGTGTCGCCAATTTTGAAATCGACATAAAGAATTAAAAAAAAAATCAAAAATGGAAATCTTCGCAGTGTGTCATTATATGTGACCAAGTATCGAGGGAAACTAAAATACTTGGAATACAGAAATTATTTTGACAAAGTGTTCTCAGAAATGAGCCTTCATGTATGAAGATTCATGACTTTCAGGGCAAATAGTGAATGTTATGACCTCAAACATGACATAGTTTGTTCAAATGATCTCATATTTTGCAAAAGTGTGCGTCTTATAATGGCGAACAATGTTGCCGAAGAAAGTTTTCATTTGTTTCGCACGAAAAAATAATTTTTGATTTTCTGAGTGCCAAAAATGGATTTTTTTGCAAAGAAACTACAAAATCTTTGTTACAAAATTGGACCTCATCATTTAGGAAAAATAAAAGACCACATTTGATGCACAAATAACCAAATGGTCGCCTGTCAAAAGCTTTCCCTCCACCTCTTTTCAAAAAGACAAAATGCAGGCGATTCAGTTGGAAGCGGGTCAAATTTGAACTGCAGCTACTTCGTAGTTTGCTTGTTATTTTTTTAAAAAATCATTTTTAGGTTCACAATTAGTTATTTAATCAGAGATACCCTAATATTTTGGCAAGATTCAACCCGAAGCTAAGAACGGTCGTGTCGTCAATTTTGATCGCATTTTGAAATCGGCATAAAGAATTAAAAAAAATCAAAAAATGGAAATCCTTCGCAGTGTGTCATTATATGTGACTAAGTATCGAGGGAAACTAAAAAATTTGGAATACAGAAATTATTTTGACAAAGTGTTCTCAGAAATGAGATATCATGTATGAAGATTCATAACTTTCAGGGCAAAATGATGAATGCTATGATCTCAAACATGACATAGTTTGTTCAAATGATCTCATATTTTGCAAAAGTGTGCGTCTTAGAATGGCGAACAATGTTGCCGAAGAAAAATTTCATTTGTTTCGCACGAAAAAATCATTTTTCATTTTCTGTGTGACAAAAATGTTTTTTTTTGCAAAGAAACTACAAAATCTTTGTTACAAAATTGGACCTCATCATTTAATAAAAATAAAGGACCACGTTTGATGCACAAATAATCAAATGGTCGCCTATCAAAAGCTTTTCCTCCACCTCTTTCAAAAAGACAAAATGCAGGCGATTCAGCTGGAAACGGGTCAAATTTGAACAACGAGTGGTTCATAGTTTGCTTGTTATTTTTGTTAAAAATCATTTTAGGTTCACAATTAGTTATTTAATCATAGATTCCCTAATATTTTGGCAAGATTCAACCCGTATCTAAGAACGGTCGTGTCGCCAATTTTGATCGCATTTTGAAACCGACATAAAGAATTAAAAAAAATCAAAAAATGGAAATCTTTCGCAGTGTGTCATTATATGTGACCTAGTATCGAGGGAAACTAAAAAACTTGGAATACGGAAATTATTTTGACAAAGTGTTCTCAGAAATGAGCTATCATGTATGAAGATTCATGACTTTCAGGGCAAATAACGAATGTTAAGACCTCAAACATGAGATAGTTTGTTTAAATGATCTCATATTTTGCAAAAGTGTGCGTCTTAGAATGGCGAACAATGTTGCCGAAGAAAGTTTTCATTTGTTTCGCACGAAAAAATCATTTTTCATTTTCTGAGTGCCAAAAATGGGTTTTTTTGCAAAGAAACTACAAAATCTTTGTTTCAAAATTGGACCCCATCATTTAATAAAAATATTGGACCACATTTGATGCACAAATAATCAAATGGTCGCCTGTCAAAAGATTTCCCTCCACCTCTTTTCAAAAAGACAAAATATAGGCGATTCAGTTGGAAGCGGGTCAAATTTGAACTACAAGTGGTTCATAATTTGCTTGTTATTTTTGTTAAAAATAATTATCAGATACAAAAGTAGTTATTTAATCAATATTTCAAAGTTGGGTGCAAACAAATAATGTTGTGAATTTTATTACTATTGTGTAAATAGTAGACATATAACGTCGTTACTCCTCCTGTACAACAAAATCGAATCGGTTAGTTGGTTAGTTCAACGTGTTAGCTGGATGCACTAGGTGCAGGGTTCGAATCCCCGTGGCTGCACATTTATTTTTCGAAGCGGAAAAGCCGACGGCTCCTATGCACGCCCGTCGGCATACATCTACTTCTGTTAAACTTCCGTCGATGAGCAAACGAGACAGCCACGTGGCAACCTGTATGCTGACGGCCTTGCCTACGCCGACGGCCGCCCTCGGCAAATATTTGGTGTACGTCGACGGCGCCGGTATGCCGACGGCCAATCCAGAAAGGTCGTCGGCATAGCTGTTATATGTCGACGGTGTCCGTTTGCCGACGGCAGTTATAGAAACCGTCGGGATATGATCTGTATGCCGACGGCCCCGATAAAAGGCCGTCAGCAATTAAAAAGCCGTCGGAAACTGGGCTTTTTCCCGTAGTGAAGGGGATACAATTATTTCTTGTACGTATCGGTATCACCACTTCACCAGGAACCCTGCGTATCGCTACGAACAAGAGAGGTCGCGTCACGTCTGGGCTGGATGGTGTGGACGTGCAACTGCCCATGTGTCCGATCGCTACGAGGAGGTAGACAGTGACTCAGCACGTATCGCGGGCCCCACGCCAAAAAAAAACACTGCCACTTTATTCGTACTGCCCCCATTCTTCAGCAAACATCTGTGTGGCCGAGCCTCGACAGCGAATGATTCCAACAATTTTATTTGAGGCTGCCCGATAATTAACAAATATTCTTACGCCGAAAGTATAAGGTTCACCGTCAGCTAGTACAAGTAGTTTGTAGTTTTTCACCAGCCACCCGGTGTCCAACAAGTGTACGCCGAAAGTCATTGCACGGTTGCTACTTGCAGCCGCATACATAGGGCGCGTTTGGTAGCCTGCAGCCAGCCGGGCTTGGCTGCAGGGCCAAGCCCGCTGGCTGCAGAACCACCCTGCTTGTTTGCTTGCCTGCAGCCCGAAACTTGCATAGCGCGGTTCTTAAAGCACCCTTGGGACAGGCCCAGTGGGAACGGCCGAATCGGCCGTTTCCTTGCAGCCAGGCTGCGGGCGGCTGACCTAGAGGAACGCCGCGCCGCCCAGCTGCAGGACGCGGAGATGGCGCGAGCGGGGAAAATCAGGCGGGAGGATTTCGGTCACCGCCCGCCAAAAATCTCCACTCTATTTAGCTCACCTCCAAATCGAGTCCCGCCATTTGTTCCATTCGAGCTCTTGCAATGGCGGCTGGAGCGCTTTGTGTGACGGCGAAGGCGACTTCGACGGCGACCTCCACCGAGGTGCTGACCTCGACGGCGACCTCGCCGGGGACCTCCACCGCCTCCACGGCGACCTCTGGCATGAAGGCGGACGGCAAGATGCAGATGCACCCGGTGGATGTAAGATTTTCTGAACCTTATGCTTGTTCGTACCGTAGATCTGTTGCTCGTACCTTATAGATCTGTTGTTCTTCCACATGTAGACCACGAATCCACGTTACTTAGCCTCCGTACTTAGATTGCTCATGTTCATAGATTGCCTGACTAGGCCGACCTTGCCGTGTTTCGTGGATCAGGTTCGCTGTAAGAAGAGAGTGCCTCTGCAAGCGCTATGCGAGAATGCACTGCCCGAGATGTTCGACCATCAGTTAGCTTCCAAGCCTCTCGACGTACTGCCTCTGAATGCACTCCCTATGGATTCAGTGACTGACTCAGATGTGCAATCTGACATGACTGCCAAGGGGACTAACAAGAGAGTGCACTCTCAGATGCGTAGTGGATCTACTTCGAGGCAGACAATGCAATGGACAGCTCCTCTATCCCTATTTGTTCTGAACAGGGTAGTGCAGCTAGTGGAGCAGGGGATCCAGTTTGACAAATGCTTCAAGGATCTGTACATCAGGAAGGTCAGCGATGCTGTTCTTGAGTTCACTGGTCTGACTATCACCAGCACTCAAGTGTACAACCATCTGAGGAAGTGGAGAGTCAGGTGGGTTAGGATTAACGAACTGAAGCGCATGCCTGGAGTAGTTTGGTATGAAACCAGCACGACTCTGATGATGGCTGATGTTCAACTGCTTCATCACCTTCAGATTTGCTTGCCCTTCCATTCAACCCAACTGTTGTACTCTTTTGTTCATAGCCAGCTTCAAATACTGTGTACACTAACGATTTGAAAATGCCATTACTAGACATTCCCCAGGGACGAGGAGCTGCTGAACCATCCAATTACCAACTTCGCTCAAATGAAGGCCATCTTCAAGGTGAGGACAATTCAGCCACGTAGCATGTACTCTCCAGCGTTGATCATCAAGGCAATGGACTTCCTGGCGGACAACGCAGAGGAGCAGCTCAAGTACTCCAGCATGAGCAAGCCGGAGAGGTGTGCCTGGCTTAGGGCTTACCTGCGTAGCCTGTTCGTCGATGCATTCCCTGATGACCAGTAGGTACTGATTAGTGGTCTGTAATATGTAGAAGGAGGTATATATTAACCCCTCCGTTGATGAACTTCAGATGCAGCATGAGCTTCTGATCGTGCTGCATAGACATGTTTGTGAACTCGGTATCCTATTATGCTATGCTATGCTATGCTATGGTTTATGCTCCATTATTTGTCGGGTAACATCACTATAGGTGAAAGAGGTAGCCATAAGCAGTTGCTTTGCATACAACCAAACATAGACATAGTTGCATATGGCCATGCAATGATGTAACCAAACAGCCACAACAAATTGCCCAGCCCATGCGGCGTTCTTTGCTGCAGGCTACCAAAAAAACCCACCAACAGAGCTCGGGGGCTGTTTTCCTTCGGCCATGCCCGCTGGAGCCTGCCCCCAACGAGGTGGGAAACACCTGCAGGCTACCAAACACGCACATAAACAATACGGGCTGCAGATCTCAAGAAAGCGGTCTCCACGGACGAAGCCTGCTTGCACAAGGTCCCTGCCCTATAATCAAGTACATGGTGACTCTAGCTGCACGAATTACTTCTACATGGTGCATCGTTCAAAAAAAAACTTCTACATGGTGCATGACTAGTTCGGGGGTTTGATTGGGGTAGACAAGATCTGCACATGTGCGCCCGCCTCCCAACGTCTGGCTACTCTGTGGTCTGTTAATCACTAGTTGTTGCATGGCCTGCATTCATGAGAAAATTCCTTATAACATACTGCCCTTATAATTATGTTCCTTATCTGACATCGGTGAAAGTTTTCTTCCCTATATGATCTCTTCTCAAAATTTCTTTCCCTATATGACACTTTAGTGCATTTTATTCACCAACGGTGTTAAAGAGAGACATCAAAAGACCTTTTTACCCCTGATGCATAATTTGACCAAAAATCTGTACATGACAATAACTGCAGCAATATTACATACTAGCTAAATGCCCGTGCGTTGCTACGGCATTAATAAATATATTTTAATGGTTCCATAGTAATCGTGGCAAAGTATATAACGTGCGTACAGAAAAGAAAATTAAAGTCGGACATACAGATACCAATCAAACAATTATCTTAATTTAGCATATGCAATAATGTTTATGGGTAATACATAACAATTTGACCATAAAAAATTAAACACAACTCCACTTAGAACTATAAGAATTTTTTAAGCTTGTTTAGTTCTTTATCAATTCCAAAACAGTGTGGGTTTTAAAACCTTTATGTTTTGGGTTGCAACCCGCCAAGCCCATTTCCCTTGTCTCATTGATGGGCGCGCTAGACAACTACCTACCGTATCTTAAATATCTAGCACATGGCCACTAATACCTACTAAAGCAAAAAATCAAAAGCAATCCCGCTAAATGTGATACCAAGGTAGTTCAGCAAACAGGATGGTCCATCATATGAAACCCATATGTTTAAACATCAAAAGAAGCAAATATGTCCCAACAAAGCGAATGACTGGAAATAAACATCTAATGTCGCCAGATGCATCACTGCCAATCCTCCAACAGAGTTGCTCTCACGACTAGGGTTAACTCTCTTGATGCTTCATGTCATCCAATCCTCCAACAGAGTTGCTACGGTGATGGTCATCATACTTGTAGGTGGTGGTGCCTGATTTTGTGAGATAACCCTTTGCCTTTGGTCATCTTGTCCGGTTCACCAGCAACTGCTCTACCATCCGAGGATTCTCCCATTGAGTGGCTCCTGTGGCGCTTATGGTTGTCGGAATCGGATTGTGTGTCCTCGTTCTTGACCTGTGATGCTTCCTGTGCCTCGACCTTCTCTTCTCCATGGAGTCGTCGTCTCATGCCATGTGGCGGCGCCTGCGGCTCCTGGAATGGTGGTCCTTCTTGCTTGACATCCTCTCTTCATCGTTGATGCTCTAGTCTGAAGCATCAGAGTCATGCTTTCTCCTGTGTGAGTGCTTCTTCCTGCGGTGTTCTTCCTCAGATCCACTCTCGTATCCATCACCATCGCTCTCATCACTTAAGTCTGAGCTCTTCCTATTCGACCTGCGCTTGCGCCTCCTGGCACCATCGGAGGCAGAATGGCCATGCTTCCTGTGCCTTTTATGGTCCTTCCCGTGCTTTTTGAATTCAGCTTCTTATCCTGTGCCTTTTGAATTCAGCTTCTTCTCCTTTTCTTCGGTGGCCTTGATTGATGCTTCGAGTTTTTGCTGCCATTTTAGTGGGGCTTCTTTCTTCTCAGGGATTCTCTTCTTCTTATCTTCGACCATCTGCAGGAACTTCTTGGAATCCATCCCAATGAAACAGATAAAGAGCTAACCACTGCAGGGCCGTGAAAGGATGCAAGGAAGTGCATCTAATAGAAGAGAGAAAACATGGTTAGTTCATTGAACATCTAGGATCATCTAGCGTACTACTACTTGCAGAAAAGTAAGTGTCTATATCCAGTAAGCAAAGAGAACAATTGATTTAGACAACAACAAAAAACTGGCAACCAATTTACATCACTACCAGGCATACCAAAGTCTAGTGCAGCTAATCCTCAAAACCAGCCAGTACAAGTGAATTGGACAGAGTATGAATCATTTAAGAAATGATAACACTAAAATAGAACCAACTTTTATCCATGTCACCCGCTTAATACCAATACAGTAGCTCAAATGTTCAGACATGCTAACCTTTTTTCAGAGCTTGCAGATCTGTCAACCAAAACCAATTTAGGCTCTAGTAACAATATATACAATGAAATAAGTAGCCCATGTGAGAAAGTTTGTTAATTGTTCCTGATCCACATAATAAGCTAATCCTTATATGGGTGTCAATTTAAATTTGAATGGAAATTCAATATTAAGCTCCAAAGGAAGGGAACAGGGGACTATTGATTAGTTTCCCGAATCTCATTTTGACTACCTTGCATGTGAGATGGCTTGTTAATTATTAATGATCCAAAGAATAAGCTTTTCTTCATATGGGGCATCAGCTGAATTTTGAAAAGTTAATTATTCCAATTCTATGATGTAAAGCACGGAGAGCGAGGGGCTACTAATTTTCCTCCTGAATCTTATTCAAATAAGCACTTACCATGCAACACAAGCTACAGACCTAGTTTGCTTAGCAGTTCGAACAAACTACTGCAACCTAAGAGCAGAACACCAAAACCTCTTCCCCTTTCCCCGTCTACAGTGAAAAGGGCGATTTTTGGGCATTCCCCGTGCAACCAGCTCGCCGCCGGCGATTCGCCCGATTCCTCGCCCTCCGCGGCCGCTCCGGCGGCGGGAGGGTGGGGAATCGACGGATCCCGGCGTGTACATAGTTTAGGTGTGCGTGGGGTGCTTGCCGGCGGCGCTGTGGAGGTGGTGGCGTTGCCGGAGAGGCTTTTGGTGTCGGCGGTCCTCTCCTCTGCTCTGGGTGCTCCGGTGGAGGCTCGTGGCAGATCCGTCGTCCTCGGCGCGTCCGCCGCTTCTTGGAGCCGCGGCGTGCCTCCCCTCGAGCCGGCGTTCGTGACGGCGGAGCTGGCTCTTGCTCGTGGGGTTCTTCGGCCTTCACCTCGGTGCAAGGCGGTGCTTTTGCTCAAGATCTGTGGGAGTTTGCAGGTGGGTAGCTCCTCCTCGACGGCGGGCTCGGATGGCTTTGTGGAAGAAGGATGGCGTCCTCGTTCTCGTCTCCGGCGTGAGACGGCGAGGGCGAGCTGGCGGCGGCTCGGAGCTGATGGTCGTTCAACGTTCAGATGCCGGCGCCTGCGTCGGTTGGATCATGCGGCATCTCAACAAGGTTGGTCGGGCCGTCGTCTTCGGTGCGAGGTAAGCTCGCCTTCTTCCTCCCCGGCGGCGTGCTGCTGGAGCTCGGAGGAGGTGTGCGGCGTGGTGGCTCCGATCTCGCCGTGTGGAGTGTGTTTCCTCCCTCTGTTCGTGTGTGTGCGTTCGTGTTGATGCTGTTGTACACGAACTCCCTTCAAAAAAAAAAAACTACTGCAACCTAACATTACAGATAGCTAGGAATAATTGCAACTGTAACTACCAAAGCACAGAACATAAGATGATTATGGTCCAGCTCTCACCTTGCCATAAAGTTCTATGTTCCAGCTCTTACGTTGTCCTATAGTTCTAAGTTCTAGCTCTTAACTTCTCCAGAACTTCAGGTTGATCTTGCCGGTGTTATAATCTCATTTTTCAGACTACCAATTATTTAACAACTAAAATTAGTGAATATTTCAGCAAGTATCGGATCATACAGCAGAAGCAATATGAGAATGTAATGCTAGTACCATGATGTGCGTGTCTCCGAATCTAGTGCGTATTTTCCTGGCTCCAAGTATCTGAATAAGCTCAGCATGGGGATATTGACAATCTTGACTTTGGTGCAGGATCCACCGACAGCACTGAGACATTCGGACAGGAGGCAATCGAGACACCGGGCGTTCACCACGTCGACGCCCATAAGCCTGATTAATTTCAGGTTACGCTCATATATTAGTAAAAAAAAATAGAGGAAGGAATCACACATTACATAAAATTTCCACGATATAGATGATTTATGCTAAATTTACCCTCACCAAACCAGTTTCAGTGGAAAAGATAACTACTTTTCACTGTATGAGTTAGTAACACAATTACCTTTGTTGACTATAAAAAATGTAGCTTGGAATGGGGAAACCAATGATTCCAGAATAAAAACAACCATTGAACAACCAATGATCCTTACATGGTATTCACCGCGTCCACGTTCTTGTGTTCTTCGCACATGCTGCCTCATCCTACATGAAAAAATGCCATAGTTTCACACTCTAAAATCAAGTAAAACTTTATATTTCCAATCCACTTTAACTCCACACTCCACAGGGCAGTTTTCTTCTGGCCGTCGTGAATGCACGCTTAACAACCAGCGATCAAGAATGTGCACTAAATACATACACGAACATGGATGCATGTAAATGACAGAGGCGAACAATAAACTAAACCCAAAATTGACAGACAAATGGACCAAATCGAGCAATGCAGAGGCGGCGAGCAGCAGCAATTGGCGAGGAACAAAAAAGGGAAATGCTCACTGCGAACGTCGGAGTCGTGGAGTCGGCAGCGTCTGGTCTGACAGAGGCCATGGGCGCACCGTACACCTCCTATTCCCTGCTGTCGCCGTCCCAGGCCGCGGCGTCCTTGCGCTCCATCTCCCCCATCCATGTGCCGGCAGCTCCCGGCCACGACGTCAATTGGGCGGAGATCGACCACGGCGTCAATTGGGCGGAGATCGACCACGGGGTCCACGGCGCTTGACGGATCGACCACCGGCGCACCCCTGATCTCCGTCGCAAGCATGGCTCCTCGGGGGCTGGAGGGCGGCGGGGTGGGAGGACTACGGTATACCCTACCTCACATTGGGGAGGAGGAGGAGGGAAAGAGGGCTGCGGAGCGGCGCGTAAGGGGCATGCGCGTATTGGGCCGGGCCAAAGTTTAGCGATGCAGCAAGGGGCGATCGGGGAAGGGTCAAGCGAGTCGATGGCTCGCTCGGTTACACGACCAACTCCTATTTAATAGTAAAGATTTGTTTTGGTTAAGTGACCAATTGAGACCCCATATTCTGGTCTCCGACCAGATTTCAATTCAAAATTTAGTTCTCCGATATTTATTCAAAAGTTTGAAAAATTGGACAGAATCTACGCGGTTTTTTATGCCATATCTCACACAATTTGTATATATAGAAAAATGCAACAAAATTCGTCGCGGTGATGCTAGGCCAGTAGTCGCTTGATAAGCAGATCCTGTTGACATACATGGTGTTGATTTATTCAAAACTGGTAAGATATATAGATAGCGTCAGCTTCCTGTCTCAAGTATAAACAAATGTTTACTTCTCTTGACTGCTTAGGTCTGATTTTCCTTGCAATTGGCATGATTTGTATTTGTGACCACATGGTAGATCCAGCACTCGGGTTTCCAGGACAAGGTTGAACAGGTGAAGAAAGAATTAACCCAACGTACATGTTCCTGATCAGTTCTCGAATCCCAAATCCTGAGGCGCACATTAGATGGGCTGGTACCCTGCTAGACACGCCGACGATGCCGAACCTGAAGTCGAGACTGCAGCCGCGCCGTGGCCCAAAGCACGCATCCACACCCAGCCTTATGGACGAGCCTGCAGCCACGCCATGGTCTACGCCAGCATCTGAGCTCGCCGAGGACTGCTCCACGGCCGACCTCTCGCCGCCGATCCTTGGTTGCAACCTGCAGCCCCGACTTGGCCGCCGTCCGCGGTCCGCCGCCGTGCTTGGCCTAGGCCGCCACCCGCAGCCAAGGCGGAGACCATGTCCCCCTCGGCTCACGCCACCGCCGCCGCAACGGGCCAGCGCTCCGGCCGTCCAGTGCCGCCGCTAGGGCTCAGGTTAGGTGGGGACAAGAAAGAGAGGACGAGAGGAAGCAGGAAAACAGCGAGACGGTTCAGACGGGGTGAGATTTCTCTCGTATTGACGGAGGGGCATTTTTTACTGGCCAAAAATAATTTAACGGAACAGTGTGAGGGAAGGGACGGTAGTGTCATGGTTATGCCTGAGCCCGTGTGCCGTGTGCGGTGTGCTCGAGTCGACCGCGCGGAACCAGTCTCCGTCACGTACCTCTGGCCACGTCGCCGTTCCTGTACGTGCCCGCGCAAGCATATATGCCGCCCCAGCCTCCCCATTCGCTTTCTCCACGCAGTTCGCTCGGCTTCTGCAGTCTGTACAAACAAACCCTGTTTATTCCAACTGGCCCATGTGTCCGATCGCTACGAGGAGCTAGACCCTGACTCAACAAAACCCAACACTTTATTCGAACTGGCCCCATTCTTCAGCAAACACCTCTGTGGCCGAATGATTTCATCATTGTTTTTTGAGGCACCCGATAATTTGCGGCTATTCTTTCTCCGAAATTCTGAGATTCATTGTCAGTTAGTAATACATCTGTGTGGCCGAGCATATAGAGGGAATGGATTCAATAATAATATTTGAGGCGCCCTATAATTTCAACTATTCTTTCGCCGAAAGGCTGAGATTCATTGTCAGTGTCCAACAAGTGTGCGTTGCAGCTTCTCCCACACAAAATGCTTCACTGTTTAAGCCGCATACATAATAAACAAAACAACACGCGGATCTCGAGAAAGCTGTCTCACGGGACGAAGCCTGCTCAGACAACTACGGGTTGATGAAAACTGGCAGCCTCTCGTATAAGCTCTCAACGGAATTGCCGGTGACTCAAGCTGCACGAATCACTCGTAGCTGGTGTTGGTGTTGGTGCTGATGCTGGTGTAGGTGTATGACAGTTAGTGTGTCTGATTGGGGCCGACAAGATCTAAACATGTGATGTGCGTCCACCTCCTAGCGTCAGTCTACTGTATTGTCTTGTGACAAGCTGTTGCCTGGCGTGCATTCAGCCATTCACAACAACTCCCACTCAATATAAAAAAAGGAGCACCTCGATTTCTATTACTCCCTCCGACCCGAATTACTGTTCGCGGTGTTTTTTTTTTGCAAAAACCCCCTTCTCTTTTTCACCTGAAATCACACGTCCTCCCCCAGCCTCTGCTCTTCCCCGGCCGCCTGCTCCACCCCTCCCGCGCCGCCTGCTCCGCCCCTCCCGCGCCGCCTGCTCCAGGCATGGCACCCTGCTGCACTTTGCCCCTCCCTACTCGAGCCATGGAGAACCCAAGGACGAGGGAGATCGCCCCCTGCTCTACCTTCATTTTTTCCCCAAAATGCTAACTTTGCCGATTCCGCGGGCGGCAAGCGGAGGTGCGTGGCGGCAGCCGGGCCGTGGAGGAGCACGGGGACGGCGACCTCGTCGCGGAGGCCGAGCTGATGCCCGGCGGGGCAGGCTAAGGCGCGTCGTCGGCCGCATCGGGCGATTCCTCAAGAAGGGCCGGTACGCCCAGCGCGTCGGCTCCGGCGCCCCCGCCTACCTCGCCGCCGTCCTCGAGTACCTCGCCGCCGAGGTACCCCTATCCCGCCGCCATCTCCTCTCGACTCTGCTTTCTTGCTGGCGAATCCGATTGGTTTCTGAATCCCTGCCCTGTTTTCTCCCAATGTCAGGTCCTGGAGCTCGCCGGGAACGCCGCCAAGGACAACAAGAAGTCCCGCATCGTGCCGCGCCACCTGCTGCTCGCCATCCGCAACGACCAGGAGCTCGGCAAGCTGCTCGCGGGAGTCACCATCGCCCACGGCGGCGTGCTGCCCAACATCAACGCCGTGCTGCTCCCCAAGAAAACTGCCGAGAAGACCCAGAAGCCGGAGTCTGCCAAGTCGCCCAAGATCAAGAACAAGTTCGCCACCAAGAAGGGCGCCGCCACGGAGGAGTTCATGGTCTGGTTGTGTAACATCTCAAGGTTGTAACCCTGGTTTATTAGTCAAAATTGTGGGCCAACAAAAACTTTTGTTATTCTTGTGTGTTTGTTGCTTGTGCTTGTTTGTGTTGGAGTGTTTGCTAAATTAAAAATGTAAAGAAAAGAAAAGAAACCTAATAAAAAGATCTCACATAAAATCATGTGACACAAGTCACACAAAAAAAAAAAAAATCCTCTTATTAGGAAAAATCAAATTTTTTTCCAAAACAAAATTCAGTGGGGTGACATGTGATCACTCTCTCTTGTTCTCATATTCTTTTCCCTCTCCAAAAATATTTCTAAAAATCCTAAATTCAAATTCCATTTCTTTCTTGAACTCTCCAAATCACAAAATGTGCTATGTTGCACATATCCAATAAATTCTATCATCATACCAAAAATCCCTACTCTATACCTATGAATCAAGTATGGAATTAAATTCAAGAAAATTGAATTTAATTTTCATTGAGACGATTCATCGAGCACGTGGTGGGCACTGCCCGTGTTCATCCTCAACTCCACGAAACCGAAATCAAATCGATTGATTTGGTGGATCCCTGCATCCCCTTGCTTGCTCCACACTCTCCCCTCACTCCCCTCGATCACCAGAGCAAGTTGGAAGCGTGCCACTTTGGTTGTTTTGCTCGTGGCCGCCGCTGTCCGCACGCCACCGTGCTGTCCACCCCTGGCCGTCGACGAAATCGTGCGGAGGAGGCACCCCGCTGGCCCAGCCCTGCACCCTTGCGTCCTCTCACCCTCACCGCACCCGTCTGGACGGAGGTGACCACGCCCTGATGCCCTGAGGAGCCGTGCGCCAGCCGCCATGTCAACGCTCGCCAAGCTCTGGCCGCGCGTGGACGCCGACGCCGTTCCTCTTCTCCACGCCACCCCAGCTCGCGTGGCTCGTCGCAGACGCACCTCTGCCACCAGCAACCTCAGGGACACGTCCCCGTCGGCCCTCGTGGCCTGCAGCAGCCCCAATCGATCCGTCCACTCCGCGGACGCGCCATGGACGCCGTGCCGTGTCGAGCTCGCTCTCGCAGCCGCGCGTGCACCCCTTTACCCCTACGCCCTAGCTAGACACCCTACGGTCGTCGCCGTGCAGCACCGTCATCAATGGCGTGCCTTCCCCCTTCCCAGGCCTCTCCTACGCTCAGCCCACCGCACGCCGTGGTTCGGCTATAAAACGACCACCGCACCCGTGCCTCCACACCTCACCACCGCCCATTCCAGCACCCCTCCCTCACTCTCCACCCCTCAGTGCACCGCTAGGAGAGCGGTGACACTGCCCCGCAAGCCCAGGCCGCCTAGAGCGTCCTCGATTTCTCGCCGGAGTCGAGGAAGAGGTCGAGCACGGACAGGTCGTTGCTCGCTTCCCCTCTCCCCTCTCTGGCCCATCCTAGCCTCACCATTACCCCCGCACTTACCCGCCGCCGTTTCCCCGTGTTTGGTGCACAGACGCGGAGCAGAAGGAGCACCGGAGTTGCAGCACGGCCGCGGAGGTGGAGTTGCTCGCCGTCGCCGCCAGAAGCTTCCCCAGCAAGCACACCTCATCCCAGCAACTTCCCCACGATCTCCGCCATCGATCTACCTCTTTTCCGCAGCCTCCCGAGCCCTAGGTAAGTTTCCCCGTGCTTCTCGCCGTCGCCGGAGCCGCGGCGCCGCCCGTCTGAGGTCGTCGATGACCGCGAGCTCCAGGCGCCGTTCGATCGAAGATCAACGGTAGCATACCGGTTCGCGTAATTAGTCGCTGACTGGTGGACCCCACCCGTCAGCATTTTAAATTTAAAACGCGCGCGTGGAACGTTCCGTTGAGTCGCTGACGGGCGGACCCCACCCGTCAGGGATTTCAACTTTTCCAGCGTTTTAGAATTTCCAAATTCCACTGCTTTTCAGTACTGGATCTAGATTGGAAATTCAATAACTTGAGTTCTAGGAGTCCAAATAAATCAAACCCAACTGTTCTGGAAAGCCTATAAAATTCTTTAACTCACCCAAGTGGTCTCATCTCATTTAATTAAATAATAAAAGTGCACTAATAAAAATGCTCCAGAAGGTTTAAAACACCAAACCATTTGTTTCTGGAGTTATATTAATCCAATTGACTTGAAACCAATTTTGGTAGACTTGCTTTAGGATCTTTTAGCTCCCCAATTTTTGGTAGAATTAATTGGGTAGTGTAAAATCCTTAGCCCTTGGTTGAACTTCAGTGCACCCTTCTGCACTAAAACAATTAGTGTGAACTGTTGGTAGATCCAATTGGTCTAAAACCAATTTTGTTAGGTCACACTCAACCAAGGTTAGATACCCCTAAAAGGATTTAATTTTTGGAGCAACCAAATTTGTTTGGTAGCTAAAACTTGTTTAAAACCTTCTGAACTAAAACAGATGTGTAGGGAGTTTTGTAACTCCAAATGATCCCAAACAAATTGGGTGATCTTCTACACACCAGTAGCTATCCATAGAATTTTAGTTTGAATTTTTGTGACAAACATAGATTAAATGGTGAATTAATTAGTGTACAACTAGTTTCTGCCTTAGTTTGAAATTAATTAAATAAAGTTTAAATTCAATCAATTTGAAACCACCTTGTGTTGCTTGATGTGTGCAGTAGCTATGTGTAGCAATTGTGATGTTGTGATGATGCTTGAGTTAGTATAGTAATTGTTTGTATCGCTTGTTTGACGTTAGACGAAAACGCTGCCGGAGTCTTCGAGGAAGGGGAGTACTTTGATCAGCAGGAACAAGACCCCGAGAACTTTGCTGAGCAAGGCAAGCTACTTCACTGAGCTTGCATTTATATACATCTATTTTAGTCTCCAGAGTTATTCCAAGGAATCAATGATTTTAGAAAAAATCCCTTTGCAAAATACCTAAAAACTATTTTTGCCACCTTATGTAGAAGTATAAAGTAGTTATTTAAAACTATAAGTTGGGAAAAACAATGTTTCTCAAAACTCCTTTGGAGGTACTTGGATGAAGGTGAAATGCCGAAAGGTCGGTATTAAGTTGGAGAATGGTGGTGTTGTTTTGGAAAAGTGCACATTGTGTCCTAACACTATGGCGACCAACCAATAACCGGTGCGACCACATTTACCCACATATGGGCACGGGCGTAGTCATATAATTTGCTCGTGTTAGTACTGGATGCCTCAACAACGAGGATGACCTCGTTCCATGAGGGGATGGTTTGGTGACCTACCCCCTGACCTGGGTCCTCTTCATTGAAGTCTACCGGAAGCCGGTATGAACATGTCGGAGGAAGAGGATTGAAGGGCTCCCTTGGGTCCGCCGGACAGAACTACGAGTCCTCACACTTAGTTTCTGAGGATTTGAGTGTCGATGGAAAGTGTCGTAAAGGCAGGGTCCTATACTAGCATGAGCAAAGGACAGACTATGGCCGGGAACTCAACTTCGCATACCTCTGGTATGGCGGGACGTGGCTGACACGATGAGTGACCGGATGGGTGTGGGAAAAGCGTGCTACCTCTGCAGAGGGTAAAACTATTCGAATAGCCGAGTCCTCGGATATGGACAGTTGGGAGGCTGTTTAAGACCATGTGCAAATTTTATAAAATATTGAGTTTTGAAAGGAAAATGAAGTAGAAAAAGGTTGCATACCTGTACCAATGAGTTGGTACGAGGTTGTGATGGGTTTGGGAACCATGATTGGAATGTGGTTGGATACCGGATGAGTTTCGGGGAAACAGCTAAAATGATGTCTTCTTAAAGGATGGTTGTAAAAATTTCTTCTTCCCCTTTTCAGAAAAGGCTTTCTTTAAGTCGTTTCAAGCTAAGTAAAAGTTTTAATCTAAAACTAGTGCTTACTCTAGTTGGGGTAGTTTGCGAGTACATTCAAATGTACTCATATTGGTTTCGTCCCTGGCTATTGTCTTAGCCAGATTTCGAGGAGCCCTACGTTGAAGAGGAGTTCGGCGACGTCTATGCGAACTAAGATCTTCATAAGTCAGCTGCCTGTCGGGTGTTGTCGAGATGGTTTAGCCCTACTACCGTAGCTTCCGCTGAATAAAGATGATTTGGCCCTTGAAGGCACCTATGTATAATTAGGCCTGTATGGCCAGGTTTGTAAGACTTTAAACTCGGTATTGTATGGATGTAAACTTTGATATTCAGTTCGGATTATGTGCAACGACAGACTGATCACGGGATCGTTGTGTTAAGCATAATCGGGTATTTCGGACGCTAGTCCGGGGTCCCCACAGAGCTGGTATCAGAGCCATCCTGACTTTAGGAGACCTTAGTTAGCATGGGCGTTAGTAGGAGTTACAAAAGTTAATTTCTAAAACAAGGAAGTGAAGTATTTTCGAAAATTTCTTATCTCCCCAACCCCCCTATTTATTTAAAACCTTACACTCATTAAGAGTAATCTTTTCTTGAACCCTTAAAATTTTGCACACTTGTTACTCCATTAAGTTTACATTTGATACTCATGTCACTTAACTAACTTAAAATTTTGCTTAAACTTGTAGATGGCACCCAACGTCACCGAGTTCGTCCAAGTTAGGAAGGACGGCCTGCTGATGTTCGAGCAGGACTTGTACGAGTTGAGCCAGATTTTGGGACGCCCTGTTCCAGAGTTTGAGGGAACTCAGGTCGATTCCCTCGGTGATGGGAACCTGTCCTGGCTCATCAAGTCGTCCGTCCGAGGCAGGATTCAGCCACCCCGTCCAAGGACTTGGTCTACTCCACGATGGACACTACTTGGGTTGACGGTCTGACCCGAGTTATGCAGAGGCTGCTAGCCCGCCTTTGTGAGGAGCACAAGGACGAGCTGGTTGGCACTCGTTTCCAGTACTTCGGGAGGCGTGACGACGATGGAAACCCCACCTACCCCGCGCAGCACACTCTCTTCGGCGAGTACATCACCGACATGGAGGTGCTACTTCACGACACCCAGGAGAACCTGCGCGATGCTAGACTCAAGGTTCACTTCCAGCGTAGCTCCCTCGACGATGCCCGAGTCCGTGAGACCCAGCTGAAGTGGGAGAATGACAATCTCCGCCTGAAGCTGGCCCGTCAGAGGAGGACTATCGTCAGGCTCCGCAAGACGGTAGCAGAGCAGAACGAGATGATAGACGAGATGGAGCAGCAGGCGAACGAGATGGAGGAGGAGGGCGAGGATCTCCGCAAGGAGAACAGTGCCTTCATCAGCGATGATGAGGACTACTTAGAGGAGATGGACTATGGGGAGGAGGACGACGAGGAGGAGTTAGTTGACGAGGAGGAGGAGCCGTCTGAGCCAGTTCTCGAGGAGGAGGATCCCGAGGAGCCACCCTACGACTCAGACGTTGAGATCGTCGAGCCTGAGGTTCCACCTCAGTAGTTGAGCGACGAGAGCACTACCTTAGGACTGTGTCGACCCCCCCTATGCGAGTAGAGTGTGTGTGATGGTTCCTAGTGAAACCATGTTGTATGTACATTAGGTGTTAGGATGTTGTAAGCTTGATGTGTGAACTCCTTGATGTGATGATTGTGTTGAATAAATGATGGTCTTGTTTGACTAAGTGTTTATCAACCACCCCTTCGTGACTTCATCGTTAGCCAAAGCCTTTTTGCCTTGCCTCTTATATCGTATCTATTCCAGGATGACGAACACTCGCCACAACCAGCCGCACACACCACCACCCCGCCGGAACCAACCGCTGCCAACTGCTTGCGATCATCATGGAGGATCGCCAAGCTGCCGGAAGAGCGTCAAGCTCATCTCGCCGCCCTGCAGCAACTTGCCGCTGCCCACGCCAACCAGAACCACAATGGTGGCAATGGTAATGGCGACGAGGGTGGAAACCAGCGCTCTACCCTGAGTGACTTCCAGAAGACCACACCCCTACCTATTCCAAGGGACTTCACCCCCTGGAAGCAGATGACTGGATCCGCACTATTGAGAACGACCTGGAAGTTGCCTCGGTGGGAGAGAATGAGAAGGTCCTGTATGCTACCCACTACCTTGCTGGACCTGCAAGAGCTTGGTGGGAAACTACCAAGACCCTCCAGCAAGCGGTCATGTCATTACCTGGGAGGAGTTCAAGGACAAATTCCGCAAGAAGTTCATCTCTAGCGGTCTTATCGAGAGGAAGAAGGATGAGTTCCGTAAGCTAAGGCAGGGAGGCAGAGATGTGGTTGGTTATCTGGATGAGTTTACCGATCTTGCTCGGTATGCTCCTGAAGATACCGACACGGAAAAGAAGAAGATGGAGCGCTTTCTGAATGGACTCCATGATGAGATGCAATGTGCCTTGGTTGTCCAGGACTTCCGTGATCTGGAGTCACTTGTGGACAAGGCCATTCAGCTGGAGACCAAGCGCAAGTCCATGTTTGAAGGCCGCAAGAGAAGGATGAATATTCAGGAAGGTTCCAGCAGCCAGAAACCCCGCACCTTCCAGCCAGCACCCAAGCCAGTTTATCGACACCCCCAGCTCCACGTCCCAACTATCCCAACCGTCCCAACAGCAACAACAATGTCCCCCGCCCAAACATCAACAACAACTACCACCCCAATGGCAACAATCGTCCCGGAGGAAACACCACACTTTTACCCCTACTGCCAGCGTTGTCTGCTTTGAATGCGGCAACAAGGGTCATTACTCCCGAGACTGCCCCAATCCCAAGAGGAATGCTCCACGCCCCAATGCCCCTGCACCTAATCTGGACAAGGCCGAATGGAAATGGAAATGGCAAGAATGCTGCACCCCGTGGCAATGCTGCTGTTGCAAGAGGCCGTCTGAACCACATCAACACTGAAGAAGCCCAGGAAGCGCCAGATGTTGTGCTGGGTACGTTCCTTGTCAACTCAGTACCTGCAACTGTCCTGTTTGATTCTGGTGCTACCCATTCCTTTGTTACCAAGGAGTTTGTTGTTAAGGGAGGTCTAGTCGGGAGCCTCTTGTCCAAACCCCTGCTTATACAAACCCCAGAGTTCCTAGTAGAGACCAAGCTGTTTTGTCCCGACGTCTCTCTTGAGATCAAAGGAGAAATTTCCAGCTGACCTAATCATTCTAGGAACCCAAGGCATAGATGTCATTCTGGGCATGAATTGGTTAGCAAAGTATCATGGTCGTATCGACTGTGCCAGAAGAGCAGTATCTCTCACCACAGACCAAGGAACTGAAGTGGAGTATGCTCACAAGCCAACAATCCCAACCCTGTTGTCATGAAGGCATAGCCCGACCAACTCTAGATGAGATCCGTGTGTCCATCTATTCAAGGATGTTTTTCCGGAGGAATTGCCTGGTATGCCGCCAGACCGGGATATTGAGTTCGTGATTGAACTTATTCCTGGAACATCCCCTATATCTCAGAGACCCTACCGGATGAATCCAGAAGAACTGGTGGAATTGAAGAAGCAGTTAGCTGATCAGCTCAGTAAAGGTCTGATTCGCCCAAGCGCATCACCTTGGGGATCACCTATCATCTTCGTGGACAAAAGAGACGGTACCACACGCCTGTGTGTGGATTATCGCAAGCTCAATGATGTAACCATCAAGAACAAGTACCCCCTGCCCAAGATCGAGGATCTGTTCGATCAGATGAACGGAGCCCGAGTCTTTTCTAAGATCGATCTTCGGACAGGTTATCACCAGTTGAAGATTCGAGAGTCTGACATTCCCAAGACCGCCTTCACCACCCGATACGGATTGTTTGAATACACCGTTATGTCCTTTGGCTTGACCAATGCCCCTGCTTATTTCATGAATCTCATGAATAAGATTTTCATGGAGTACCTCGACAAGTTCGTGGTTGTCTTCATCGATGATATCCTTATCTACTCCAAGACTGAAGAAGAGCATGCTGAACATCTGCGTTTGGTTTTGGAGACCCTCAGAGAACACAAACTGTATGCCAAACTTAGCAAGTGTGAATTTTGGCTAAGTGAAGTGGCATTCCTCGGACATGTTGTGTCTGCAGGAGGAATCTCTGTTGACCCCGAGAAAATCAAAGCCATTCTAGACTGGAAATCACCCACCAGTGTGACGGAAATCCGAAGTTTTCTCGGACTAGCAGGTTATTACCGCAAGTTCGTTGAAGGATTTTCCAGTATAGCCAAACCCATGACCCAGTTGTTGAAGAAAGATAAGAAGTTTGAATGGACCCAGAAGTGTGAAGATAGTTTCCAAGAACTGAAGAGAGACTGACTTCAGCCCCAATCCTAATCATGCCAGACGTCACCAAGAGTTTCGACGTGTATTGTGATGCTTCACGTCTCGGACTTGGTTGCGTTCTGATGCAAGAAGGAAAGTTGTGTCGTACCTGTCTCGACAGTTGCGACCGCATGAAGAGAATTACCCAACCCATGACCTGGAGTTAGCAGCTGTGGTTTTTGCTTTGAAAACATGGCGACCCTATCTTGTGGGTCATCGCTGTGAGGTCTATACAGATCACAAAAGCTTGAAGTACATTTTCACTCAGAAGGAGTTGAATCTGAGGCAGAGAAGGTGGATGGAATTGATTAAGGACTATGATGTCGGAATTCATTACCATCCCGGAAAAGCCAACGTAGTTGCCGATGCCTTGAGCCGGAAGCCATGCACCCTGAATACCCTAATCCAAGCAGAGCAGCCAACCTTATTTAAGGAGTTCGAAGATTTCGGACTTGAATTGGTTAGCCATGGATATCTTGCCAACCTAGAGTTAGCCCCAACCCTGTTGGACCAAATCAAAGAGGCCCAGAAGGGTCATGAGAGTATTGAAGGTATTAAGAAAAGGTACCCCTTGATAAAGCACCTGGTTTTGCCATAGATGCTGAAGGAGTTCTGAGATTCAAAGGACGCCTATGTGTGCCCGATGATAAGGAACTTAAAGGTCTAATCCTGAAAGAAGCCCACGATACCCCATACTCGATCCACCCCGGAGGAACCAAGATGTACCAAGATCTTCGTGAGAAGTTTTGGTGGCATGGAATGAAGCGGGAAATTGGATCTTTCGTGGCCAAGTGTGATAATTGTCAGCGAGTCAAAGCAGAGCATCAGCGCCCTGCCGGATTGCTCCAACCCCTCAAGACCCCCGAGTGGAAATGGGATGAAATTGGAATGGATTTTATCACCGGACTTCCTAGGTCAAACCGAGGCCATGACTCAATTTGGGTCATCGTTGATCGGCTGACCAAAGTTGCCCATTTTATCCCCGTCAAGACCACATACACCGGGGCCCAGTTAGCAGATTTATATATGTCCCGGATAGTAAGCCTACACGGAGTTCCCCAGAGAATTGTATCTGACAGAGGCACGCAGTTTACCTCACGGTTCTGGAAAGCTCTTCATGAAGCCCTCGGAACACACTTATCTTTCAGCACAGCCTATCACCCCCAGACTGGAGGACAGACCGAGCGAGTAAACCAGATTCTGGAAGATATGCTTCGTGCATGTGTCCTAGCCTATGGCTCTAAATGGGAAGATTGCCTTCCATTTGCAGAGTTTTCCTATAACAATAGTTATCAGTCCAGCTGCAAATGGCCCCATTTGAAGCACTTTACGGCAAGAAGTGCGTACACCTTTGAACTGGTCCGAGACGGAGAAGGAAAAGTGTTTGGACCAGATACCCTCCGTGAAGCCGAGGAACAAGTCCAACTTATCCGTGAACGTCTCAAAACTGCTCAATCCCGTCAGAAAAGTTATGCTGATCCCAAGCGTCGTGATGTCACCTTTCAACCTGGAGATTTTGTCTATCTTCGGGTGACACCACTCAAAGGGATGCAACGTTTCCATGTCAAAGGAAAGTTGGCACCCAGATATATTGGACCTTTCAAGATTCTTGCCCGTCGCGGAGAAGTAGCCTATCAGTTAGAGTTGCCCCCAGAATTATCGGAATTTCATGACGTCTTCCACATTTCTCTGCTCCGGAAGTGTCTTGAAGTTCCTGACCAGCCCGATGTTTTCAAGAACATTGACCACCACTCCATTGACCTGAACCATGATCTGACTTATCGTGAGAGACCGGTCAAAATTCTCGACGAAGATATTCGTCTCACCCGGAGGAACAAGATCAAGTTTTATAAAGTCCAGTGGACTAATCACTCTGAAGAGGAAGCAACTTGGGAACGTGAGGACTATCTTAGAAGCGAGTTTCCCAACCTCTTTAGCACCTAAGCCTAGAAATCTCGGGACGAGATTTATCCTAAGGGGGGAAGGATCTGTAACATCTCAAATTGTAACCCTGGTTTATTAGTCAAAATTGTGGGCCAACAAAAACTTTTGTTATTCTTGTGTGTTTGTTGCTTGTGCTTGTTTGTGTTGGAGTGTTTGCTAAATTAAAAATGTAAAGAAAAGAAAAGAAACCTAATAAAAAGATCTCACATAAAATCATGTGACACAAGTCACACAAAAAAAAATTTCCTCTTATTAGGAAAATCAAATTTTTTTCCAAAACAAAATTCAGTGGGGTGACATGTGATCACTCTCTCTTGTTCTCATATTCTTTTCCCTCTCCAAAAATATTTCTAAAAATCCTAAATTCAAATTCCATTTCTTTCTTGAACTCTCCAAATCACAAAATGTGCTATGTTGCACATATCCAATAAATTCTAGCATCATACCAAAAATCCCTACTCTATACCTATGAATCAAGTATGGAATTAAATTCAAGAAAATTGAATTTAATTTTCATTGAGACGATTCATCGAGCACGTGGTGGGCACTGCCCGTGTTCATCCTCAACTCCACGAAACCGAAATCAAATCGATTGATTTGGTGGATCCCTGCATCCCCTTGCTTGCTCCACACTCTCCCCTCACTCCCCTCGATCACCAGAGCAAGTTGGAAGCGTGCCACTTTGGTTGTTTTGCTCGTGGCCGCCGCTGTCCGCACGCCACCGTGCTGTCCACCCCTGGCCGTCGACGAAATCGTGCGGAGGAGGCACCCCGCTGGCCCAGCCCTGCACCCTTGCGTCCTCTCACCCTCACCGCACCCGTCTGGACGGAGGTGACCACGCCCTGATGCCCTGAGGAGCCGTGCGCCAGCCGCCATGTCAACGCTCGCCAAGCTCTGGCCGCGCGTGGACGCCGACGCCGTTCCTCTTCTCCACGCCACCCCAGCTCGCGTGGCTCGTCGCAGACGCACCTCTGCCACCCAGCAACCTCAGGGACACGTCCCCGTCGGCCCTCGTGGCCTGCAGCAGCCCCAATCGATCCGTCCACTCCGCGGACGCGCCATGGACGCCGTGCCGTGTCGAGCTCGCTCTCGCAGCCGCGCGTGCACCCCTCTACCCCTACGCCCTAGCTAGACACCCTACGGTCGTCGCCGTGCAGCACCGCCATCAATGGCGTGCTTCCCCCTTCCCAGACCTCTCCTACGCTCAGCCCACCGCACGCCGTGGTTCGGCTATAAAACGACCACCGCACCCGTGCCTCCACACCTCACCACCGCCCATTCCAGCACCCCTCCCTCACTCTCCACCCCTCAGTGCACCGCTAGGAGAGCGGTGACACTGCCCCGCAAGCCCAGGCCGCCTCGAGCGTCCTCGATTTCTCGCCGGAGTCGAGGAAGAGGTCGAGCACGGACAGGTCGTTGCTCGCTTCCCCTCTCCCCTCTCTGGCCCATCCTAGCCTCACCATTACCCCCGCACTTACCCGCCGCCGTTTCCCCGTGTTTGGTGCACAGACGCGGAGCAGAAGGAGCACCGGAGTTGCAGCACGGCCGCGGAGGTGGAGTTGCTCGCCGTCGCCGCCAGAAGCTTCCCCAGCAAGCACACCTCATCCCAGAACTTCCCCACGATCCCGCCATCGATCCACCTCTTTCCGCAGCCTCCCGAGCCCTAGGTAAGTTTCCCCGTGCTTCTCGCCGTCGCCGGAGCCGCGGCGCCGCCCGTCTGAGGTCGTCGATGACCGCGAGCTCCAGGCGCCGTTCGATCGAAGATCAACGGTAGCGTACCGGTTCGCGTAATTAGTCGCTGACTGGTGGACCCCACCCGTCAGCATTTTAAATTTAAAACGCGCGCGCGGAACGTTCCGTTGAGTCGCTGACGGGCGGACCCCACCCGTCAGGGATTTCAACTTTTCCAGCGTTTTAGAATTTCCAAATTCCACTGCTTTTCAGTACTGGATCTAGATTGGAAATTCAATAACTTGAGTTCTAGGAGTCCAAATAAATCAAACCCAACTGTTCTGGAAAGCCTATAAAATTCTTTAACTCACCCAAGTGGTCTCATCTCATTTAATTAAATAATAAAAGTGCACTAATAAAAATGCTCCAGAAGGTTTAAAACACCAAACCATTTGTTTCTGGAGTTATATTAATCCAATTGACTTGAAACCAATTTTGGTAGACTTGCTTTAGGATCTTTTAGCTCCCCAATTTTTGGTAGAATTAATTGGGTAGTGTAAAATCCTTAGCCCTTGGTTGAACTTCAGTGCACCCTTCTGCACTAAAACAATTAGTGTGAACTGTTGGTAGATCCAATTGGTCTAAAACCAATTTTGTTAGGTCACACTCAACCAAGGTTAGATACCCCTAAAAGGATTTAATTTTTGGAGCAACCAAATTTGTTTGGTAGCTAAAACTTGTTTAAAACCCTTCTGAACTAAAACAGATGTGTAGGGAGTTTTGTAACTCCAAATGATCCCAAACAATTGGGTGATCTTCTACACACCAGTAGCTATCCATAGAATTTTAGTTTGAATTTTTGTGACAAACATAGATTAAATGGTGAATTAATTAGTGTACAACTAGTTTCTGCCTTAGTTTGAAATTAATTAAATAAAGTTTAAATTCAATCAATTTGAAACCACCTTGTGTTGCTTGATGTGTGCAGTAGCTATGTGTAGCAATTGTGATGTTGTGATGATGCTTGAGTTAGTATAGTAATTGTTTGTATCGCTTGTTTGACGTTAGACGAAAACGCTGCCGGAGTCTTCGAGGAAGGGGAGTACTTTGATCAGCAGGAACAAGACCCCGAGAACTTTGCTGAGCAAGGCAAGCTACTTCACTGAGCTTGCATTTATATACATCTATTTTAGTCTCCAGAGTTATTCCAAGGAATCAATGATTTTAGAAAAAAAAAATCCCTTTGCAAAATACCTAAAAACTATTTTTGCCACCTTATGTAGAAGTATAAAGTAGTTATTTAAAACTATAAGTTGGGAAAAACAATGTTTCTCAAAACTCCTTTGGAGGTACTTGGATGAAGGTGAAATGCCGAAAGGTCGGTATTAAGTTGGAGAATGGTGGTGTTGTTTTGGAAAAGTGCACATTGTGTCCTAACACTATGGCGACCAACCAATAACCGGTGCGACCACATTTACCCACATATGGGCACGGGCGTAGTCATATAATTTGCTCGTGTTAGTACTAGATGCCTCAACAACGAGGATGACCTCGTTCCATGAGGGGATGGTTTGGTGACCTACCCCCTGACCTGGGTCCTCTTCATTGAAGTCTACCGGAAGCCGGTATGAACATGTCGGAGGAAGAGGATTGAAGGGCTCCCTTGGGTCCGCCGGACAGAATTACGAGTCCTCACACTTAGTTTCTGAGGATTTGAGTGTCGATGGAAAGTGTCGTAAAGGCAGGGTCCTATACTAGCATGAGCAAAGGACAGACTATGGCCGGGAACTCAACTTCGCATACCTCTGGTATGGCGGGACGTGGCTGACACGATGAGTGACCGGATGGGTGTGGGAAAAGCGTGCTACCTCTGTAGAGGGTAAAACTATTCGAATAGCCGAGTCCTCGGATATGGACAGTTGGGAGGCTGTTTTAAGACCATGTGCAAATTTTATAAAATATTGAGTTTTGAAAGGAAAATGAAGTAGAAAAAGGTTGCATACCTGTACCAATGAGTTGGTACGAGGTTGTGATGGGTTTGGGAACCATGATTGGAATGTGGTTGGATACCGGATGAGTTTCGGGGAAACAGCTAAAATGATGTCTTCTTAAAGGATGGTTGTAAAAATTTCTTCTTCCCCTTTTCAGAAAAGGCTTTCTTTAAGTCGTTTCGAAGCTAAGTAAAAGTTTACAATCTAAAACTAGTGCTTACTCTAGTTGGGGTAGTTTGCGAGTACATTCAAATGTACTCATATTGGTTTCGTCCCTGGCTATTGTCTTAGCCAGTTTTCGAGGAGCCCTACGTTGAAGAGGAGTTCGGCGACGTCCAGGCGAACTAAGATCTTCATAAGTCAGCTGCCTGTCGGGTGTTGTCGAGATGGTTTAGCCCTACTACCGTAGCTTCCGCTGAATAAAGATGATTTGGCCCTTGAAGGCACCTATGTATAATTAGGCCGGTATGGCCAGGGTTGTAAGACTTTAAACTCGGTATTGTATGGATGTAAACTTTGGTATTCAGTTCGGATTATGTGCAACGACAGACTGATCACGGGATCGTTGCGTTGAGCATAATCGGGTATTTCGGACAGCTAGTCCGGGGTCCCCACAGGTTGCTGTAGATTTTTAAGGTTCAGCTTTGTCATTAGTTCATATCATCTTATTTAGCTTCAGCTTCTCATGCTACATTATGGTGATCTATTAAGCTTACTGCACATGTCAAATGATGTTCATATCATCTTGTTTCAGCTACATTATGGAGTATTAGTTCATATCATCTTGTTCAGTTTCAGCTTCTCATTGTGGAATACCCTGTTAGGCTTAATGCACAAGTGGAATGCCATATAAGCTAAAATAGTTGTTGTTTATTCCTTGGAACAGATTGTGTACTGTCAAAAATACTCCTTGCTTTTTCAGTTAATCAAATTTATAACTCTCCGGCAGATCTTTATGGTGCCTCTGCACAGCATGTTCTTGGTCTTCTTCTTCTGGAATGTGGTCTGGCTCCGCAGCATGTTCTTGGTCTTCTTCTTCTGGAATGTGGCCTGGCTGAGCAGCTTGTTCTTGGTCTTCTTCTTCTGGAATGTGGCCTGGCTGAGCAGCTTGTTCTTGTTCTTCTGGAGTATGTGGACTGAAGTTGAGATCCAGAACCCTCTCTCCATCATCCTGCTCTTGTGGAGGAGTGAAGTTGATATCAAAGAGGACCATCTTGTCCTATGGTGGACTGGGCAACCTGCAGAAAAGCAATTGAGGAGTATTTAGTTTCTCTGAAATTGATAGCTCACAGCTACATCACAACTAGTGTGTAATAAGAAGAGAAAAGCAGAAAGAAAGAAACAAACCAACAAACAAACAGCTGGAGGTACTATTTCTCATAGTATTGCTAAGTACGTTTTCGTCTTGTATTTCGGAAATGCAAATGTTATCTTCTCACATGAGTATGTTTTGTTCACAAAGAGGCCACTTAGGGATAATTCTATTGTTTCTTTTCCATGTTAGTTTGATATTATTTGGTTTCAAACAGACAAACAAACAAACAAGTGTTTCCTGTTGCTAACTGGTGGTGAGCATACATTGTTTCTGTGCAGAACAAGTGTGGTGTGTGGAATGCAATTATATTCTGCTTTGAGCTTTGGACAAGTGTGGTGTGTGGAATGCAATTATCTAACTGTGACACAGGCAAGTTGAGTTCAGCTAAGTTCATGTTTTATTTCTTGTTAAGTTCAGTTAAGTGCAGTACCAAGCAAGCTCACACTAATCCTAGCAAGAAATCCTACAAGTACATACTCCTTGTGCTTGTACCAGAATTGTTGTGCTTGGTCTCCTTGTGCCGTTGTTGGTTGTTGCCAGTAAGTTTGGTAAATTTTCTACTCCAGAATTCTGTTATCTGTCGCATAAGGACTACATACCAGAACAAGGCAATTGCTGAAACGGTTTCTGGGGTGGAGTTAGATGTACAGTACAGGACTCATGTTTTATCTTCAGGATTCATGTTGTGGTAAAATTTTGACCGTCAATGTTTCTCACACCTGCTGGTCCAGTGAGGCTACTGTAAAATTTTGAGTAGAAGTGACTGTCAATCTATCTTACACTGCCCAATTTTTTCCTGAAAGTTTCTAGGCATTACTGCTACTGAACTGTGTATACTTCAGCTCAATTGTGTATGATTTGAACTTGCAGGGATTTTGCTTGGGGAAAACTAACCAAAGCGATGGTGGGAGCAGAGGGGAAGAGGCCTCGAGCAGACGAGCACAGCCGGCGGGAGGAGGAGATGATCAGCAGCGGCTTGGACGTCCGGGACAGGGCCTGGACATCGAGATTGACAGCTCCTTCCTCTTCCACGGCCTGGAGCTGTACAGCCAGCGGAGATGGAGGCACACGGCGGCCGGCAGAGGAGCTTGGGTGCTCTGGAGGCTTGGCCGACGAGGAAGAGGCCACGGAGGGCAAGCTCCACGTCGGGACGGGAACAAGGCGAGGGGGCCAGAGCGGGAACAGGAGCGGCGGTACTCCCCTCGGTGGCCGCCGCCGGATCGCTCGGTGAAGCCCAGCTCCGTCCCCCTCCTCCCCTCGGTGGCAGCCGCCGGATTCGCGCGGCGATGTGAAGGGGAAGCGGCCGCGATGGGAAGGGGAAGCGGCCGGCGGTGGGATCCCTCCGAGGGAGCCTCCCAACTGCGGGCGGAGCCGCCGCGGACTCGCTCTCTCCGGCGAGCTGCGGACAGCTGCGGTCGTCGCGAGGTGGAGCAGGACGAAGATGGACTTGATTTCAATTCATTTCGAACTTGCGGGGGGTTTTTGTAAAAAAAATTAAAACAAGGTCCGCCCAGTAATTCGGGTCGGAGGGAGTATTTCCTTCTTCCCAAAGAATATCTTCTCAAAAGATCAAATAATATGATTCTTCCAAGTGCACATTTCTAGCCACTATGATTAGCGTGCCTAACCATGTGGGGCACCTGTCCCTGATGTTGGCAAAAAAGGCCAGCTCGCTAATTACCAGGTTTAACACGGTTGCGTTAGTTTAAATTCATCACCAGCCTAATGATGTAGATTTGATGCTCACGATTCGACTAGGAGGACAGCAAATATTTTTCAGTTTATTATTGAGACGAATGTTTATTATGGGCTACATAAAAATGACAAAATCTTATATTTTAGGAATTTAAAATTGTGTATGCCGAGATCCACACATTTGTCATTTTCAGCCAGATCAGATGTAAATATTTCAAATTGAGATTTTACATATTTGTGGGATATATCATTTTTTTTTCAAATTTTTTTTTTACAAGTATGATTTATTTATTTTAAAATAAAGGAAACAATGGATTACGGAACCAGAAATCGATTATGGAGCCAGAAATCTCCTACTCGATTATGTGTAGGGTATTTGTAATTCCAATCGGTGGATGGTTACAGGTTTTTATTTATGCCGTTGATGGTTACAGGTTATTAACGTACGACTAGACTACTAGCGCTAGCACACAGGTTTGGGGCACATCGAGGGCGACGTTTCTGGAGCGGCCTCTCTCCGTTCATGTCAGGCAGTGGACCCCGTCCATGTCTGTCGGACAAACCAACATGGTTCCCGTCGTTCTCGCCGCGGTGTAGCCACGTACGTGGCCCGCGTCTGCCTTCGGGCCACCACGGCATGGCACCGCCGGTCCGCGGGCCAGCCCAAAACAGAAAAGACCAAACCGCTCCGTCGTCCATGGTTATGCAGCTCCATCCGGCGCACGGTATCGCCTGAGCCCGTATGCGCGCCCGCGCCGAACCAGTCTCCGTCACCTCTCGCCACGTCGCCGTGCCCGCGCAAGCATATATGCCAGCCTCCCCCATTCGTTTTCTCCACCCACCCAGCTCGCACACCTTCTTCTTCCCGCACGGCGAAGCTTAGCTCGCTCTGTTCAGCTCAGGCGCGGCCTTGCTCTAAAGTCACTTACACAAGCATACTCCATGGCGGTCTCTGTAGCCTGCGGCTGCTCCTTCTTCTTCGACGCCGAGCCGCTCGGCGAGGCCTCCATGCCGGCGCAAGACGCGTGCGCGCTCTGCACCAAGTCGCTGGCGCGGGACAGCGACGTCTTCATGTACAGGGGGGACACGCCCTTCTGCAGCGAGGACTGCCGCGACGAGCAGATGCGGCACGACGCCAGGCAAGCGGCCAAGGCCCGGAGGCAGAGGCTGTTCTCTTCCGCAACGGAGTCCGGGCGTGGGCACCGGGACGGGAGTCCAGGGAGGTGTCAGTCGCGAGCTAACCGGCGAGAGCGCGAGGCTGCGTACGTGAAGAAAGGCTATGTTTGACAGTTTGAGCCAGCAGAGCAGGCAGCAGCCCTGCAGGATCTGCGCGCACGAAGCTGCTGGAGATCGCTGCTAGCTGATAGCTCGAGATCGAGGAAAGAAGCTGCCTTGGTTGGAGAAGCAATCAAGCAAGATTAATCACGCTTAAGAGGTGGGGGTGGATTGGATCTGAAGATGGCAATCGAGCAAGATTAACCGCGGCTTAAACTTAGTTCGGCTATGTGATGTGAGGAACCTTGCTTAGTTTTGGTAGTTAACATTTGGTATGAGCCGAGGTTAATCTTGTAAACCGACTATGTAAATTGTGCATATATATACATGAGATATTAGCCGAGGCAAGCCATCGAGCTGCCCGCATCTATTCCAATTACATGGTATCAGAGCACGTTCGCTCCTAAACCTTAACCCTAGCTTCTCCTTCTCCCTCCCTCCTCCACCGCCATGTCTCCCGACGAGATCGCTGCCAAGCTTCGCGAGATCGAAGCGAAAGAAAAAGATCTAGCCCGCCGCGCTCAAGAACTCGACGCACGCACCACCTCCCTCAATTACCTAGCCGCCACTGCCGATCAAAACGGCAAGCTCGCCACGGCCGAAAACACCATATCTTCCCCTCCTATCCAACCTACATATGCGATATGCCACCTCCACCAAACTTGTTCCAATCACCCTCGATCTCAACGCCGGCAACTACACCAACTGGCGCGAGCTCTTTCGCGTCGCCCTTGGCCGCTATGGCCTGACAGCTCACGTCGTCGGCAACGCCGATGCTACTCCCTCCGATACCTCGCCGTCTTCATATTGGGCGCGAGATGACTTCACGGTGCTCTCCTGGATTTACGGCTCCATCTCCATCGACCTCCTTGGCATCGTCATGCGGCCCGGCTCCACCGCCCGCACCATCTGGGACGCCATCGAGAACCTGTTCCGCGACAACAAAAAACACCGAGCCATCCAGCTGGAGGCGGAGTTCCGCAACACCCTGCAAGGCGATCTCTCCATCAGCGACTACTGCGCCAAGCTCAAAAACCTAGCCGACTCCCTCACCGACGTCGGCCAGGCCATCAACGACGAGACCCTTGTTCTCACACTGCTTCGTGGTCTCAATGACTCTTATGCGCACTTGCGCTTGTTCCTCCCGTTTCAGGTTCCCTTCCCGTCGTTCCTGCAGACACGATCGGCTCTCATCCTCGAGGAAACGCAGAAGAAGACTAACGCCAAGAACGCGCGTTAACCGCACTCTGGGCATGCGGTAATAGCATCCTGCCCCATGACGGGGGCGGCCCTCCACCTCCTCCAGCTCCAGGGGGTGATTGCTCCGGGGGCGTTCACGCCGGGGGCGACCGTTCCGGCGGTCGCGGCTCTGGCTACTTCACCAACTACGTCGGGGGCGACCGTGCCGGCGGCCGCGGCTCTGGCGGCTACTTCAACAACTATCGCGGCGGTCGCGGCCGCGGCCGTGCAGGACGTGGACGTGGTCGTGACAGCCCACGGCAGTTCAATCCTTGGACTGGCGCCCCGACACGTGCAAATCTTCAGCAACATCCGGCACCATGGCAACCTCGTACACCGGCGCCTTGGCATTCTCCCGATCCAGGTCTACTTGGCGCTCCCCCGGCTCTCGCGTCACCTCAAGCCTACACCGCCTACGTCAACCAGCCGCCGCCACCACCGGCCTCTCATCCGCCGGCTCTGGATCCCGCGCTCATCACCGCGCTGAACAACATGCAGCTTCCCGGCAACGATTGGTGCATGGACTCCGGCGCATCCTCGCACATGGCATCTGATTATGGTAATTTCACCTCTCTCACACCTTGCTCTTCTCAACTTGTCACCGTCGGTAACGGCGCCACTCTTCCTACTACCCATATTGGCTCTCAAAATATACAATCTCACACTAAGCCTCTTTATCTTCGCAATATACTTGTCGTTCCTCACATTATCAAAAATCTTATTTCTGTTCGCCAATTCACTGCTGACAACAATTGCTCTATCGAATTTGATCCCCTTGGTTTTTCTGTGAAGGCCCCTCCTACCGGGACCGTGATTCTTCGATGCAATAGTCCCGGCCCTCTCTACACCATGTGTCAAGCTCCTCGCCATGAAGCCCTCACCGCCCACCACTCCACCGAGCTTTGGCACCGCCGTCTCGGACATCCCGGCCTTCACACCATGAATCGTCTTCACCAACAGCAGCACATCCCCACAAAAAATTAGGATCCTCTCTATGTCACGCTTGTCAACTAGGAAAAAAATGTTAGACTACCGTTTTTTGCTTCAACATCCATTACCACTAGTCCTTTTGAACGTTTGCATTGTGATCTTTGGACTTATCCTGTACCCAGTTCGTCTGGTTTTTGCTACTATCTTATTATCGTTGATGATTATACCCACTATTTCTGGAGTTTTCCTCTTCGCAAAAAGTCTGACGTCTATGCTACTTTTGTTGCATTACATGCTCTTGCCCGCACCCAATTTAACCTATCCATTCGCTCTGTTCAATGTGACAATGGCAAAGAATTCGAAAACACCAAACTTAACACCTTCTGTACAGCTAATGGCATACTTTTTCGTTTTTCCTGCCCATACACATCTCAACAAAACGGCAAAGCCGAACGAGCCATCCGCACCACCAATGATGTTATTCGTACTCTCCTCTTTCAAGCATCCATGCCTTCTTCCCAATGGGCCGAAGCTCTTCACACTGCCACATATCTACTCAACATCCGACCCACGGCTGCCCTAAACCATAACACACAATTCTTCTCTCTTTTGGCCAACATCCACGCTACGACGACCTTCGTGTTTTCGGTTGTCTATTCTATGTCAATACTGCATCCACTGCAAAGAACAAACTTGTCCCTCGTGCCACTCGTTGTGTCTTCTTAGGTTACCCCTCTCGGCATCGTGGCTACCGATGCCTTGATCTTCAAACCCGCCGCATACTCATCTCTCGTCATGTTACATTCGATGAACACACCTTCCCATATGCTCTCTCGAACACATCCAATACCACCGCACCAAACACTGATCCCTTGGATCCACACCTCCAAACACTACCCATCTCCATACCTACAACACCCTTCACTATAACCGCTAACAGCCCGATCCCTCCAACCCCAACACCTCCCACCTCATCTGCCGCGGCAGCCCACTCTCCCGCGTCGCCGTTATCTGCCGCATCTAGCCGTCCTGATGAGCATACTGCGCCCCCATCTCCACCTCAACCAACCGTTATACCATCGCCCAGCCCATCTCCAACCACCGTTCCACCACCACCTAGCCCACCGCATCATCGTACTAGACGAACAACCGGACGTCTTCCTGGTCCCCCAGACCGCCTAAACCTCTCTGCCATTACATCATCCCCTATACCTCATAATTATTTAACTGCTCTCCACGATCCTGCCTGGCGTCAAGCAATGCAGGACGAGTATGATGCACTCATGCAAATTCAACGTGGACACTTGTCCCTCCTCCTCACGGCGCCAATATTGTCACTGGCAAATGGATCTTCCGCCACAAATACAACTCCGATGGTTCCCTTGCACGTCACAAAGCCCGGTGGGTCGTTCGGGGTTTTACTCAACAACCCGGTGTCGATTTCGACGAAACTTTCAGCCCTATTGTCAAACCAGCCACCATTCGGATTGTCCTCTCTCTCTTGCTCTCTCTCAGTCCTGGCCCATCCATCAACTTGATGTTAAAAACGCCTTTCTCCATGGAAATCTCACCGAAGAAGTTTACAGCCAACAACCTTCAGGCTTCGTTAATTCTCAGTTTCCCTCCATGTGTGTTGTCTTCATAAATCCTTATACGGTCTCAAACAGGCACCCCGGGCTTGGTTCCAACGCTTTGCATCTCATGCTAGATCGATCGGTTTTCTTGAATCTAAATCCGATGCCTCTCTCTTTACTTATCATAAGAGTGATCACACAGCTTACCTTCTTCTTTATGTTGATGACATAATCCTAACAGCCTCCTCTCCTATTCTCCTTCGCGAAATTATTACTACTCTTGGCTCTAAATTTGCCATGAAAGATCTCGGACCCTTGCATCACTTTCTAGGCATCTCTGTCACTCGCACATCCACCACACTCCATCTCTCTCAACGACAATATATTCTTGATGTTCTCTCTCGGGCTGGCATGAGTAACTGTCATCCTTCTCCTACACCGATTGACACAAAAGCCAAACTTCCAGCCTCGGCTGGACCTCCCTACTCTGACCCCTTCCATTACCGTAGCCTTGCCGGAGCACTACAATACATCACTCTCACACGTCCTGAAATTTCATATGCAGTTCAACAAGTCTGCCTTCACATGCATGAACCCCGTGACTCCCATTTTAATCTTATCAAACGAATTCTGAGATATCTTCGCAGGACTCTTGATCTCGGTCTTGTTCTTCACTCTTCCTCTTCTCACAATCTAATTGCCTACTCGGATGCCGATTGGGCTGGGTGCCCGGATACACGACGGTCAACCTCGGGATTTTGTGTGTTCTTAGGAGACAACCTCATATCATGGTCTTCACGACGACAACCAACTGTGTCTCGCTCGAGTGCTGAGGCTGAATATCGTGCTGTTGCTGCCGTGGTTGCTGAAACTTGCTGGATTCGTCACCTTCTCATGGAACTTCGATGTCCAATTAACACTGCGACAGTTGTTTATTGTGACAATGTGAGTGCTGTATATTTGTCTGCCAATCCAGTTCAACACGGCCGGACTAAGCATATTGAGATAGACATTCACTTTGTCCGAGAGAAGGTTGCCATTGGTTCGGTTTGTGTTCTTCATGTCCCATCCAACTCACAGTTTGCGGATATTTTACCAAAGGGTTGCCCACGGATTATTTCATGAGTTTGCATCCAGTCTTCACGTCAGTAAACCTCCAAGCTCAGACTGCGGGGGCGTGTTAGGCAGACCCGATCGGATACGATCTCCCGGAGGTAGTTTTGGTAGTTAACATTTGGTAATCAACTTGGACTCCAAGTTTACTTGTAAACCGACTATGTAAATTGTGCATATATATACATGAGATATGAGCCGAGGCAAGCCATCGAGCTGCCCGCATCTATTCCAATTACACTTTTGTTTTGGCTTCGTGTTACTTCTGTACGAGAGCTAATTTGCAATAGCACTCTCACTTTGTAAACTTTTGTCATGAAAAGGTCTTTATTAGGGATTGTGCCCAGGAACATAAGCTAGATTTCATTGGTATACAAGAAACTTTGAGACGAGATTATCCACTTAGTTTTCTAAAGACTATTAGTGGTAATCAAACTTTGTCTCAAGTGACGGTTAAACCGCTGGATTCCCCCTTTTGGAAAGGTTTGATGAAAGTAAAGGATGACTTCTTCGGTGGAGGTTCCTTTGTCATTGGTAATGGTATGAACACAAGGTTCTGGGAAGACATTTGGCTGGGAGAGTCTACTCTGGCTGCTATATAACATAGCTAACCGAAAACAAGTTTTGGTAGCTCATGCCTTAGCACAACCTCTGAATATTACTTTTAGAAGAACACTCAATTCGCATAAGTGGAAGCAATGGCTGCACTTAGTTAATCGATTAATGGATGTCAATCTTTCAGGGGAACCAGATCGGTTTGTATGGCGGCTGACAAATTCAGGGGTATTCACGGTCAAGTCTATGTATTTAGATTATATGAATGGTCACACTAGATTTCTTAAAAAGTATATCTGGAAAATGAAAGTACCACTAAAAATCAAGATTTTTATGTGGTTTCTGAATAGAAAAGTTATTTTAACAAAAGACAATCTTGCAAAACGGAATTGGAATGGTAACAAGTGCTGTTCTTTCTGTGACAATGAAGAAACAATTCAACATCTGTTTTTGAGTGCCCTTTTGCTAAAATAGTGTGGCGAATTGTGCATATGTATTTTAACATAACTCCACCTAAAAATATAATAAATCTGTTTGGTAGTTGGTTGAAAGGAATTCCAAAGGAAGAGCTTAAACAAATTCGAGTGGGGGTTTGTGCAGTGTTGTGGGCAATGTGGAATGTCCGCAATGACTTTGTTTTTAACAAGCCAAAAAAATCATCTTTTTTGCAGGTTATACCTATGATTACTCACTGGATCCGCTCATGGTCTTTGCTCCAACCAGTGGAGCAACGCCATGTTATGGAGTCTGGATGTACCCGGTTGGAATCAGTCGCCAAGGACTTCTACAACCGTGCAGGGTGGCGTTTTGAGAAGAGAATAGAACTATGAATAATATTTTAGCTTGTTTATTTCTCTTTCGTTGGTTGATACATGTATCGACCCTTTGTGATCCATGAACTGTAATAGACTATTGCAGACCTAAAATAAATTAATAAAGAGGCCATATGCATCACTTTGATGCAGAGGCCGGGACGCCCTTTTCTAAAAAATCAAGTCTTTAAGTGGGAAGGTATTCCAGCAAAAGGAAGATCTGGAGGAATCTTAGTAGGCGTCAACATGGATACATATGATGTGATAGATAAGAAGATAGGAGCTTATTTTGTCAGTATGACTGTCACTAGCAAAGCTGATAATTTCACCTGGCAACTAGTGGTGGTATATGGAGATGCTCAGCAGGATGGCAAAGCTAAATTCTTAATAGAACTAGTGCATGTCATTCGAGCTTCCAGAATACCTATACTAATTGCACGAGATTTTAACATGACTAGGAGGGCTAGCGATAAAAACAAACCTGGTGGTTAAAACAGATGGAGCCCTCTTTTCAATGCGGTCATTGAACAAGGGAAGCTCATGGAGTTAGAATTGTCAGGAAGAAAATACACTTGGTGCAATAACCATGAAGATCCCACGTATGAGCTACTAGATAGAGTGCTAGTATCACCAGAATGGGAAGAGCATTTTCCACTGGTCTGCGTGTCTACTTTGCCTAGTGAATTGTCTGATCACACACCTTTATTGATAAAAGCTGGAATTAAACCTCATGCTCCGGCTAGTTTTCGATTTGAAAATTGCTGGATGCAAAGAGATGATCTTAAGGGGATTGTAGAGGGTGTGTGGAAGAAAACATATGTGGGGGCTGAGCGAATTGATATTTGGCAGAAAAGGCAAACAATGTTGAGGAAAACTTTGAAAGGTTGGGATAGAAATGTTCAAGGTAAATATAAGAAAGAGAGGAAAATACTAGCTGAAAAGTTGGATGCTATAGACCTGAAAGGGGAAGCTATGGGGCTTACCGTCCTGGATAGGGTCGAGCAAAAAACTTTAAAAGAACGCTTCAAAAAATGGTTAGGGAAGAGGAAATTAAATGGATACAAAGATCAAAAGAAATCGAATTAGCGGAAGGTGATCTGAATACCAAGTACTACCATGCGAAGGCAAATGGTAGAAGGAGGAAAACAATGATCACTAAGCTGTTACAGGAAGAGGGAGTGATTGAGGGTCAGAACAACTTGAAAAAATACATTACAGAGTTTTACAAAAAATTGTTTGGACACCCTGAGAGGTCTTCTATTGGGTTTGATGGGACAAACATTAAAAAGATCTCCCTAGAAGATGGAGTGTATTTAAAAAAGGGCTTCACGTTAGAGGAATTGAAGGATGCTGTATTTGGTATGGCTACCAATAAAGCAGCGGGTCCGGATGGTTTTAACGTGGAGTTCTATCAGAAGCACTGGGATTTGGTCAAAATGGATCTGTTTGGACTCCTGATGGATTTTCATGATAGAAAGCTAGACGTTGGTAGACTAAACTACAGTGTGATAACACTAGTCCCTAAAGGAAAGGATGCAGATAAGATTCAAAAGTACAGACCTATCTGCCTTTTGAATGTTACTCTGAAAATTATAACTAAGGTGCTGGTGAACAGACTCACAAACGTAATACAAAAAGTAGTTGAGCCAACGCAGACAGCGTTCCTGAAAGGGAGGTACATCATGGAGGGTGTTTGTGTTTTACATGAAGTTCTAAACGATTTACACAAGAATAAAAAATCGGGAGTGCTTTTTAAAATTGATTTCGAAAAGGCTTTTGATAAAATCAAATGGCCTTTCTTATATCAGGTTTTAGAACAAAAAGGCTTTCCGACAGAATGGGTGGATATGGTGATGAAGTTAGTGGGAGTGAAGGTTAATGGGGAGATTGGTCCATACTTCCCTACTTACCAAGGTTTAAGGCAAGGTGACCCGTTATCACCATTGTTGTTTGACTTGGCAGTAGATGTTTTAGCAGTTTTGGTTTAGAGGGCTCGGGAGCATGGGGATTTACGAGGTTTAGCGACCAATCTATTACGGAAAGGCGTGTCCATCCTGCAATATGCAGATGACACGATCATTTTGTTTGAAAACGACTTGGAGCAAGCTAAATATCTAAAACTGATTCTCTGCTTCTTTGAACAACTCTCTGGACTGAAGATAAATTTCCACAAGAGTGACATTTACTGTATTGGGCAAGCGGTTGATAACAAGGTGGAATTGGAAAAAATTCTAACATGTAACTCAGCTGCTTTGCCCATGAAATATTTAGGAGTGCCGGTAGATAAGAAAAGGCTAAAGATATCGGACTGGGATCCAGCTGGAGAGAAGATGAGAAATAAGCTTTGTCCCTGGCAGGGGAAAATGCTGGTAATGGGAGGAAGAGTGACTCTAATAAATTCTTCCTTGTCAAGTGTGCCTTTGTACATGTTATCCTTTTACAGAGCTTCTGTTGGGGCAAAGGAAAACATGGATGCACCGAGGAAAAAATTTCTTTGGAGTGGAGACAAAGATAAAAATAAATATCACTTGGTTAAATGGCAAACTGTGTGTATGCCAAAAGATCAAGGGGGTTTGGGGATATTAGATTTGGATATAATGAATATAGCACTTTTATCAAAATGGTTGTGGAAACTTTTTAATGAATCAGGACCGTGGCAGGAGATTTTGTCAAATAAATATTTGGGAAAAAGAACGCTTTGTCAGGTTGAGGTAAAACAGGGGGACTCTCATTTTTGGCAAGGGTTAATGGAAGTTAAAAAGCTCTTTTGGCCTTGTTGTAAGATTGACATTGGAAATGGGGAGAAGACGAGTTTCTGGGAAGACATTTGGGTCGCTGATGAAAGTTTAGCGAAAAAATTTCTTAGACTTTTTTCAGTATCGACAACGAAATATTTAACTGTTAAGGAGGTAATAGATGGGGGTTTTGATATTTTGAAATTCAGGAGAGCAAGAGTTGGGGCTCTTAGGGTGCAGTGGAATCAAATGACAGAAATGTTAAATAATGTGACACTCAGTGAAGACCGAGACAAGTTAAGATGGACTCTAACTGCCTCTGGGAACTTCTCTGTAAAATCATTCTATTTAGCAATGCAATTGAGTAACACTGTGCCTTATAAGTTCATCTGGAAAGTTAAGATTCCCTTGCGAATCAAAACATTCATCTGGCTGATGCTTTAAAAAAGCATTCTGACAAGGGATGTTTTGCATCACAGAGGGGGAAATGTGAACTAAAATGTTTATTCTGTGGACACAAAGAATCAATATCTCATTTATTTTTCCTATGTCCTTTAGCCAGATATGTCTGGAATGTGGTTAGTTCAGCCTTAGGGGTTAATTAACTGTCAATTTAGATCGGTTGATCAGTGTATCTCTAGCTGGCTTAGGAGCTATGGGAAAAAGAAAAGAGATTTGGTGGCTGTAGGCATTGCAGCAATTCTTTGGAGTATTTGGAAAGCTAGGAATTTGGCATGTTTTCAGAATAAGTGGCCTGATGAGCCCTGTTCTGTTATCTTTCAGATTTGTATGTGGATTCAAACTTGGAGCTCTTTACAGGTGAAACAGGAAGGAAAGGACAGACTTCTCTACTGCGCTAATGTGATTGAGAAGGTGGCGATGGAGGTGTATGGAGCGAGAAGTAGTTGGAGACCATGGATCCCAAGACTGGAAGGTTGAAGGCTGGTTTTCGCGTGGTGTGCTGTTTCCATCGCTGGAGTTTTTCTGAACCTTGTCTTTTTCCTGTTTTCCCTGTACAAGAATGTAAGGATCGAAAAACCTGTCGTTGCTCTCCGTTGTGTGGGGAGCGTTGTGTCTGGTGTGTTGTGTGTGTAAGGTGGATCTTGTAGCTGGTTTCGTTAATGAAATCGGGGGTGACCCTTTTATCTAAAAAAAACTTTGTAAACTTTTCAAGCCAATCGATAGAGAGCACAGTGCTCTGACACTACATCAGCGCAGCGTGTTTAGGGCCTCTTTGGACTGTAGGAACTTCAAGAAGATTTTCATAGAATTCCAATACATAGAATTTTTTCTATGGATTGCCTTTGGTTTAAGGAATGGTGTTCAAAATCCTATGGATTGTATTCCTTATCTCAATTTCATAGTAATTTGAACATTCACTTCAAATTTTAGACTCCAGTATGCAGAATCGAGACACTTTTCCCGTGTGTTTCCTGCATTTTATCCAAGCGACGATTCCAGCAGTTTTTCTCTGTTTTACAATGTCTGTTTTTGCACTTGTAAATCCGTGAAATTCATGTGTTTTTCATATGCCTGCGTTTTCTACCCCGTGATCCAAAGAGGCTCTTGCTATTCCGTCGACGAAGAAAGCGAGATATATATCGTCCCTTCTGCCTTGTTCTACCTGCTTCAGTTTGTGAATCGTTGTAAATGGTAGAACGACAGATGTATGTTTATGGAATTCTCAATCAGACAATTAGTCATTGTTGCTTAGGCTACCCATAATAAGAGTAACATAGCTAGTAACATGTATACCACCTAAGACAAAATATGATGTGTCAACTAATTAATGAGAATATAGACAAATAAAGTAACATATGTACTCCCATTATAATATAAAAATTATAATACAAGAATGAAAAATTATAATACAAATATCTTTGAAATATGGGATACACAAAATAACAATTCTTTTCATATTTTTTGGAGATTTGAAAGTGTGTATATCCAGATCTACACATGGAAAATTCAGTTTGGCACCCGCGATTTTAAAAACTTATTTTGAAATGTAAAAAAAATTGCAACTACATTTTCACATTGTATATGTTCACAAATTTATTGGGCGGAAAATCGATATTTTCTGTGTCCTGTGGCAAAACACAAAAAATGTCTCGCGAAAATCCTTATTTTAGCACCAATTTTTTTTCTTTTACACAAGCCACAAAAAATGTCGTTTTATCGTGAAACGACCTTTTGAAGTTAGACAATGTTAAGATCTATGTGCGATTTTTTTTTCGATTTTTTGGCATTTGAAATTGCGTTTTTAGTCCATTTATGAATATAAAGGATTTTGAATCAGAGCGCTAGCCTTCTTTCTAAACAAGAAGCTGACAGAGAAAGTAGCAAATCGATGTATCGAAGGGAAGTGGAAACTTCTCCGTAGACCAGATACCAACACAAATAACATGGGTGTTTTGTATTGTATCGACATGGATGGTTTGTAGGTCTTTCTTGCGGCGGACAGTGGCGGAAGCAGGATTAATCATTAGAGGGGCCAAACATGGAAATAACTACTTAGGTGGGCTAAGCATGAAATTTTCTCTACAATTCTAATCTAAACTAGTCTTATATTGTCGGGGGGGGGGGGGGGGGGGGGGGGTCAAACCCCCCTAGCACAACCACTGGCGGTGGAGGCATCGTGTCATCCGCCTTCTACTTGTTTGCTTCATGAGGAAGAGGCATAATGCCGGCGGGCAATGCCGCCAGAGCGGAGGCGTGGGCTGCGCGAGGGCATCGGGCCACGGCTTTGGCCGTCTCGTGCATTGTTGCGTGGTAAGATGGAAATAAATTTTCATACGCCATTGTGCTTAGTTTGTATCAGGCAGGGCCGTCGATGGCCATGTTCGAACTGATCGATGGAACAGGGCCCCCAAATTCCAGGGGGCCCCCGAAATCCTGCTGCCTAGTATGTAGGTATCAAATTTTGCAACCAGTTTCGTATTTCCTAGTGGCCCAGTTTCAGCAAAAGCAGCCCATTGAAGGTTTCCTTCGCTTTTGCAGCCCACAATCCAGCATACCGGGCCACGATTGATCTCACTCTACTAAAAAAAGGCCACGATGGATCTCGCGTTCTCGGTACCTGGCGCACACGTGAGAAAACGAATCGACGTGATCTCGCTTTCGGCCGTCCGCGACCTTGAGCGAGACCAAGAGAGCCACGGCTGCACGCCGCCACATTCACATCGCCAGATTGGCCGACGAAAATTAAACCTTGCTTCGTCGTTCGCCCATCTAATCGTGTGAAGGTAGGATCGCTGCAACCTGCAAGCCTGCAACCTTGTCTAATCGTGTTAAACTGTTTGAATTGTTTTATTAATTTGTTAATATGAAACAGGACAGATCATGGAGAATTTCAGAAAAACAAAGTTTCAATCCGGTGCGGGCAACTCAGTTGCAAAAGGGTGATCTAGATAGATTTGTTGTGAAGGAGCCTCAAATTAATCCAGGAAATCAAACTCCAAATGCAAATACTAATGTTGTCAGTTGTGACAATTCGATAGAGGTGGATACTCACGCTGAAGAATTGGATGAAGGTGATGCTAACATGGATGATGAAGGCGATGGTGCTAATGTCATGTTAAATATGAGGCCAGTTTGTTGCTTTAGTGGTACTTCTGGTACAAATAAATTTGATATGTCTCTGTATATTGTTAAATATAACAAAGATTGAAATGTAATAAAGTGATTTCTCCTCTCTCTTTTCTCTCTCTTCTCTACAGTAACTTGAGAGCTCCCCACGCGTTTCCAGGCCGAGCCGAAGCTCTCCTCGGCGGCGATGCCGCCGGGGAGTGGCAAAGGCGAGGCTCCGGCCCTCCTCCTATGTATAGTAGGATTAGATCTAGGTGTGCGTGGTTGTGTATGCTTAGGCTGTTGCCGGTGTTGTCCCTTGTGGCATATGGTGAGATGCCGTCCAGGAGTTTGACCTCTGCATCCGCGAGCGGTGCAGGGATTTGGCAGGTCGGGTTCTTCCGTCGGCGGCCATGGTGGCCGGAGGCAGAGATCCAGTCAGGCCGGAGCTCCTTCTTCAATAAGCTCGAATCTCATCTACCTCCCGGCTAGTGTGCCAAGGGGAGGCTCTTCAGCTCCAGAAGCGCGGCGATCCTCGGCTGCTCCGCCCCAAGTGGTGCTGTCCCCGGCGACGGAGTTGCTGCCGTGACTGGAGGCTTCGACGCGACGACGGTGGTCGTGGGACCTGATTGCTTTTCGAGATTTAGTTGTAGGGTCCTGTGTGCAAAAGCTGAGGGCTTGGTTGTAATTTTATTTCTTTGGAGGGTCCTCCATGTAACATGTATGACGACCGCTATGAATTAATGCAGCATCTGGGGCCTTCGAGCCCCTTCCCTGTTCAAAAAAAAAAAATGTAATAAAGTGAAAGTATTTTTAGGTGCTATGCCATGTAAAAAATTTAAATTCGAAGGCCCCATTTTGCGTTTCGCACAGGGGCCTCCAAATTCTGGAGACGCCCTGGTATCAGGTCTTTTTGGATTTCATTATGTTGATTATCTAAGTCATCAAAGGCAAACGTAGATGAGTCGCTGCTTGGTGATAATACTAGCTTGTTTTGGTGCCAAAACCTGTTTGTATACTGTCGTGGTTCTGTTTTCCGAAGTTAACTTACTTATTGATCTTGAACTTGCTACGGCCATTTAATCACTTAATTTCAGCGGCTTGCATTGAGAATATTGCATGATGCTTTTAGTACATATTTCTAGCCTTTTCCTCTTTCATTTTTATTTGGCCACTCCTATGTGGAACATTTAGATATATCCTGGAGTGATACTCATTGCTATATTTGGTCATTAGAGGTATACGTTGAGAATTATGTTGCAATATTATTTTTTACACTTCCGCTTCGGTCCTTCTCCCCTAAACACATCAACGTCCGAGATTGCACGATATCCCTTCGCCATAAACGTATAAACTGCAAACTCAGTACGGCTTGAGCCGAGACTGCAGAATAGGCTCGGCTCGAACTGCATACTTGGCGAGCCCAGCCGGTGAAAAAAGACAGCAAATATGTGGCCATGGGACTTGAACCTGGGTCTCCAGTACGCAGAGCAGGGAACACAACCACTGAACCAACGATATGTAACACATTTTCTTTCTAATAATTTAACTATCTACGCTACTAAGGAAATGCATCGAGCTGAACCTACCTGATCCTACCGAACACGTACGCAGTGGCGGACACACGGCTCCGTTGCACTTGATTGCCAACAGCTAGTTAGTTTTGATCTGGTTTTGGCCTTTCCAGTTTCCATGCAGGCAGCTTTAGGACATGCACGTTTAGGCCATGCATGCATCATGCATGCATGCGCTTGTAGGTAATCAATTTTCAGGCCAATGCCCATAATCAACTTGGGTAGTAGGCCTAGTTAATTACATAGCTATTAACCTGCTATTAGCCCATAAGTTAGGATACTACTTGGCAGCTGGTGCACATATATACCTCATGTATATTGTGAATACATTTGTATAAAATATCGTCAACAAGTAGAGTTGCCACTAATATATTCAGATGCATTCTTTCCAACTGAATCAAAACGCTCGATATACTTTTAATCGGTCATAAAAATCCAAAAAAACTTAAAAGTGGCCTAACCGTGTAAATTGCAAAAACCACCACAACTGGGGCAATGATAACAACCATGTAGAAAAAACCCACCACAAATCGCATGAAATCGTAGGTGTTTAACACATTTGCCCAAATAGTGGTTCTTTTTTTGTTGCAGTTCTCTTGCCTCAACCAAAAGAAACCAAGAGAGTTGAGCAAAAGATGGCCCAAATAAGAAATGTCGGAAAATATGTTATTTCAAATCTTCTCTGGTAAAATACGTTATTCCAAACCACAGTAACTGAAGGAATTATAATAATAATAATAAAATATCGAAAGTCATCCTTTTTTGTGCGACATACCCTTTACTAAAATCCTAGGTCCGCCACATCACGGACGACACTAGCTTTGCAAACAAGAATTTCATTGTTCTTTCCCTCAATAATCATGGAAATTGAGCACCAAATTATTTATAATTAATTCTAAGAAATTAACAACATGAAATTGAAATATAGATGAACCAATTTTTATGAAAAACTTGATAATTATAGCAAGTAATTTCTTCGACCTGCTCGAAATGACCCATTATTTTTTCCCTATTATAGTATGACCAAATTAGGCATACTTAACAAGTAGTTTTGCTTTTTTGACAAGTCCAACATATTATTAATTTTTCGCTCAACTAATGTGCCAAAAAAAGGGCATTCTCACACGTGCAGCGACATGTGGACACACATGGAACACTCATAGACATCTAGTTTTATATCTTCCACCTTTGGGACATGTGGGCCCACATGCAACACTCCTAGCTATATTGCATGTTGTGACAACCACATTAATTACAGTTCTAGGTTAATCTGTCTAGGGCTGGGTCCAGATGTCTAGTAGGTAATATAGGTATGTATCTACCACCTTTGGGATGGGTGGACCCGAATATAGCACCCCTATCCATCTTGACCAAGCATATTCTGAACATGTGGACCTACATGCAACACTCATAGCCATCTAGTTGTATATCTACCACCTTTGGGACATGTGGACCCACACGCAACACTCCTATCTCTTTTGCATTTTGTGGGACCCACATTATAGTTCTAGGTCAATCTGTCTAGGGCATGTGTATGTGGGTCCAGATGTCTAGTAGGTCATATAGGTATGTATCTACCACCTTCGGGAAAGGTGGACCCAAATACATCACCCCTATCCATTTTGATCTAGCACATCCGGGACATTTGGACCCACATGCAACACTCATAGTAGCCATCTAGTTGTATATCTACCACCTTTGGGTCATGTGGACCCACAAGCAACACTCCTAATTTTGTTGCATGTTGTGCAACCTACATGATAGTTCTAGGTCAATCTGTCTAGTTAGGATTGGTGCATGTGGGTCCATATGTCTAGTAGGTCATATAGGTATGTGTCTACCAATCCTGGTACATGTGGACCCCCATGCAAAACCCCTAACCGTTTTGACCTAGCACATCCGGTACATTTGGACCCACATCTAACACTCATATCAATCTAACACTCATATCAATCTAGTTGTATATGAGTTTTTGTCCAAACGGACATGTGAGGTGCCGGATTGATGAGTGTTAGATGTGGGTCCAAATGTACCGGATGTGCTAGGTCAAAACGGTTAGGGTTTTGCATGGGGGTCCACATGTACCAGGATTGGTAGACACATACCTATATGACCTACTAGACATATGGTTTTGACCTAGCTAGCACATCTGAGACATGTGGACCCACATGCAACATTCATAGCCATCTAGTTGTATATCTACCACCTTTTGTTCATGTGGACCCACACGCAACACTACTATCTCTTTTGCATGTTGTGGGTCCCACATGATAGTTCTATCAAACTGTCTAGGACTGGTGCATGTGGGTCCAGATTTCTAGTAGGTCATATAGGTATGTATCTACCACATTTGGGGCATATGGACCCATATGCAAAAGCCCTATCAATATTGACCTAGCACATATGGGACACATGAATCCACATGCAACACTCATAGTCATCTAGTTATATATCTAACATCTTTAGACATGTGCAACACAGTTAGGAGTGTTGCATGTTGTGCAACCCACATGATAGTTTTTAGGTCAATCTGTCTAGATAGGGCTGGTGCGTGTGGGTCCATATGTGTAGTAGGTCATATAGATATGTGTCTACCAACTCTGGTACATGTGGACCCACATGAAAACCCCTAGCCATTTTGACATAGCACATTCGGTACATGTGGACCCACATCTAGTACTCATAGCAATCTAGTTGTATATCTACCACCTTTGGGGCATGTGTACCCAACACTCCCCATTATGTTGCATGTTGTGGGAGACCCACATGATAGTTCTAGATCAAGCTGTCTAGGGCTGGTGCATATGGGTCCAGATGTCTAGTAGGTCATATGGGTATGTATCTACCACCTTTAGGAGATGTGGACCCACATGCAACACCCCTAAACATGTGGAAAATATGGGTTATTTCGAGCAGGTCGAGAAAATCACTTGTTCACAAATGGACCCGTTCGGTCTATGTTTGGGACCCATTTCTAACCAAGAGATTTTTCGAATTTCGCGAGATGACCCTAGTTTTTTCTCCAGGCTAGCTAGACCAAATTATGAATGAATGGAATGTTATTTTGCATTTTGGCAATAGTTTCATACTTTTTAAAATTTTCAATAAAAAATGCTGCGAATAATGGCAAACTGATAGTTATGTGAAATTATAAAATGTTTTCAAAAATTCTGACAAAAACCAGTGATGAACATATATAAATTGTCTACACGCGTGCCAAGTTTCATCGTTATATGAGATTTGTACTGCTCGCTACAAAAAAGACCAAATCACTGATCTAAAAAAACATATTTTGAAATCTCATTTTGACCACTGATTTTGTCTTTTTTGCACAGAGCAATACGAATTTTATTTCACAATGAAAATTGGCACGCATGTAGAATATTTGTATATGTTCATCACTGATTATTTTCAGATTTTTTTTAAAAAACATTAGTATTTTTTTCAAGTTTTTTATTCAGGCACGAGCAGGTGAGGCAATCTGAATTTCTAGTGAAAGAACGATGGAATCTTGTTTGTATAGCTAGTGTCGTACTTGGGTTATGTACGCTCAGGTAGGCCAGCTGGATGTGCTTACTTACCAACGTATAGATTATTAAATATTAATACTAAAATGTGTATTATAGCACAGACACGAAGCTAGTACAGTGGTCGTGCTCCCTGCACTGCGCCTGGGAGACCTGGGTTCAAGTCGCTGTGGCCCATATTTGCTGCCCTTTTTCACTGGCTCGGGGCTCACAAGGTCCGGCTGAATATTTGGCATGCTCGGCTCGGCTAGAGCGTATGGAAGGCAGCAGGCTCGGCTCGAGCCGTACGGAATGCGCCGTATTATACGTTTATGGCAGGGGAAGGCGAAGGACCGAAGCGGAGCTCTATTTTTTATCTCTTTTCCTTTCTATATAGTCGACCATTTAGCAGATGTTTGCTTATGGTCATATAGTTGGAAATATTCATTAATTTTCCGTCTTATTTTCCTAAAAATTCAGAATAAATCTACCATGTTGTTGATGAGAATATTCTTAGTATTCAATTATTTGTGACATCACGGCTCGGTTTTAGCTTACTAGACATAATGACAAGCCATTATCGTGTAAAATTATTTTTCTAACCTTCCTCGTGTAAAATTGACTCCTATCATTAATTTGAATGTCCATCCAACAGCGCATTGATCCACTCATAACTATTGTATGATATTGCTGAATTGTTGTCTTTGTTGTATTCACGTGAAAGTTGTCTAAGATTCTTACCACAGCCATCCTCGAGGCCATGTTGAAGTTGTAGTTGTGGTAGCCAAAATACCAAACTCACGTGGATACACACGCCAAACTGTACCTATGGGAGGCATGCAAGGCAAAATGTACCTGCAGGCGGTCGCACAAAGTTCACCATGTGCAAGATGGTGAACGCACTATCCTGAGAACCGACCCACGCAGCAGGCCGTGTGTGCAACTAACATGGTCGTATTTACCTCTATTTGCGATGTGATTGCTCGAGTGAGCCGACACTTTTCTTATTTTTCTATATTTGCAATCCTACAGTTCCGTTTCAGAGCACATCGATCCGATGCTGCTCTCATACCCACATAGGATGGTTAAAATTCAACAGCAAAACCAATGGGGCCCTGTGCTTTATTTTGCTTCATTTACAAAATTGCATCCCCGATTTCATGTAAAGATACTCTCTTACAAGATCAAACTTTATATTGTTGAGTCAACACATCTACTACCAGCTCATCAGTAGACTCATAACACGACAATGAATATATGAGCAAGAAAGAATATCATCTGTAAAAAAATTATTACTTCAAAATTAGAAAGGAAAGGAAGTTCAGACCTCTCTAGATCATTGCTTAATTTGTCGAAATTCCTTCTTTTCTTTCGGCTATTCTTGCTCGCAATCGACCGTTGTCATGTTTTCTTATGCAATAAATGAGGACATGTGCTTTTGTTTAAGTAAACAAATAAATGAATACGAACGACTATAGCTTTGCTGTAATCGAAACACAACCCTCTCACAAAAGTACTACCGCCGTTCCACAATATAAGCCTTTTTAGTAAGATAGAGTAGCTTACATTTTGGAACAAGGGAGTAGCTGACAGTATAAAAAAAAGGCAAGACCAAGTGGAAACGATCAAAATTGATCCAGACCAAGGAGTGTTTGAACATCTCACGTGTTACTTTTTGGTATACCTACGATGTGTCACTAGTCATCGCCAAGCACCGATGGAAAATTGTGGGAGCCAGCAGAGCAGGTACGAATGATGGCTTGGGTGGAAGATGTGGACGTGCAACAGAAGATGTGCCCGATCAGCACCAGGCAGGCCGTGACTCAGCGCCTATGCCACGCCCTGATGTCGTGTCGACGCCGTCCACGCCCAAAGTAAGGGCATCTCCAGCCGTGCCCCCAGCGCCCCCAGTCGGCTTTTTTAGCGCCGGCGTGAAGGAATTTCTTTCAGTCGCCCCCCCCCCCCCCCCCCCCCCCCCCCAGAACCTCGATTAGCGCCGTTTGGCGCCGTTTTTAGCGCCGGCGCACCCAAGCCGAACCCAACGCACTGGGTTCGGCCTGGGGGGCAAAAGGCGACGTGGGCCAGCCCTGTCGGCGAGGGAAGACGATTTCCCTCCCTTTTTCCCTTTTCGCGCCAGATCTCCCGCCATTTCGCCCCACAAATCCCCTCTCCATCCCGCAGCTCCCGCCATATCCCCCAGATCTTGCAGCCATGCCGCCCAAGAAGTTCACAGGCCCCCGCAACGCGACGACGTGAATACCGATTTCAAGTTCCTCCACGTCTTTACAAGGATCGAGGGGTGCGACAAGTGGAAGGAAGTTCGTCATGCTCTCCGCAAGGCCAAGGAGTATGCGCCGGACGCGCCTGTAGCTGGAGCGGCAGATGGGCGACCGGAAGGCCACAATAAAGCCAAGGCGGCGAGGGACACGGCGCCAGCTGCGGCGAAGCTGCAAGCGTCGATCGAGACGTGCATCGCCGACGCTGCCACCCACGCCGCCAAGAGAGAGGAGAAGACCGAAGCGAGGTGGACGGCGCTCATGGCCAACCAGGGCATCAAGCTCGACCTGCTCAAGACCACCACCGCGGCGAAGAAGAGGAACAATGACCTCGCTTTCCTGATGGGAGGCGACACGGCGGCGATGGATCCCGAGGTCAAGGAGTGGTTCTTGGCGCAGCGTGACGCCATCCTCAGCCAGATTGCTCCGATGACCCCGACACCTCCGCCGAGCGCCACCCCTTCGGCCACTACGAGCTTCACTCCTCCGGCCGATCCGAGCCCCGCCACTGCAGCCGACACGAGCTCGGCGACGGACACCGCCACGCCGCCTCTTAGCACTGCGCTGGCCGCCACTCCGAGCTCCGCCCCTACTCCGACGACCACACCCATCGCCGAGGTGTCGCCGGTGACCGTCTGATCTGCGCATCAGCATGCCGAATGTGGCACTACATCGCCGGACAATGGCTTGATTCGATCGCCGAACTATGACTTTTTTGTATGATCGCCCAACTGTGGCTTTGATCGCCGAACTCGGGCTTTTTTTGGGGGCGGGAAACGAACTTTTAAATTATTTTGGTTTGTGTTGAACTTGGGGGCCGAAACGAGTGGAAACTCCAACCTCCCCAGGTCGAAGTTTGCGCCGGTGCAAAGCCAAAAAGGCAACGGCCGAAACCCTGGGGGGGCCGAACGGCTGGAGATGCCCTAACCCAACATTTTACTAGTGCACCCTCACAGTCTGCAATCACCAATCAACACCGATAAATACTGTTAGTCGTATGATGTATCGTAGAAAAAACTCACGACGATTTTGTACCGTCTCCGTGAGACAGCTATTTTACTTTACCCGTACTTTGTTTGTAGTCTTGCTTGCACCAATCGCTGTTTGACGAACAAGTGTTACTAACATAGTACTTGCTGCAGATAAAAGTTCGGTTTGTGGTAGTAGTACTATCTTTCTCGCGAGATTAGTTGCAGACTCCCATGATTACGTGCTCGACGGTTCCTCCCTCTGCTCTTCCTTCGATTCCAGCAATCGGCGCCACCATGCGTGCTCGACGTCGCCTCACTCGGCTCTTCCTTCGATCCCAGCGACGCCTTAGCGGATGCACGCGGCGTGTGCCCCGTTGCTCTGCTTCCGGCCGTCGACAAACATCGATTTTGCTGCGGCTGTCGGCCTAATCTCTGGCGCCCTCTGCCACCGCCTTGACGCTCCTGCTGCTGGCCTGCTGCTATTTCTTCTCGCTCAGGTCGGCGTGGTATAGAGAGGGGACGAGAAGGTTGGGGGTGGGTAACGGGAGTAGGGACGCGCTTTCGGCCCACATACGTGCGATGTTTAATGCGTATGCGTACAAAAATACAACCAACATTAATTTGGGCCTACCGTTTGTTGAGCCAATAAAGGTTGCACATCTGCCCGGAGCAGGTGCCGCCGAGTTCCCATTTGCTCGTAGTATATTGGCGCAAGGAATCCATTGCAGCTGCAGGAGGAGATTGCAGCTTGCAAGGTGCAGCCCACTCAGTCCGTAGCTTGCACGGCAACCAAGACGAAACCTGGCAGCTTCTGGGTTGAACAACACATAAGCTGCATCCTTCTCTCGAGTGGTCGCCGACCGCGTTGAGGAGGCGCACGAAGAGGTGGCAACTCTCAAGTTATGGTCCTTTGCGGCCGGCGGAGGCATGGGGTTCTGATGGCCTGGGGCTCACCTGGGGAGGGCTTTGTTTCCGCTTGACTCCGCTGAGCAGAAGCCGTCTGTGGTTGAGGAAGCACTTCACTCTGGTTGTTTCTCTCCTCGTGGCAGTCCTTGCCCGTCGCCGCAATTTGTTGCGACGTTCGCCCCTGTGAGCGAGGACAGAGGTGAGATCCTGGCTCCTGAGGTTCAGGAGTCGTGTGGAGATTCGTCTATTGTGCATCCGACGGAATTGAGCTCGGTCGAGGATTTTGTGATGCCCTCGACGCCCTATGTGGGTAGTGGAGGCGTGATGGCTCCTAACTCTGAGGCCCTCTTCGCTAAAGAGATTTGCGGCTTGCTCGGCTGTTTAAAGGTGACTAGTCCTGGATATGCCAAGTCTATTGCTTTCGTCTTGGCAGGAAATGCTTCAGAGGACCTAATCAAAAAGGTGGAGAAATCTCTCAAGACAGTTACTATCAGGGGCAAAAGAAGAAAAAGGGGAATGACAAAGAAACCTTCGACAGATGTGTGGCTCTAGAGTTGTCGTCAGTTCGTGGTTGTTATAGGTAGTGGAAGGTTGTTGCTTTGGTTGTTGCTGGTCTTAAATGTTGCTTTCTGCGGTTGTGTGAGCTCGTGGTGATGTTTGTTGTATGGTTTTCGCCCGGTTTCTTCCGCTAATAAACCGGGCACCTTCTTATTAATTGATGAATAAGGCAAAGATTTTGCCTTCGTTTCGGATTTTTTTTTTACCGTGCGTGCCTAACCTTGTGGGGAGCCTCTTCTGTGATTGTTAAAGTTAAAGTGCTGGAGCCCGTAAGATGTTGGCATTTGGTTAATCTAGCGTTAGAGTAGATTTGATGCCCTGGTTTCCGACAAGTTGCACGGCGGGTGCTTGTGCGTCAATTATTCACGACAACTTTTGCTCCGAAAGAGGAGCAAGTTGCAGTATTTTTCCGGTTCCCGTAGATCCGAGCTAGCTCCTCTCTAAAATCAAAAAAAAAAAAAAAAGCTAGCTCCTCTCTACGTTTCTTTCAGAGACCGGGACCCCTGGGCCCTGGCCACTCCCACGTAACTCCGGTTTGCGTCGTCTTCCTCGCGATGGAGCGAGTGGCCCACGTCGGCCATGGAGCCAACCACCGCACTCCACCGTGGCCCATGGGGGAATATACAAGTCTTTACCACACCTTCGTGCACGGTTACTCCAGCCTTTGCCGTGCTCGTCCATATATACCCAGCCTTCATCTCCGGAACTCACTCGCCTATTGCTCCCCGCACCCAAAGCAGCAGCGCACGGCGAAGCTACAGCTACCTGAAGCTCAGGCGCTGTCCTGCGAGAAGCCTTTCGGCACAGCGACATACATACCATGGCGGCGGCATCGCTAGCCTGCGCCTTCTTCTTCGACGCCGAGCCGCTCCGCGAGCCCGGCAGGCACGCGCTGGAAGCGTGCGCGCTCTGCACCAAGTCGCTGGCGCGCGACAGCGACGTCTTCATGTACAGAGGGGACACGCCCTTCTGCAGCGAGGACTGCCGCCACGAGCAGATGCGGCTCGACGCCAGGCAGGCGGCCGCCCGGAGGCAGAGGCACTTCTCTTCGGGAACGGAGGCCGGGCACCGGCACCGGGAGTCAAGGGACGTGTCCGTCGCGAGCTAACCGGCGAGTGCGCAAAGCTGCGGGCCTTGCGTCCGCGAAGAAGAAGGGGTATGCTCGAGCCAGCAAGATCTGTGCACGCGAAGCCTTGAGCAGCGGGAGGTTGAAGAAACAACCTGCCTCGGTTGAACAAGGAAGACGCAGGTCACCGGATCGAGATGTTCTTGGCTGCCCGGCGCTGCATGCTTGTGTCAGTCAAGTGATTTGGGTACTAAACGCTGTAGACCGTAGTAGAAAAGGGGCTGGATTGGATAAGAAAAAGGCAATCGAACAAGATTTACCACGGTTTAACATTTTGATGAAGCCAGGTGTAATGTGTCTGCCTCTGCCTTTTTTCAGTCCTTTCCTCCTAACTCTTTTAGTAGTCTCAATTCAAAACTGCAACGGTTATTTTTTTTGGATCAAATCCTTTGGAAATTTGTATGAATTTCTTGATACTTCTGTATGAGAGCTAATTTGCAGTATCACTAGGGCCTCTTTGATTCAAAGGATCTGCATAGGAAATTTGTAGGATTCAAATCGTTTGGAATATTTCCTATGTTGGTCATTTGATTAATAGGATTGAACCCTTTAGGAATTTTTCCTAGGAATCCTTTGCACTAGGTGGTTTCGTAGGAATTCTAACATCACTCAAAATTCTTTTTTTTAGAATCCTTTACTTTTCCTATGACGGAATCAACAAACTTTTGTGCATATCAAGTCCTGTAGAATTGAGAAAGACGTGTTATTCCAATCATGCATGTTTCCTATTCCTGCGTTCTGACTATCCTGCGAATCAAAGGAGCCCTAACTATGTAAACTCTCGAACAAATCCATACAGAGTGATCGCATATACGGTTGTTATGGTAGTATGGGATAGGGTTAGGATCTATTTCCATCTATTTTCTAACTTGACTTGTACTTTAAGATGACCCTTGTATGCAAATATATACTCGCCACGAGACTCAATATTACATCATTACATTTTACGCCAACCTCGTAATTTACATGGTACCGGAGTACCGAGCCTTGACCTAGCGCCGCCCCCCGCGAGGTCGATCTCATGATCTCCGTTGGGGGCCGCACACCGCGTAGCATGGTTCATCCGCCGATCAGTGGTCGGCTTCCCTGCTGACTTTTTTTCCGGTTGCGATATCGTTTTTTTTTGGTTTCGCCGATCATAGATCAGATTGCGTCGCCCACCGCCTATCGTCTTCTCGTTCCTCTAATCCAACAACGGCGCCGAGCTACAATGGCCAGATCCTCGACGCCGGTCATCGTGGCCAACTCGCAAGCTCTTACTCCCACTGGCGGCTACTCCACGCCGATTATCGCGGAAACTTAGCCGGATACTGCGCCTGCCTAGGCAGGCTGCCGTGGCCGACCGACTCGTCTTCACTAACCGCACGGCAACACCAGACACGTCGTCCGAGGAACGCCTCGATGCGTCGTCCCGACTACTCTCGTCCACCCCTACGACTGCGGGGGATGTTAGAGTATGGCATATACGGTTGTTATGATAGTATAGGATAGAGTTAGGATTTGTTTCTATCTATTGCCTCACTTTACTTGTAACTCAAGATGACCCTTGTATGTCTATATACACTCGCACATGAGTCTCAATAATACATCCAACACATTACGTCAATTTTTTAATTCTACAATCAGGTCAAAATCAGCATACCCTACGACGCGGTCTATCGCCCATCTTTTAATTTTTCTGCACGTCAGAAATGAGCGAATACGGCCAAATGTCATTTTTGGCTCTTGACTCTTAGTGAATCCTTTAATTTTAGAAAATCCTGAAAACAATCATGGATGTAGTAAACGATGCATCCTAGAGTGTGCAAAATTACAATGCGAAATTCCTTATATTATGTGCTAAATAAAAATGATAAATATTTATTCTTTGAAGATTTGCAATTGTGTATACCTAGATCCACACATTAATTTGTCATTTTTATGTAGCTCTGAAAATAAAAGTATTTCAAACTGAGATTTACACGTTTGTACGATACATCATTTACAACAAGAATAAATTTTTGTCATAATTTTATAAACTTTTAAAAATAATTTGTTGATATTTTTTAAATAGACTGATCACTCCAGACCGGAGTAAGAAATATCCGCTCGGGAATTTACACGTTTCCTGGAGCGAACACAACCAGAAATTGCCACATAGCAACGTCATGGCTTAGAACTCGTTCACTACATGTCATAAAATCCGAACGTCTGTTCCTTACAATTTTCTTATTAGATCGACCAGATAGAAAACCCACCGGGGTATGCTTCAGTCATCATTTGTGGAGCAACTTGTGTGTTCCTTTCCGGTTTACGAATTACGACGTTTCACTAGTCACCAGACTGAAGTTGTGGGTGCTATCATGCGACGATTGATTGGTTGGAAGATGTGGACGTAGGAGTACAGAAGCAGATGTGCCCGATCACCACCAGGCAGGCGGTGACTCACTGCATATGCAGCACGTCGTGATGTCGTATCGAAGCCGTCCATGACCAGCAGAACCCGACACTTTATCAGTACTCTTTTTTTTTGACACATCCAACACCCTCATATATTCACCAAACATCCACATACAAAGTACACAGATCGAAGAAAACGAAGAACATACATACGAGGAGGAAGATCCAGAGCCAGCATCGCGAGCCGCAGCTCCGCCGGCGACGAAGACGAAGGCCAGCAAGCCACCTTGCCACTGCCTGGGCAACTATTCGACCCTTGAGAGACGCCTCCAAGCCTGCCCGCCGCGCCGCGACGAACTTGTTGTCGATGAACACGCAGGGAGACGCCCCCCTGGCACCGCTTCCCTTCTTCACCTCGGCCACCAACGGATCCGTCGCTGGAGGAGGCTGGAGAACCCGAGCAGCCCTGGACAAGCACCGCAGCTCCAGCGCCGCCGCACCGCAGCAGCTGGAGGAGAAGGCCGCGCACGGCGGATCCAAGGATCCGCGAGCACGGCGAGGACGACGCCCGTGCGACGAAGCTCCACCGGAGCTCCACCGCCGGAGAGGAAGGACGCCGCCGCCAAAACACCACCGACCGCACCACCGCCTCCACAGCGCCGCCGGAGGCAACCCACACACCCCTACTCTATATACACGAGGAGATCCGGGGATCCCCCACCCACCCGCCGCCGGAGCGGACGGGGGGAGAGAGATCCCAGCGGATCTGCGACGGCGAGAGCGCGGCGGCAGGCGATTCCAGAAAATCGCCCTCTCTGCACTGTAGTGAGGAGGGAGGGGAAAGTGCGCCCTCGGGTTTTACACTTTATCAGTACTCCCCGCCGTGCAATCAACACCAACCGAGACTTGGGGTCGTCTCATAAAGAGCCTAGCAAGTACAATAATTTTCCACAGAGCGCGTCATAGCATTTTGTAGTCTTGTAAGTGTCGCTGCCGATCAAACAAGTGTTACTAGCTTAGGACTACAGGAGACTACTTCCCCCGGATAAAATTCCGATCTGTAGGAGGAGAGTATCTTTGAAGCAAGATTAGTTACAAACAGCTTACACCCGTGATTACGTGCAATGTTTCTGTGTTAAGGCATGTAAAAACAAAATGGAAGCAGATCTCGAGGAAGCTGCTCCCTAGAACGAAGCCTGCCTGCAAGGTGCAGTGCAAGATGCCATTTGCCGGTAGTTATTCGTAGTACATCACACCCAAAATCAAAAACCATGGATGGAATCTTGCGGCGTGCAGGTGTACGAGATTGCAGCTTGCAAGGTGCATCCCGCAACCGAGATGAAACCTGGCAGCCTCTCGGTTGAACAGCACACAAGCTGCATCCTTCTCCACAAAGTTTTCATCAGCATTCCTAGATCTCCACCTCCAGAGGCTGCACCAGTTGCTTGTGGGCGCGGGTGTATGATTGGCTCATGTGTCTGGTTCCGGGACAAGATCTGTATTCGTGCCGACCTCCCGGTGTCTCGGCGACTGTACGCCCACAAGGTGCTGCGTGGCGCGCATGCACTGTACTATTCCAAGATTCCCGTATGGTGAACCGACTATTAAAAGAAATGCATCCAACTATTTTCTTCTTCTTTCTATCAGTTTTCCTAGTGAAAAAGGGTACCACTACAGTTTGATATACTAGGAACTCCTGGGGAACGAAAATTTTTACATAAGATCGAAATTTCGGTCAAGTATTCTACGCTGTAAAATTTTGGCCAGAAAATGATTCTCGGTAACTTTTGGGCAAAAATGACAAATTTTTGATAAATATAGCGTGTATATAGTGGGAAATCATCTTTGCCTCATAGCTGTAAATGGACTCACTACAAAAAAAAAAAAATCAAGATGTCAAAATATTTCAGAAAACAAAATCAGATGTACTCCCACATATTCTCTGTTCGCACAAGAAAATTCGTCATGTGAAAAAGGACAAATTCTGGTGCTCCAAAATGAACTTAAACGTAACATTTATTTTTTTCCTTTTGCACATACCACAAAAAAAATGTCTTTTTCAACGAAATTTTGTGTTCGGATATAGACTGTCCGGATGTACACCCGACAATTTTTTAAAATTTTGACAGTATTTAAAAATTATTTTTTATAAGGGTTACATCTACATCCAAGAGGCAAAATATTGTGTTCGTATATAGTGCAATTCAAAATAGTCAAATCTTTCCCCAGTGTGCAATGGTGGGGGTTGATAGAAGTGACAATTTCTTGTACTTGATTGAAAGGGTAATAGCTCGGTTGAATGGATGGAAGGAAAAACAGTTGTCTATGGGTGCTAAGGAGATTTTACTAAAGGCTGTTATCCAATCTATTCCGGTTTTTGCCATGGCAATTTTCAAGGTCCCAAGAATGTTTGTAAGTTACTAATAGATGCTATGTCAGCCTTTTGGTGGGGCGATACGGAGGATCAAAAGCGTATGCATTGGAGTGCCTGGTGGAGGATGTGTATACCAAAAAAAGATGGGGGTATGGGCTTCCGCGATCTCCATGCTTTTAATCGAGCCATGCTATCCAAACAATCATGGAGATTAATTACACAACCTAACTCTTTGTGTGCCAAATTGCTCCGGGCTAAATATTATCCACACGGCAACTTGTTGAATGCAGGGCGCAAGAAGGGTTCTTCTTTTACTTGGCAGAGCATAGTCAGTGGTCTTCAAAGTTTTAAGAGAGGACATATTTGGAGAGTTGGGAATGGGAGAAACATTAATATCTGGAAAGATCATTGGGTGTCTGGGAATGTTACTAGGAAAATTGAGTCTGCAAGAGGCGACAGCCTGCTTTCAGACAGTGGATGAGTTAAATTGATCTGGACACTGGTTCTTGGAATGAGGTGATCATCCGATAGACTTTTAACCCCATGGAAGCTGATATGGTGCTGAAAATCCCTATTAATCCTAATTTTAATGATGATTTTATTTCTTGGCATAAGACAAAGACCTTTACCTTCTCAGTGCGATCAGCTTACTACACTGAATGGGAAAATCAATATGGGAGAAAAGTGAGACGCCAAGACGGACAAGGTCCATCAAGACAAAACCCGGTTTGGGAAATACTCTCGAAGTTACAAATCCCGGCAAAAGTTAAAAAATTATTTGGAGATCGCTGCATGGTTTGGTACCTGGAAGAGGAGTGCTTGCTAATAGACATATAAAAGTTTCTGCAGAATGTCCAATCTATTTTCAGGGAGCAGAGGATATTCGCCATCTTCTTTTCACATGTAAGCGAGCTAAAATGGTTTGGCAAGCTCTAGGATTGGAGGAAGTAATTTACAATGTTGTATCTATTGATCGTTTGGGATCAGTTATCCTCGAAGAAATACTGAGAAATCCAACCACAAAATCGCCAGTTCTTGGATAGCTGGGTTTGCAGGAGACGGTAGATGTAGCGGCTTGGTATATTTGGTGGCAGCGCCGTGAAGCGGTGAAAGGAGAATCCATCTCGCCGGCGACAAGATCAGCTTTCTCTATACAAGCCTTGACTGCAAACTACATGCTTGCGTCTGCTGCGGCAATACCAAAAGAAATTATGTGGAAGAAGCCTCCTGTTGGGACATACAAAGTTAATGTTGATGCGTGTTTCTTCCCAAATGGTACAGGAGCAGCTGCTGCTATTATTAGAAATGATCGTGGTTTAGCTATCTCGGGTGTAGCTGAACCCTTAATAAACCTTCTTGATCCTTCAACAGCATAAGCTATGGCGTTGAGATTGGGGCTTCGTATTCTGGAATCCATTGCTTGTACTCCGGCTATACTGGAGTTTGATAATTTGGAATTGATCAATGCATGTACGGGGGTGATTCAGCTCTGGAGTCCGTACACTGCTATCTTAGCAGTCTGTTGTCAAATTGCACAAGGAATTGGCAACATCTCCTTCACTCATTGTCCTAGAGAAGCAAATAAGGTGGAGCACAACTTAGCTAGACTGTGTTTTGATTCAGATAGTTTTTTTTTTTGAGAATGATCGTTCTTTTATTTGGGATGGGGATCCCCCACCTTCTGTTAAAATCGATGTAATAAACGATTTATCTGTGTTTGGTTGAGGCAGCAAGTTTCAGACGCGCTTTTTCCTTATCAGGGTACCTAAGGGGACTGGAAGGTTTTTAATGAGAGGGCTTGCTGACCTAATATAGTGTGATAAAATTCAAAAAAAAAAGAGTTATTCGTTGCACGAAATTTATTGTACGAGTATATATCGGGTGCAATGTAGTTCGCCACTACCTACTACTCTCATTTGATGTACGAGTACTAGTTTGTTAAGAAAAAAGCGCTCATGCACTTTATTTTCAACCGGGTTACTCTCATTTCCAATTTCTCAACGGAAAATAACAAGATTCATTACAAGATCACACAGAAAAGATAGAGATGGGGAAGTAGCGAGTTGGGTAATGCTATCTCTTCATTATAATCGTCGCTAACGCTGTGGCCTGTGAGTAACCGTTTGAGATCTTGGAGCCGTATCCAATTTGATAGCTCTTGGTGGTGTGAGTAACCGTTTGAGATCATGGAGCCGTGAGGAGTTTGGCTCAGTGCACAAGGAACTAAAAAGTATGCGTGATAAACTGGAACGGGTGAGAGCTGACTCGCTAGGCTCAGGACCGTCCCGGTTGGAAAAGAATCTGATGAGAAGGATATCGGAACTGTTGTCACGCGAGGAGACGTTGGCTAGACAGAGATCGAGAGCGCTCTGGCTAGCAGAGGGTGACCGCAACACCGCATACTTCCATGCAAAGGCGAAGGAGCGACATAGGACAAACAAGATAAAATCTCTGAAAAAGGAGGATGATACCATTGTGACAACGCAAGTAGGCATGGAGGAGTTGGCGATTAATTTCTATAAGAAATTGTTTACGGCACAAGAGGACACCCAAGTGGAGGTGGTCACGGATTGGGTTCCTAGGAAGGTCTCAGAGGAGATGAATGCGAACCTCTGTGCCCCGGTGACTGATCTTGAAATCGAACAAGCTCTGTTCATGATGCACCCACACAAATCACCGGGTCCAGACGGTTTTACAGCTGGTTTCTTTGTGAAACATTGGAGTTTGCTGAAGGGCAGAGTATGCGTAGCAGTTAAAGAGTTCCTGAATGGAGGAGAGATGCCGGAGGTGGTGAACAACACGGTCCTAGTACTAATCCCAAAAGTTAAATCTCCTCAGGATCTCACGCAGTACAGACCGATAGCTTTGTGCAATGTCCTTTATAAAATTGTGTCAAAGGTCCTGTCTTTACGCCTTCGACCAATTCTGGAAGAAGTGATTTCGGAGGAACAAAGCGCATTTGTCCCAGGACGATTGATCACGGACAATGTGGTTACAGCTTTTGAGTGCATACACTACTTAAAAAAGAAGAAGGGCAAGGCAGGGGCATGTGCTATCAAATTGGATATGGCTAAAGCATACGACCGTGTCGAATGGTCGTATCTACGGGCGATCATGGTGAAGTTGGGCTTTGCTGAGGTATGGATTAACACTATCGTGAGGTGTGTCGAATCTGTCACTTTCTCTGTCAGAGTGAATGGGGTCCTTTCTGAAACCTTCAAGCCTACAAGGGGCATTAGGCAAGGGGATCCCATATCGCCATACCTGTTTCTTCTATGTGGGGAGGGGTTTAGCAGCCTGCTCCGGTTCAAAGGCCCGCAACATCTGGCTAGGGGTATCAGGGTGGGGATCCACGCTCCTTGGATATCGCATCTCTTGTTTGCTGATGACTGCATCATATTCACACAGGCCTCGGCTGCTGGTGCTGACAGGCTGCAACAAGTCCTGGAGCTCTACAGACGAGGGTCAGGTCAGCTTGTGAATCTGTCCAAATCTGTCGTGTTCTTTAGTAAAAACTGTGATCAAGACATGAAGGATGAAGTTCATGCCCGGTCTGGGATCACGGCGGAGGCACTGGTAGAGAAGTATCTTGGACTCCCAACATGCATGGGACGTTCAACGGATGCACAGTTTGAACATATCTTGGGTAAGATTAAAAAGCTTCTGAATAGTGGAATAGCTCGGATGCTAAGCAGTGCTGGTAGGGAAACTCTTATCAAGGCGATTTGTCAGGCCATTCCCACTTACTCAATGAGCTGCTTTAAACTTTCAAAGAAATTCTGTGAAAAGCTCACAAGTGTGGTGGCTAGATACTGGTGGGGTGGTGAGGAAAAAAAGCGAAAGATGCACTGGTCAAAATGGGAAGATATTGCAATTCCAAAAGGTGATGGAGGCATGGGTTTTAGAGAGTTTTCTCTCTTCAATCAGGCTATGCTCGCTAAGCATGGCTGGCGGCTTATCACTAAGCCTGACTCCCTCTGCGCACGAGTACTTAAAGGCAAGTATTTTCATGACCGAGGTTTTATGGAGGCAGGAAGAAAGAGAGGACCATCGCATATATGGCGGGCTATACTGCATGGTAGAGACGCACTACAGGGTGGTCTCATCAAACGTGTAGGCGATGGTGCAACAATTGATGCATGGCAGGATCCATGGATTGCTGAGAACTATAACTCTAAACCTTTTGTTCGGAAACCTGAGGCCGATATAACGAAGGTTGAGGAGCTTATCGACCAGCGGGATAGATGCTGGAATATGCAGAGGCTGAATAAAAACTTTGTTGCCACAGATGTCCAAGCTATTTGCAGAATTCCGATTAGCAATGATGTGGAAGATACTTGGGCTTGGAAATTGGAAAAAACCGGTAATTTCTCGGTACGGTCTGCTTATAAACTTCTGATACAGCAGAAACGCACTACCGGGCATGATGATGGGCCATCAACTGGAATGGGTGAAAGCTGGAAGAAGCTGTGGAAGCTGAATGTTCCACCGAAGGTCCGCAACTTCTGGTGGAGGGTAATTCAGAAGTTCGTCCCCTGTCGAGCAGTACTAAAGGCGCGACATGTTGAAGAAATCGCCTACTGTGAGGACTGTGGCCGTGATGAAACTATAAAACATGCATTCTTTGAGTGCAAGTGGGCATACCTGTTCTGGAAGGAAGTTTATAAACTAACTGCAATCAAACTTCCTGAGTTTCGATCGGATTCCTGGCCGGTCGATCTGGTGGCGGGGAAGATGGCTCCTGAAAGAGATGTAGCTGTTATCTTATGTGGATGCTGGTCCATCTGGACTGAACGTAACAATAGAAGGCATGGCGAGGCAAGTAAATCCTTGGATGCCTCGGTCCGCTGGACTTTGGATACGATGCACGACCTTGCCGCAATGGCTGGCTCAAAAAAGAAAAGACAACCGAAACAGAGGGCAAAGTGGCAGCCACCGGAGGAGGGCGTCATCAAAATAAATGTTGATGCAGGTTTTTCTGAACAGCTTAGACAAGGTTCAACAGGCGTTGTGGTGAGGAATAACACAGGAGCGTTGATCCGAGGCCAAGCTATTTGGTATGAACATGCTCACTCAGCTCGTACAATGGAAGCTTTGGCGATCCGGGATGGATTCAAGCTAGCAGCAGATTTGGGCCACAGAAGAATTATCGTGGAATCTGATGCACTAGCAGTTGTTAACATGTTAAATGATGCTCAATTTGATAGATCAGATATGGCATCGGTTTGCCATGAAATCATAGATATTAGTAAGAGCTTTAGTAGTTTTGTTTTAGCATATGTGGGTAGAGAAGCTAATGAGGCTGCCCATAAGTGCGCCAAGCAAGCTACAGGTGATAGAAGGAGATGTATTTGGGTGAACTTCACTCCTAGTTTCCTTCAGGATTGTATCCAGCCAGACTGTAATCGTCATGAGTAATATAGTACGTGAAAAAAAAAAACGCTGTGGCCTGTGTTGTGCCTACTACGTCCCGTACGTTTGTTGAAATGCTGGAGCACCAATTATCATCACCTAAGACGTTGGCATTAGTTTAAGCCAGAGTGTTAGAGTAGATTCGATGCCCTGGTTTCCGACAAGTTGGCACGCTGGATGCTTGTGCGCCAATTATTCATCCCGAGAATAATTTTGCTCCCAAAGAGGAGCAGTATTTTCCGGTTCCTGTAGATCCGAGCTAGCGCCTATAGCAGCCAGTATTTTCTACGCATCAACAGAGACATCTTCGAGAGAAACCACTCTACGTTTCTCTCAGAGATCGGGACCCTGGCCACGTCACACTCACACATAACTCGGTTTGTGTCGTCTTCGTCGCGGTGGAGCCGAGTGCCTGGCCCACGGCGGCCATGGAGCCAACCACCGCAGTCCACCGCGGTCCATATATACCCAGCCTCCCTCCTCCTTCAACTCACTCCCCTCTTCTTCTTCCCCACACCCAAAGCACCAGTGCACGGCGAAGCTCCTGCTTTTCTTCCACCCGGCCGAGAACACCATGGCGGCAGCATCGGTAGCCTGCGCCTTCTTCTTCGATGCCGAGCCGGTCGGCGAGCCCGGGCGGCACGAGCTGGACGCGTGCGCGCTCTGCGCCAAGCCGCTGAAGCGCGACAGCGACGTCTTCATGTACAGAGGGGACACCCCCTTCTGCAGCCAGGACTGCCGCCACGAGCAGATGCGGCTCGACGCCGTCTGCGAGAGGCACGCCGCCCGGAGGATGCAGCGGTACTCGGCGAGCGCGGAGTCCCATCGCGGCGGCCAGCGGGAGTCCAGGAAGGTGTCCATCGCGAGCTAGCTCTCACCGGCCGCGGTCGATGGAAGTTTTTCTTCAAGCAACAAGATCTGAGCTCTGAAGAACCGTCGGTTCGGGGGCCTTCTGATGTCTCCGGTGCTCTGGCGCAAACGTAAGCCGGCGCTGCCTATGGGAGGCACGAAGATTAGTTGACCGTAGCTCTCCCGAGATGTGTCCATGGCGAGCTAATTAAGCTGCGCGGTTGGTGGTAATTGTAGGTGTTAACTTCTGGGTCAGTACTGGGACAATCAATTCTTTTGATTGGAAACGAAATAGAAAAGGGCCTGGATGGGTGAGTGTATGCGCGTGTATGTGAGCGTCTGCGTTGTACTGTGTTTCGCAAAAAAAAGAAAAGGGCCTGGATCTGAAGAAAGCAATCAAAGATGATTGTGTGTGTTTTAACTTCAGTTTTGGATTACTCTTTTTTTTCGAAACGGAGGATATAAAATAGAAAACATGAAACCCCAAAGTCTTACAAGAAAATACATCAATTAGCCTGAATCCATTGTCCAATCGATGACTCGCTACACCTATAAGCATGACGAAGGGGTGGACCAATAGGAGTCGAGTGTCCTGACCTCACGCACCAACACACATAATCTCGCTTCCACCAAGCCGCCCAATGTCAAGCCGAGAGCACAAACCGTTCCAGCAGACACTCAGCGCACACCGCATGCGCACACCCGGAAGTCGCTGCCGCCGTCTTTCGCCAACCCATTTTCAGGAGAGATGAACACAATCACCTTGTTAGACCTGCCGTCGATGCCACCACAACGGCACCGTCCTGCGCGCGTCCATTGCCACACATCCGTCAGCAAGACCCCACGGCGCCACACCGTCGAAAATCGCCATCGTTGACGTGGTAGATGCACACCGCTCCACATTTTGCCTCCTCTGTCCAGCAACTGCTTAAAAAATAATGCCCCATGAGGGAGAGCGACACCGGACACCGAGAGCGCTGCCATCGTCCGATCCAGGATACCCGGATCTGGGGTTTCCACGGAGCAGCGCGAGTGGGTATACGGTGGCTACAACGGGGATGCCTTTACCAAGGTAATGGCGTGTAGACACCGCCATCGTCTGCTTGAACAAAGTCGAAACACGGTTTTCACCGGCAACTAAGCCTCCCAAACTCGCCGCCAGGGCTAACTGTGGGATCTAGGGATCCGTCACAACCCGGTTTTCACCGACAACCACTTCTCCCAAACTCTCCGCCGGGGGTAACTGTGGATCTAGGGATCCGCCACAACACAGTTTTGGGTCACTCTTGCGCCCTCTATTATTTTATTTCCCTTGTGACTGCATATTTGTTTGTTGTTTAAAAACTCCTATTTCTAGATCTGCGTACAAGAGGCTAAATCCAGACACTGTGCAATTGCACTACAATAGTAAACAGGAAATCATGGCAGCCGATAGAAATATTGTTACCCAAAATTTTGTTATGTTCTCCAAATTAAAAACCCAGATTAATCTGGACAAACAATGCAAGTTACAACCGGAGAATATGTAAAAACCATAGATAAGATCTTGCGTTATGCGTTTCACTTCCACATGATCTTGCGTTAAGGTCTCTGTCTCATTCATCACATCGGTCGATTATACAAATATGTTGATCTAATAGCAATATTCAACATGTTATAGCAATTTATTTGTCTAGTGCAAAAAAGTATTGTCTTGAACGAATGAGGTGTCAGCTCTATGGTTTTGTTCGTACATATCTATAAAATTGTTCAAAACATTGTAATGGTTTGTTCATTAAGCGGAAAATAATGTAGTATATGTTCTCATAGTTCAAACATACGTTAAATTTGTCACGAATCTTAACACTGAATCATTTGTACTCGGCATTAATCGAGGGTAAGCAAAATCTCCCTGTATAATTTTGCAGCTAATGCTCCTTCATACTCCGTAGTAAAAGATATACAGTGCTCAGAATTAATAGATGTTGTACAATGGATGTTTTGTACTGTCAAGTTTGGTTGCTCAATTTGTCATGCTCCAAAGGAAAGCGCAAGCACTCTTACTTTCTCCTTCCTGGTTTGTCCTTTTTTTTTATTGATTGATTGGTTTGTCCTATTGACTACAGAGTACGTAGCAAAGCAATCAAAGGAGAGTGAAAAAACCACAATTTCTTATTTGCGGAGTGAGTAAAACAAATTGCCACAATAAGAAAAATTATCACCATCTTCTTTTGTTTTATTTCTGGACGTCTCTCTCACGACTCATCGCCGAGTCAGAGCCATCAGGAGATGATGCATCATTGCTTGGCGCGCTGAGGAATGGTGTGGACAGCGCACATAGAACCAATCATGTGTCCCCTAAGTCGTCACTACCAAGTAGACCGTGACTCAGTGAATATGCAGCAATGCATATCATCTCGGACTCTCTAGTTGGAAGACAAAATGGAGAACCCCAATACTTTACTCGGATTCACACTCTGCATCCAAGGTTTGGTGGTCGACAACGAACAAACTTCCAAATAAATCGCCGTGCATGTCAGTATACAATTTGTAGCGATGCTTTCTTCCAGGGGAGATGTCGATCTTCTCCCGAGATGTGCACACTCCGATGATTATTATGCCCAATGCTTCACCGTCAAGCCACAAAAACAAATTGTGCGCAGATCTCAAGCAAAGCTGCTCCCCAGGACGAAGCCTGCCTGCCCTGCGGCAAGAACGCTAGCTGAAGTGCCGACGGAATCTTGAGCAAGGTGCTTCCCCCGTGATGCAAGACGAGCACGACCCCCTAGATTAACAAACCAGCCCACCACTCAGTTAAACAACTCACTTCACATTTTCTCCAGCTGCATTCTTCCCTCCCAAGTATCAAGACCGCAAGATTTTGATTTGGGAGCATATACAAGGTGTACCAGTTTTCTATTTCTGTTTTCCTCTTTAATAAATGATCACACAAAGTACACTCCAGGATAGGATCTGGCATTGATAATTTTTTTTTTGCGGTGACTGGCATTGATAATTTGCCGTCTATTATTAGCGTGGCTAACCATGTGGAGAGCCAGTCTCGTATGTAGGCAGAAAGGCTCCCGCCCTAATTAGGAGCACTAGTAGCTATAGCATTAGTTTAAGCAAAGCTGCCTAATCTTAATACTATGTTTGAGATGTGCCTAACCTTGTATAGTTACAAGTACAACGATATGATATGATTCCCGACCTTTTCCGACTAGAGTCTAGAGCCACACCGTGTTATTATTTAATGATTGTTAAGGCTAATACCAACTCGGCTATTTTGCCACGAAAATAAAATCATCTCTTTGTGTTTTATTTATACATGGTATCTTCAAACTTGTAGCAATTCATTCTTAGGATTTTCTATAGATTGCATTTGGATTAAAAGGACCTTGCTATCCAAATTTCTATGGATTATATAGCAATTTAAAGGAATCACTCAATTCTCTTTTTCAGGTTCAACGGTGTAGGATCGGAGCACTCTTTGGTGTTGTTTGTGTGTTCAATCAAAATTACTATTTTTGTATTTAGTTTTTATGTTATGCAATCCTATATTTATCCCTAGTAAACATGTCAGTGTTTGTCAATCCTACAATTCGTATGGGGCCTTATAAATTGGATGAATGACGAGTTGTATGACATAAGTTTTGCGTTACAAGCCTCATCGGGTTTTTATAAAGTTTTCTTTTTATAAATCTTGCATTAAAAAGGGCACCTCAAATTTATTTATTTTCTAAAGGTTGTAGTGTTAGCTATATTTTAAGAGTTTTCATGTACGACTACATTTAATGTTTTCAGAATATCTAAATCAATAGGGACGTTCAATAGTGATGTTTTTGTTTTTGCAGTTTGCGTAGAAAAAAAGAGCGATATCTTCTTTCATTAGTTGGGACCCCAGTCGACGTCTCACGGACATAACATGATTGATGTCGTCCTCGTCTCGATGGAGTCGAGCCAAGTACGTGTGCCGCGTTCACCATCTGGACAACCACTGCTCTCCAGCCTTGCCCATTGGCGGAGCCACACTTTGGCTGTGTAGTCACTTGACTACACATCATTTTGAGAAAAGCTTCATATTTAGAGAAAAAATATGCGAAAAATACAAAATTATTACAAATACATATGTTTGACATCACAAGATTGAATTGACATCATAGATTTGTGTTCCTGGCTACGCCACTGGCCTTGCCCATGCGAAAGAATAAACAAGACGCTCCGGGGTATCTCTAGCTAGAGGCCTCCCTTTGCAAAGGGAAAGCACACACGCATATGATGCCACGTGGTAGGCTTTACAGGCTAGTAAAAACGAATTTGACCATCGCTGGACGGGATGAAAAGGAAGAAGCGCGTACGTGCAAGGAAGAACGTTAGCCCGCGAGCTAGCTGTCTCGAGGATCGATCGTTGGCAGTAGCACGTACAAGTGAAGCCCGGATCGATAGTTGTACATCCAGATTGATCGTTGTACAAAAATGTATCGTACATGTGCATGGCAGGGCCCAAGCCATACGTACGTCTCCTGTCCTGCAGGATGTACAAATCTGAAGCATTAGAGCACGATGTACACAGTAAAATTACAAATTACAGAGTACAAACTATGGCGCGTCATCTCGGCTGCGCCTACGGTAGTTGTACATGCATGAATATCAAGTTGTACAAACTATGAACTATTGGTTGTACAAAGGACATACACATGTTGTACAACTACGCAAACACAGTTTGTACAACTAACAGGTTGTACAACTAAAGAGACACATGTTGTACAACTAGACAGACACAGCTTGTACAGACACAGCTTGTACAATTAGACAGACACAAGTTGTACAGACACATGTTGTACTACTATACAGACATATGTTGTACAATTAGGCAAACACAGGTTGTACAACTACACAGACACGGATTGTACAACTATACATAACCGGTTGTACAAAAAAAAAGTTCGTCGAAACCTATCAATATGGGATCTAGTTTTGAAGATCTCGACACGAGGAGCTCAAAAGTGAAAACGGTTCGTAATTTGGATAAACGGTTATCAAGATATTTTATTTTTTAAAAACGAATCTTAAAATAAATGCACATGCAACTCTCCGCACGGAGAAACAGAAATCACACCAAAATTCTCTCGTGCTGCCATTTGTCGCATATGCAAGCATCCACGGGGGACCGCGTGAAAGGAAAAGCTGACACTTGTCACGACGCCACGGTCCGCTGGGTTCTCTTCGCAAAGGAACCCTTTTTCTAGTGATTTCTGCCGCTCCATCATCCATGGGGCACGGCGGTTTTCCCTCAGCCTCCACAACACATTTTTGTTACTTTTTGGCCCATATGCGCTGTGCTTGATATGTCCAGTTTGTCTTATGTGGTTAAATCTACTAGTGTATCTGTGATGCTAATTTCAATAATCTATTATATACTAAAAGCAAAATGAGGGAGTTTTTCGAAACACCACGTTAATCCACATCATTTAAATTAATTTTGATAGTTAGATCTAAAATATACGGTTAGGATTTAAAAGGGAATTAGTAGTAACGTACTCCGTAACTACCTTATTTGTTTGACACCATACCTTTTGGAGAAAGTCTTTCGTGCAACATAATAAGTCGTAACAAAAACTGATCGACACATAAAAAAAATGATAGAGTGACTTATGCCTATAGGACTCCGGCGGCGTAACAAAAAATTGGTCGACACGTTAAAAAAATCTATCGATCGGCGGCCAGCCGTTAACGTAGTCCTCTTCTCCTCAGGCACGCCCGCGACAGCTGACCTCCATGATTTTGGCTGGCCGGCCGGCCGGCCGGGACTGTACGGCCCTATCCAATAAGCATGTGAGTTGATTCATCCAAGTTTTCTGTAACGCACGTATCAAAAGCACTAAACATCTACTCCCTCCGTTTTTTTAATATACTCCCTCCATCTATAAAATGGATGTCTCAAATTTGTCTAGATTGAAATGTATTTAGACATGCTTTATTGTGTAGATATATGCAAAATTAGATAAAATTGAGACATCCTTTTATGGACGGGGGAGTAAGATATTGTACTCCCTCTGATCTGAAAAGGTTGTCGCAAGTAGTACTGTTCGGTTGTACCTAAGCAGCCTTTTTTCCGCGACAACTAAACACGATCGGAGGGAGTACATGTTATACATGATGTCTATATGCATACTAAAACGAGTGAATATACAAACTAAAACGTGTATAGATACATTTATATACATGTGAATGTGGACAAAGACTAAAACATTTTATATTTAAAAACGGAGTGATTATGATCTACTTCGGTCATTAAGATTTTAACCAATCGGCGTGTCATGCGTCCTACTGATAATATCTATGAATACTACTATATTTCACTAATATAGATAATATTCAAATATGATCAAATCATCAAATAGTACTCAAGTTATATTAGTTTCTTATTAAAAAATAATTTGTAGATGATGGCTTAATGCATGTGGCAAAAGTGACAAAATTGCGTGTATTGACCAGCTTATAGAACAAAATATTATCATGCTCATCCCCGATGCACCTGCGGCAAATTATTTTTGCTAGGCATGGTTAGCGACTATGTTTGCTGGCTTTTCCAAACACAAAGAGAAAATCATCACAAGCGGATATTTCGTGATGCCAGTAAGAGAATCTATTTTTTCTACGGTGTTACTTTTAAATTCATAATAGGATTTTTTTGAGTTTCAGTACTTATGCGATGTATGTAATTAACATACATGTATATAGTTTGCGCCGCCGCCGAGTAACCTATATTCAAACTAATAATACTATTTAGTTATGTAAATATGGAGCAAAGCCCGAGATTTGATCAAAACAATAAAAAGACATGCCACAAGAACCATTGACTCCATTGACCACTTCAAGATAAGTGTTGATCCATAGGAGAACACCAAGAATTAGGCGAAGCCAATAGGCTTTCATTCCATGACAAAGAACACACTAACACAACCCGCCTAGAATACACTTAGGAGATTCGTAGTGCCTCTCTCACCTCAAAGCCTCTATCGGTTGTCGAGTGTGAATAGAGCTTGCGGGAGATTGAACAAAAAAATAGTGAAACGGAAATTCAGGGATCAGGCTCGGGGCAAAGGGAACTCTAAATTTAAAGAGACGGCTACTTTATAATGCGTGATCTTAATTTTTTTATGGGAATGCGTGATCTTAATTTTAACTATTCATATCACAAAAGGAATTCTATTGACATCATCTCAACCCCAAGATATTGTCATGGAGAACAAAGAATTGTAACATGCCTAAAATACACTTAGGACATTGATTAATGCCTCTCTCTCACCTCTCAAAGTATTTATCCATTGTCGAGAGTGAATGGAGCTTGCGAGAGATTGAAACAATTTCCTTTTTAGTGAAAACAAAAAATCGGAGAACAAGTTCGAGACAAAGGGAATTCAGAAGAACATTTAATTATACTTTTGAATCTAAAGAAAGATAAATAAACATAACTATAGTAAAAATGAAAAAACTTAACCGTATTTGAAAAAATGACATCTCAATAGATTTCATAGTTGCACATGAGAAAATCGTGGTATGATCATCTAATTGTACAATGGATAGATCTTCCTATAGTGTATGGATTTTTAATAATATAACTTTAAATCATCACAACGAAAATATTTCCTCAGTTTACTTTAACATGCTATATAAAACCATCCACTGATTTTATAGTCTGAAGGATTAATCGAACTACGAATGCCAACAAAATTGGTTGTTCTCATGATAGGTCACCAATAACGTTTTCTTTTCTCTATCAGAAATGATGTCCTATCTTTTTTGTTGTAAATAATTCTAAGTCATTACAAATTTGACATAGAAATTTTCTGTAGATCCATTGAGAATTATAAATCTAAGAAAGTATTCCTATATAACATATTCAGCTTGAAAATAAAAGTTTCTTCAATTAAAAAATGTTGCCATAAAATTATGTCTAATATGTTCCTGTGGTTTTCTTTTGATGTGATTAAATACACTTCATTTCAGTTCTCTCAGGGGTTTGTCCCAGGAACTCTATTAGGTTTCTTATGCTTAAAATTTGATAGGAAACATAACTGGCATTGCAACATGTAGAAAAAATTATGATTGATTAAGATGCCATAAACAATGTTTTCATAGCAAAGAGTCATGTGTCATGACATGACAAAAACAAGTGAGCGGGAGTGTATAATTATTAGGTTGAAGTATGGGTTTAATAGGGAGAGAGTGAAATCACGCCCAATCAAATAATCAACCAACAGTGCTAGGTAGTAAGGGGATGCTGCAAGGAGTGATGATAACCTCCTGGCTACATTTTCGTGGTGCAATTGAAATAGAATTATTTGAAGTAAATTGGTGATTGATTAAAAGTGTTGAAACTATGTATGTTTTCCTAAATGTTGTATGTTCCATGTAACTATGTGCCATCTAACTTTGTGTGGTTCTTTTTACATGACAAAACAAATATGTATCAGTGAGAGAGTACAACGATGAATGTGGTATGATGGGACGAGCATAAATATGGCAAAAGTGACAAAATTGCGTGTATTGACCAGCTTATAGAACAAAATATTATCATGCTCATCCCCGATGCACCTGCGGCAAATTATTTTTGCTAGGCATGGATAGCGACTATGTTTGCTAGCTTTTCCAAACACAAAGAGAAAATCATCACAAGCGGATATTTCATGATGCCAGTAAGAGAACCTATTTTTTGTACGGTGTTACTTTTAAATTCATAATAGGATTTTTTTTTAGTTTCAGTACTTATGCGATGAATGTAATTAACATACATGTATATAGTTTGCGCCGCCGCCGAGTAACCTATATTCAAACTAATAATACTATTTAGTTATGTAAATATGGAGCAAAGCCCGAGATTTGATCAAAACAATAAAAAGACATGCCACAAGAACCATTGACTCCATTGACCACTTCAAGATAAGTGTTGATCCATAGGAGAACACCAAGAATTAGGCGAAGCCAATAGGCTTTCATTCCATGACAAATAACACACTAACACCACCCTCCTAGAATACACTTAGGAGATTCGTAGTGACTCTCTCACCTCAAAGCCTCTATCGGTTGTCGAGTGTGAATAGAGCTTGCGGGAGATTGAACAAAAAAATAGTGAAACGGAAATTCAGGGATCAGGCTCGGGGCAAAGGGAACTCTAAATTTAAAGAGACGGCTAATTTATAATGCGTGTCTTAATTGTTTTTTGGGAATGCGTGATCTTAATTTTAACTATCCATATAACAAAAGGAATTCTATTGACATCATCTCAACCCCAAGACATTGTCATGGAGAACAAAGAATTGTAACATGCCTAACATACGCTTAGGACATTGATTAATGCCTCTCTCTCACCTCTCAAAGTTTTTATCCATTGTCGAGAGTGAATGGAGCTTGCGAGAGATTGAAACAATTTCTTTTTAGTGAAAACAAAAAATCGGAGAACAAGTTCGAGACAAAGGGAATTCAGAAGAACATTTAATTATACTTTCGAATCTAAAGAAAGATAAATAAACATAACTATAGTAAAAACGAAAAAACTTAACCGTATTTGAAAAAATGACATCTCAATAGTTTTCATAGTTGCACATGAGAAAATCGTGGTATGATCATCTAATTGTACAATGGATAGATCTTCCTATAGTGTATGGATTTTTAATAATATAACTTTAAATCATCACAACGAAAAAATTTCCTCAGTTTACTTTAACATGCCATATAAAAGCATCCACTGATTTTATAGTCTGAAGGATTAATCAAACTACGAATGCCAACAAAATGGGTTGTTCTCATGATAGGTCACCAATAACGTTTTCTTTTCTCTATCAGAAATGATGTCCTATCTTTTTTGTTGTAAATAATTCTAAGTCATTACAAATTTGACATAGAAATTTTCTGTAGATCCGTTGAGAATTATAAATCTAAGAAAGTATTCCTATATAACATATTCAGCTTGAAAATAAAAGTTTCTTCAATTATAAAATGTTGCAATAAAATTATGTCTAATGAGTTCCTGTGGTTTTCTTTTGATGTGATTAAATACACTTTATTTCAGTTCTCTCGGGGTTTTTCCCAGGAACTCTATTAGGTTTCTTATGCTTAAAATTTGATAGGAAACATAACTGGCATTGCAACATGTAGAAAAAATTATGATTGATTAAGATGCCATCAACAATGTTTTCATAGCAGAGAGTCATGTGTCATGACATGACAAAAACAAGTGAGCGGGAGTGTATAATTATTAGGTTGAAGTATGGGTTTAATAGGGAGAGAGTGAAATCACGCCCAATCAAATAATCAACCAATAGTGCTAGGTAGTATGGGGATACTGCAAGGAGTGATGATAACCTCCTGGCTACATTTTCATGGTGCAATTGAAATAGAATTATTTGAAGTAAATTGGTGATTGATTAAAAGTGCTGAAACTATGTATGTTTTCCTAAATGTTGTATGTTCCATGTAACTATGTGCCATCTAACTTTGTGTGGTTCTTTTTACATGACAAAACAAATATGTATCAGTGAGAGAGTACAACGATGAATGTGGTATGATGGGACGAGCATAAATATGGCAAAAGTGACAAAATTGCGTGTATTGACCAGCTTATAGAACAAAATTTTATCATGCTCATCCCCGATGCACCTGCGGCAAATTATTTTTGCTAGGCATGGTTAGCGACTATGTTTGCTGGCTTTTCCAAACACAAAGAGAAAATCATCACAAGCGGATATTTCGTGATGCCAGTAAGAGAACCTATTTATTCAACGGTGTTACTTTTAAATTCATAATAGGATTTTTTTGAGCTTCAGTACTTATGCGATGAATGTAATTAACATACATGTATATAGTTTGCGCCGCCACCGAGTAACCTATATTCAAACTAATAATACTATTTAGTTATGTAAATATGGAGCAAAGCCCGAGATTTGATCAAAACAATAAAAAGACATGCCACAAGAACCATTGACTCCATTGATCACTTCAAGATAAGTGTTGATCCATTGGTGAACACCAAGAATTAGGCGAAGCCAATAGGCTTTCATTCCATGACAAAGAACACACTAACACAACCCTCCTAGAATACACTTAGGAGATTCGTAGTGACTCTCTCACCTCAAAGCCTCTATCGGTTGTCGAGTGTGAATAGAGCTTGCGGGAGATTGAACAAAAAAATAGTGAAACGGAAATTCAGGGATCAGGCTCGGGGCAAAGGGAACTCTAAATTTAAAGAGACGGCTAATTTATAATGCGTGATCTTAATTTTTTTTGGGAATGCGTGATCTTAATTTTAACTATCCATATCATAAAAGGAATTATATTGACATCATCTCAACCCCAAGACATTGTCATGGAGAACAAAGAATTGTAACATGCCTAAAATACACTTAGGACATTGATTAATGCCTCTCTCTCACCTCTCAAAGTTTTTATCCATTGTCGAGAGTGAATGGAGCTTGCGAGAGATTGAAACAATTTCTTTTTAGTGAAAACAAAAAATCGGAGAACAAGTTCGAGACAAAGGGAATTCAGAAGAACATTTAATTATACTTTCGAATCTAAAGAAAGATAAATAAACATAACTATAGTAAAAACGAAAAAACTTAACCGTATTTGAAAAAATGACATCTCAATAGTTTTCATAGTTGCACATGAGAAAATCGTGGTATGATCATCTAATTGTACAATGGATAGATCTTCCTATAGTGTATGGATTTTTAATAATATAACTTTAAATCATCACAACGAAAATATTTCCTCAGTTTACTTTAACATGCTATATAAAACCATCCACTGATTTTATAGTCTGAAGGATTAATCAAACTACGAATGCCAACAAAATGGGTTGTTCTCATGATAGGTCACCAATAACGTTTTCTTTTCTCTATCAGAATTGATGTCCTATCTTTTTTGTTGTAAATAATTCTAAGTCATTACAAATTTGACATAGAAATTTTCTGTAGATCCGTTGAGAATTATAAATCTAAGAAAGTATTCCTATATAACATATTCAGATTGAAAATAAAAGTTTCTTCAATTATAAAATGTTGCAATAAAATTATGTCTAATGAGTTCATGTGGTTTTCTTTTGATGTGATTAAATACACTTTATTTCAGTTCTCTCAGGGGTTTTTCCCAGGAACTCTATTAGGTTTCTTATGCTTAAAATTTGATAGGAAACATAACTGGCATTGCAACATGTAGAAAAAATTATGATTGATTAAGATGCCATAAACAATGTTTTCATGGCAGAGAGTCATGTGTCATGACATGACAAAAACAAGTGAGCGGGAGTGTATAATTATTAGGTTGAAGTATGGGTTTAATAGGGAGAGAGTGAAATCACGCCCAGTCAAATAATCAAACAACAGTGCTAGGTAGTATGGGGATGCTTCAAGGAGTGATGATAACCTCCTGGCTACATTTTCGTGGTGCAATTGAAATAGAATTATTTGAAGTAAATTGGTGATTGATTAAAAGTGCTGAAACTATGTATGTTTTCCTAAATGGTGTATGTTCCATGTAACTATGTGCCATCTAACTTTGTGTGGTTCTTTTTACATGACAAAAAAAATGTATCACTGAGAGAGTACAACGATGAATGTGGAATTATGGGACGAGCATAAATATATGTATTTAAACAACAATACCTACTTTAAAGGTGAATGACACCGTAGAATATGTGACATGGTAGTACTTTATATTGTCAATATACCAACTCTCCCATAAACTAAAAGATTGCAGACATGTGGTATTTTATCTACCATAATAGCTATGACAATTTATGATTATGTTTTCGCCTTTCCAGTGTCTATCAACCCACAAATTTAGTTCATGAACATACAATACTCTAAAGATATTGCCCTCGCATTTGCGAGGGCCACCTTGCTAGTTAATTTAATACAGAAATTGCTTAATATTCAAACAAGAACAGCGCGTACAATCGTATGCACGTAGAAATCGAATCAACACGTCAGTGAGTTGTTGCTCCAAATAAAATTGATGTTAGTTTCTCTTCACGAAGACACACTGCGACTACGTACTTACGGTCGTACAGGGCAATGTATCCATCCACGCCGCGTCATTCGATCTTGGATCTTCTCTGCCAACAGGCTTAGTAAATTGGGCCGACTGTCGACGCAGGTCATGATGGGCAAGCCAGGAGACCCTTGGTTGCTTATAGAGGATACCGGCCCAAAAGTACAGCCCAGTGCACCGAGGCATGCACCACACCTTCGAAATTCCGGTGACTTTTATTAGTACCACATCGGTCGCGTAAGGTAGATTGAATGTGTTTATAAGCCCCTGCGAGAGGCAGGGAAGCACAGAGCGGTCGGATCTGTCAGCAAACTCAAATGGTATAAGCAAATTATTCATTAGTAGGTCTGATTCTGAGGACCACACGACATGTGTGGTTTGCTTTTTTGAGTTGCGTTGCTATTGAGTTTCGGTAGCATGTAATCAATCGTTTGGTTTTCTTGACTAGACGTAGGAACGCAACATCATGCACAGAAATTCAGCAGGATCCCCTAGATGGCTAGATTAACAAACCAGGCCAGTAGTCCACCACTCAGTTACAACTTTTTTTTCAGCAGCATTCTTCCCTCCGAAGTATCAACACTGCAAAATTTTGATTGGGGAGCATAGACAGAAAGTGCGTCTGCGTGTGTATCAGTTTTACTGTTCACAAGGTGCCTTTCCTGTCCGGTGTGCATGCAGCACAGCTCCAAAAATTCCCCGATGACACTTATACTAATAAAATGGGCATCTCGATTTATTTTATTTTTCTTTTACCTTCTCCCTTTAATAAAAATATCACGTAAAGTACGCTCCACGGCAAGCACTGGCAATGCTAATTTCGTGTCTATTATTAGTGTGGCTAACCACGTGGACCGCCGGTCTCGTATGTGGGCAAAATCCCCTTTTTATTGCGGCACTGGGTCCTTCTCCCTTCCCACACCGTTCGACAAAGCCGGGGCGTGTAGGTATGAGAGATTTAGTGGAGGAAGAAGAGGTCAAGGGCGAGACCCGAGAGGGTTGGGACAAGTCTCGCACAATTTCTCTATGATCCATCGAATTCTCTTTTAATGGTTATTGATGCCAATATGAACTCCACTATTTTGATACTCTATCCGTTCTTTATTATATCATGTATTAGTTTTTTGAAAAGTTAAACTTGACTATCTTTGACCAAGATTTTACAAAAAACTATCGACATTTGAAATACTAAGAAACAAAATATGAAAATTTGATGGAAACTTCAAATTTTAATAATATTTTTTCTGTAAACTTCGTCCAATTCCATTTGATGGAATTTACTTTCTACCTTTGCACTGTTGATTTTGTTGTGCTCAATTTGCAAATGCTCCAAAGGAAAGCGCAAGCACTCTTACTTTCTCCTTCCTGGTTGAGTACGTTGCAAAGCAATCAGAGGAGAATTAAAAAACACAATTTTTTATGTGTGAAGTGAGTAAAACAAAATGCCAGGATGAGAAAAATATCACAATTTCCCTTTGTTATCTCTCTAGTCTCTATACGTCTCCCTCGCGACTCATCGCCAAGTCAGAGCCGATTAGGAGATGATGCATCATTGCTTGGCGCCAGTGGCGGAGGCAGGGGGACCAGCAGGGCCCTGGCCCCCCCTGAGATTTCAGTCTAAGTCCCTTACTACTTATGTTAAATGTTGTGTATTCTTACACTCTGGCCCCCCTTGTAGTATTATTTTGCGCTCTGTCCCCCCCGATAAAAAATTTGCTCCACCACTGCTTGGCGCGCTGATGAATGGTGCTGACATCGCACATAAAACGAATCACGTGTCGTCACCGCCAATTAGACCGTGACTCAGTTAAATATGCAGCAATTATCATCTACGGACTCTCTAGTTCGAAGCTGTCCTGCCAACTGAACTCTATAACTCGATGCTTGTATTACTCATCAGCGGATCTCATATATGTACAGGGGAGCTGCAGCACATCGTGCAGATCATGGGCAACGGCGTGCCGGCTATCTCGACACTCGATCTTATCCTATACTAGCGACTAGGTCAGTTAGTTACAGCACAACGGTTACAAGACGTGTCCGGTGCAGATACAAACGGTACACTTCAACATCCCCCGCAGTCTGAACATGGGATGGAAAAATGTTCAGACTGAAACAAAAATCATTGAACACCGACGATGGTAGCCCTTTCGTGAAGATGTCCGCGAACTGAGACGTCGTAGGGACATGAAGAACCTTTGCCTCGCCAAGAGAGACGCGATTCCGGACAAAGTGCAGATCAATCTCGACGTGCTTCGTGCGTTGGTGCTGAACTAGATTGGAGGAGAGATACATGGCGCTGATGTTGTCGCAGTACACGATGGTGGCGCGTTTAGGCAGTCGATGCAGTTCAGCCAGAAGTTGCCGCAGCCAGCACGATTCAGCAACACAGTTCGCGACCGCCCTGTACTCGGCTTCCGCACTCGATCTTGACACGGTGGCTTGGCGTTTTGAAGACCAGGAGACCAGGTTGTCGCCCAAGAAGACGCAGAACCTGGACGTCGACTTGCGGGTGTCAGGGCACCCAGCCCAATCGGCATCACTGTAGGCGATCAGACCATGAGCAGTGGACTTGTACAGCTGAAGGCCATAATGCGAGGTCCCTCGGAGATACCGCAGGATGCGCTTGATGAGCTGAAAGTGTGTTGTGGTCGGCCATGCATGAAGAGGCAGACTTGCTGCACGGCGTAGGAGATGTCAGGGCGTGTCAAGGTAAGGTATTGCAGAGCGCCGGCAAGGCTGCGGTACAGAGATGGATCGGCATAAGGAGCACCGTCATGGGCAGAGGGCTTAGCGCGCGTCTCGACAGGGGTGGATAGGGGATTGCAATGTAGCATGTTGGCGCGGTCGAGAATCTCAAGTGTGCTGTTGCTGGGACAGGAACATGCCGGATGTGTTGTGATCAACATTGATGCCAAGAAAATGATGCAAGGTTCCCAAATCAGACATGGAAAATTCAGAGGATAGTGAGTCAATGACAGATCAGAGAAGTGTGGTGGTGTTGGCTGTGAGAATGATATCGTCAACATACAACAAGAGATAAGCAAGCTCGTTCCCACGATGGAGGATAAAAAGGGAGGAGTCACACTTGGATGCAGCAAAACCAATGGAGAGGAGATATGTGGTGAAACGAGTGAACCAAGTGCGCGGAGCTTGTTTTAGGCCATATAGGGATTTGTTGAGGCGGCAGATATGATTAGGCATGTGGGAATCAAGGAAACCGGAAGGTTGTTGGCAGTAAACAGTTTCTTGCAAATTACCATGGAGGAATGCATTCTTGACATCAAGTTGGTGGATAGGCAATGCTTGAGCAGCGGCAAGAGAGAGCACAACACGAATTGTGGCTGGTTTCACCACTGGCTGAAAGTTTCACCGTAGTCCACGCCAGCTCTTTGAGTAAAGCCACGCAACACCCATCTTGCTTTGTACCGTGAGAGAGAGCCGTCCGAGTTCAGCTTGTGGTGAAATATCCATTTGCCCGTAACCACATTAGCACATGCAGGACAAGGGATCAAAGACCAAGTGTCATTCCGAAACAAGGCGTTAAACTCATCGAGCATCGCAGCATGCCAATTAGGATCCTTAAGTGCCCGTCGGTAGGAGGAGGGAAGTGGTGAAATTTTAGGTGTGGTGGTGGTAGCAGAAAGATTGAATAATTTCCGGGGCATCAAATAACCGTGTTTAGCTCTGGTGCGCATTCGGTGTGCATTTTTGGGTGGCTGTACCGGAACAGCGTGGGCAGGCAGACCAGGATGATGTGGCGGCGTGGGAGTGGCTGGTGGTGGGTCTGGCGCGGCTGGCGAGGAAGATGCGCTCGTGCGCGGTGATGGCGACGCATTGATGCTGCCCCCCTCCGAGGATGACGTGGCAGTTGCGGATTGGTGCGGGGAGGCTGGCGTGTCAGATCCGACCGTGGCGGATCCCGGAGCTAATGCGGAATCAGCTGGCGCAGGAAACGGATCCCGGGGTAGATGTGGCGGGGATTTTCTGTGGCTGGCGGGGTTGTGGGATCTGGTGTGGGTTCGGTCGGTGGATGGTAGGGAAAAATCGCCTCATCGAAGACAACGTGTCTGGATACGATAACCTGCCTAGTTTGAAGGTCAAAACAGCGATACCCCTTGTGTTCTCGTGGGTAGCCTATGAAAACGCATCGTGTAGACCTAGGTTGGAGCTTGTGTTTGGTTGTGGCATAAAGGTTTGGGTAGCAAATACATCCGAAGGTGCGAAGGTGTGCATAGGTGGGGTGATGGCCGAATAAACGAAAATGAGGTGTTGTGTGTTGAATGGTACGTGAGGGGCGAATGTTGAGTAGGTGATTGGTTGTATGGAGGGCTTCGACCCAAAAGGGTGGTGGTAGGTTGGCTTGGACAAGAAGGGTTCGGACAACGTCATTGGTAGTTCGTAGGATACGTTCTGCTTTCCCGTTTTGTGGAGAGGTATGAGGACAGGAAAAACGAAAAGAGGCACCATGGGTTGCAAGAAAGGACCGCAAAGCATTGTTGAGAAACTCGCCTCCATTGTCACATTGCACACATTGAATAGTTTTGTTGAATTGAGTTTTAACATAGACAAAGAAACGTTGGAGAACAGAAGTGGTATCGGATTTATTTCAAAGTGGAAAAGCCCATGAGTAATGTGAATAATCATCTAATACAATGAGATAATATGTGTAACCAGAAAAACTAGGAAGAGGGGAGGTCCAGAGATCACAATGTATAAGTTGAAAAGGAGAAGTAGTAAAACTAGAAGAAGTAGGGAAAGCTAGACGGGGTTGTCGACCTAATTGACAAGCTTCACAGATGGGGATTTATTTCTAGATGGATTACATGGTTCGGGAAAATCAGGGGAAATTCTAGCAAGACTATCATCACTTGGGTGGCCTAGCCATCGATGCCACAGATCACGTGTGTTGGAGACCGTCAGGGCTGTGTTGGAGGAGTGGATGTTGCCGAAGAACGGGTACAGATCGCCGCTGCTACTGGAGCGCAGAAGGATGGTCCGAGTTGCTAGGTCCTTCACAGAGAAGCCATTAGGGTCAAATTCAATTGAACAAGAGTTATCACGGGTGAATTTGCGTACGGATATTAGACTTTTAATAACAGAGGGAGTGACTAAGACATCATTAAGGTGGAAGGGGCGAGAGGTAATGGTGGTAGACCCGACAGAAGAAGCAGGCATTGCAGATCCATTGCCAACTACAATAGCACGAGAATTTGCGCTTGAAAGGGAATGAGACGAGGTAAGATTACCCTGGTTGTCGGTGACGTGTGTGGTTGCGCCGGAGTCCATGACCCAGTCGCCGCCGTGGTGGAAGCCACCGCTGTTGCTGGGGGCAGAGTTGAACATGGCGTGGTAGTCGAACGAGGGAGCGGACGGCGGGATGCTCGGTGTTGGCAGCAGCGGCCGGGATTGGGAGACATCAGGGTGTACGCCTGGGAGTGCTGAGCAGGGCTGATGACGTTCGAGGCGTTGGGCGGCGCCCAGGTGAGCGGACGACCACCGCCGTAGTTCTGCTGCTGCGCCTAGGGGTGCCCATAGCCAGGGTTGTAGCGCCACGCCCGCCGTAGTCGTCTCGTCCACGCCCGTTGTTGTTGTCGTAGTTCTGCCCGTAGCCGTTGTTGTTGCCGTAGCCCTGCCCGTAGCCGCTATGCCCGTAGTGGTGCTGACCACCACCGCGGTTGTACTGTTGGCCGCCGCCGCGCCCCTGCTGGCCATAGCCATTCTGGGCGCGGTCACCACCGCGAGGGCAGTTGCGCGCCATGTGTCCTAGCTCGCCGTAGGTGTAGCAGGTGCCGTGGAAGCGATATCCGGACGACCCGTTGACGGTGCCGGTGGTGTGCAGGACTTGCGGGGTCGCCGCGGCCTTCAACTTGAGTTTCTCCTCGGCGAGCTGGAGCCGAGACTGGGCCTGCGCGAAGGAGGGGAACGGCTTCATTGTCTCTAGGATTTCTTGCTGTACCTTGAATCGGTCATCGAGGCCGGATATGAGGCGCATGGTCAGCTTCTTGTCGGTGACCGGGGCGCCGACATCGCCGATCAGCTCGGCAATGCCCTTGAACTTGCGGCAGTAGGCGATGACGTCCATGTCGCCCTGGCTAGCGTTGGTGAACTCCTTGTCGAGGTGGATCTCGCGCCCCTCGGTGTTTTCCGTGAAGAAGTGCTTGAGAGCTTGCCAGGCGGTGTAGGCCGTGCCGTCGTCCTGGAGGATGACGTCCTGCTGCTGGTCGGAGATGGTGTCGTAGTGTCACAGACTACTACTTGGTTCATGACGAGGGGTTAACTCATCAAATCCCATGGTTAAGGACCTAGGGTTGAGATTATGGGGAGAGAACGTGGTAGTACTGGTAGTTTCGTCGGCTGACAAGCAGAGGCAAAGATTTACCCAGGTTCAGGCCCCTCGGGTGGAGGTAAAGACCCTACTTCCTGCTTGTCTGTTATTGATCGTGTGAGATTATGCGGTTACAAGGGAGCTCCGGCGAGATGTCGATCTCGCTAGGGCTTTTGGTGGTTCAAGTATGGCTTGTCCTAGATCGGCACCCCTCCCAGCCTTTAAATAACAGGCTGGGTCTCGGGAGTTCGTAACCGACCTAGTTTACACGTAAGGAAAGTCTAAACCGACTATGCATATGTCTAATCTTGGAGGATACTCCATCTTCTTGGGCCTCTTGTCTTAGTCTTCGAGTAGGCTCTTCGCTATTGGGCCTTAGTCGCCACGTGCACCAGGTACCCTCACGGTAGGGTACCCAAGATGTATAACCTTGTCAGTAGCCCCCGAGTACTTGTCCGACTCGAAGAATCGGGCATGGACTCGTTCGTAAGTGCACGTCATATGCTTTGTATTTTGTACATTATTATTGGAATTCCTGTATGAATAGCACATGCTGGCTATGTCGAGGATCTGATGTGCATTTTGCAGGTGAAGCTGGCGTGCTGCCGTTTGTCGAGTGATTCGGCGAGTTGCCGTGTGCCGCCCGAGTCGGCGAGTTCTGGTTTGTTGATGCAACCGGCGAGTTGTCGTTTGTAGATCCGATCGGCGAGTCGCCGTTTTCCGATGGAACCGAAGAAACCGTGAGTCCAGCACTATTCTTTCCCACAGACGGTGCCAATTTACGAGGGGTTAACACATCAAATCCCATGGTTAAGGACCTAGGGTTGAGATTATGGGGAGAGAACGTGGTAGCACTGGTAGTTTCGTCGGCTGACAAGCAGAGGCAAAGATTTACCCAGGTTCAGGCCCCTCGGGTGGAGGTAAAGATTCTACTTCCTGCTTGTCTGTTATTGATCGTGTGAGATTATCCGGTTACAAGGGAGCTCCGGCGAGATGTCGATCTCGCTAGGGATTTGGTGGTTCAAGTATGGCTTGTCCTAGATCGGCACCCCTCCCAGCCTTTAAATAACAGGTTAGGTCTCGGGAGTTCGTAACCGACCTAGTTTACACGTAAGGAAAGTCTAAACCGACTATGCCTACGTCTAATCTTAGAGGATACTCCATCTTCTTGGGCCTCTTGTCTTGGGCTTCGAGTAGGCTCTTCGCTATTGGGCCTTAGTCGCCACGTGCACCAGGTACCCTCACGGTAGGGTACCCAAGATGTATAACCTTGTCAGTTCACGAATCAGAGTATGATACAGGATGAATTCTCGATAATTTGGATACAGACTGCGTCACGCAATCGAAGAACTGCTCGCAGGCAGGAAGGAACGATTTGTCCAACTTGTCCAACTCGCTGCAACACCAAGTATGGCCCAAAATATCGAAACGCGAGCTTCTGTGAAGAACGATTTGCCACTGAAGTCTGCACATATGGTTGGAGTCGCAGGTACACTGAGTCACCCACAGAGAACTCCCTCTCCGACCTGTGTTTATCTGCCTGAGACTTCATTCGCTGTTGTACTCTCATTAAATTGTGCTTGATCAGGGGCACCATGTCTTTGCGTTCTTGTATCCAAGCATCAAGCTCTGAATTGTCAGTGTCAGGTTGAGTGACAACACCAAATTGCCTGGTTGTCTACCGAACAGTACCTCAAATGGCGAGCGGGCCAGAGCAGAGTGAACTGTGGTGTTGTACCAGTACTCTACTTGAGGCAGCCACTGTGACCATTTTTTTGGATTTGCACTCACTGTGCACCGCAAGTAAGTTTCCAGACACTGGTTTAGCCTCTCGGTTTGCCTGTCAGTCTGTGGCTGATAAGACGACGACAAGTTGAGAGTAGCATCAGCTAACTTGAAGAGATGCTGCCAAAAACTGCTTGTGAAAACCTTGTCTCGGTCATATATCAGCACTGATGGCATCCCATGTCGGCAGTAAACATTATCCATGAAGGATTGTGCCACTGTCTGAGCTGTGAAGGGGTGTTTCATGGGTATAAAATGCCCACACTTTGAGAACTTATCGACCACTACCAAAATTGTGTCATAGTTGTTTGATTTTGGCAGTCCTTCAATGAAATCGAGCCCCACGGTGTGCCAAGCATCAGGTGGAATCGGAAGTGGTTGCAGCCTCCCAGGCAATTTCACTTTCTCAGTTTTTGCCTGCTGACAGGTGGAACATGCTTGCACATAAGATTCAATAGCCTTTTTCATTTTTGGCCAATAGAAAAGCTTTTTCACTTTCTGGTATGTTCCTTGAATCCCTGAGTGTCCACCTAGGGCACTGCTGTGAAGCGCTTGCAGAATTGCCTTTTGAGCGTCACCTTGTGCACCCAACCAGATGCGTCCTTTGTATCGAATAACACCATTCTGAAGCGTGTATCCTTGCGAATTGGTCCCTGACAATGCTAATTCAGATAGGAGCTGGGCCGCCTGAGGATCATTGGTATAGCTTGCAGTAACTATTTCCAACCATTTAGGCTGCACAGCCGACGTTGCCATCACGAAGGTATACTGTGGTCTGCGTGACAATGCGTCAGCAGCCTTGTTTGTAATACCTTTCTTGTAAACTATGGTGTATTGGAAACCCATCAATCGGAAAAAGGCTTTTTGCTGAATGAGAGTGTTAAATTTGTGCTCTCCCGGGTGAATCAGGCTTCTCTAATCTGTGCGGATGACAAACGGCTTGTGCTGCAAATAGGCTTTCCATTTGTCGAGTGCCATCAGAATTGCCATTCATTCTTTGTCGTAAATAGACAATGATTGATTTTTGGGTCCCAAGGCTTTGCTTAGAAAAGCTAGTGGATGTCCTTGCTGCATCAACACAGCACCCACTCCCGTCGCACACGCATCTGTTTCCAGCACAAATTCTTTGGAGAAATCTGGCATGGCTAGTACTGGCGCATTCACCATGGCATGTTTAAGGGTGAGAAATGCATCATTTGCTTCTGGTGTCCACACAAACGGTACACCCTTGCACAGCAGATTTGTCAACACTTTGCATATCATACCATAGTGCTTGATAAATTTCCGGTAGTACCCTGTCATTCCCAGTATTATCCTGAATTGCTTCACATTGGTTGGAGTTGGCCAGTTCTTGACTGCTTCAACTTTGGATGGATCAGTGGCTACACCATTCTCACCAATTATGTGTCCCAAGTACTCCAAGTTCCTCTGTGCAAATGAACATTTGCTCTTCTTCACAAACAGTTTGTTTTGCTGGAGCAGGGTGAAAACCTGTTGCAGATGCTCCTTGTGATCTTCCAGCGTTTTGCTGTAAATTAAGATATCGTCCACGAACACCAGCACGTATTTTCTGATCATGTGAGAGAAGATTGAGTTCATAGCTGCTTGGAAGGTGGCAGGGGCACAGGACAACCCAAAGGGCATTACTCTGAATTCGAAATGCGCATTGTGTGTCTTGAAAGCAGTTTTGTGTTCGTCTTGGGGCAACATCCGTATTTGATGGTAACCTGAGTGCAGGTCCAGCTTTGTGAAATACTTGGCACCAGCTAATTCGTCAAGTAACTCGTCCACTACCGGCATTGGGTATTGGTCTTTCACTGTCACTGCATTTAGCTGTCGGTAGTCAACACAAAACCTCCAACATCCATCTTTCTTCTTCACCAGTAGCACGGGTGATGCAAAGGGACTCTGGCTTGGTTTAATCACACCTTGCTTCAACATTTCTGCCACTTGTTTTTCTATCTCATCCTTCTGTTGTGGAGAATACCGGTAGGGCTTAACATTCACCGGTTGCACCCCAGGCATAAGTGTGATTTTATGGTCATATAGCCTGTGTGGAGGCAGACCTGTTGGGGAGTTAAAGCTCTGTTCATTTTCTGCTAACAGTTCCACAATACACTGCGGTATTTCCGATTTTGCATTTTGTGTGGTGCACAGTTTCACCACATGTGCCACAGCATTCCCTTGCATCAGTTGCTGCATTTCTTCAACAGTAATTGCCTTGCAAGAGTCTGTTTTGTCCTTCACACCCCTCACTGTCAATCAAACCCCATTCTGTGTGAATCGGAAGGTTCTCTTCTGCCAATCAATCCACATCGGGCCCAATGTATCTAGCCATTCCATGCCTAGGATCATGTCGTAGTGTGGCAGATCAAACACTCGGAAATCTGTGCTGAATTTAGCCTTCTGGCATTCCCAGTTGATTGCTTGGACTGCTTGATCAACTGTTCGTGGTTTATGCAACCTAATTCCCCTTTGAATATCTTTTCTAAGACCACTAATGAACTTAGTTACAAAGAAGGCTTCATCATAGTGATTATTGTGCACCAAAACCTTGTGTCTAAGCTCCTCAAACTTAATGTAGTATTGCTCTACTGTACCTACTTGCTTGCATCTTTCTAAAGCTTCTAATGCCCTATGGTGTTTATCTCTACCAAACTTAGCATGCACGGCTACGCACAAATCCTCCCAACTATCTATGTCATGTTCAGCTTCTACATTTTGCAACCACAAAGCAGCGTTTCCTATGAAGTGAATGGTGGCATAGCTAGCCCAAGTTTCATGGTCTACTGAATACATGGCAAAGTATTTTTCACAAGTTTTCTTCCACCATCGTGGGTTGTCACCATTAAACTTAGGAAAATCAGATTTAGGTGGTCTAGAGCTCCTGTTACGATTCCTACTATCATAACCAGTGTGATCCCCTTCATCATCGTCTCCCAAATCAAAAGTAGCAGGGGAATGGCGACAGGCACGCGTACCCTTTGCCAGGGCAGGTGCCAGTGCTCGAGGAGCAGTGGTACCGATACCCTTGGTTGTTGTTGTTACGCCGTGCCCATGGGGCCGAGGAGTGACGTCGTCGGATGGTTGACGCTCGGCCTCAAGAACAGCTACACGCGTGCCGACCTCCTCCAGGGACTTGTTCATTGCCCGGAGAGAATCGTCGATGGCGGGGGCCCAATTGTTTATCCCTTGTATGTTCTCCACCACCTGCCCGTGGCCAGTTGCCATGGCCTTCAGAGATTCCTTGACCGCCATCAGGGTGGAGCTCGTGTCGTCGCCGTACTTGGTGAACTGAGCGGCCAACTGCTTGAGCTCCTTCTGCAAGTCCTCCATGATGGAATCCTTGCCGATGCCTTCTACCGTCGCCACAGTAACTGGCGTAGTGCCAATCCGTCGGGATTTTACAGATCGCGGTGGGAATCCGCAACCAACCGAGAATTCGCAATTTGCCTCGCCTCCGCTTCAGATCTAGGCACGCTTGATGCACCTTCGACCCTACCGCCGCCGTGGACCAGATCGAGGGCAAGGGATTTTACCAGGATGAACCCAACCTCTCCTCAGATCTCGTCCTTGCTCGCCTCCCGCTCTCCTCCGATCCAACTACTTTTCTTCAGAAATTTTTGGTGGAGAGACTAAGATCGAGTGGCTACTGATACCATATGTCACAGACTACTACTTGGTTCACGAATCAGAGTACGATACAGGATGAATTCTCGATAATTTGGATACAGATTGCGTCACGCAATCGAAGAACTGCTCGCAGGCAGGAAGGAAGAAGGGAAGGGGAAAGCCGGCCTGACGGCAACAATTAGATTCTTCTTCGATGCCTTTCTCGGACTGGCTTCTCGCCCTTTATGCAACGAGTCCAGCTAGCCGTTGCGGGTCCCACTCATCAGCCTCGGCGTGTCTTGGGTCTTCTGCTTCCCGTGTACCCTCTCGCTATCCATCAGCGCCTGGCGTAGGAAGGGAGCCGTGACACGTAGATCCAGAGGACGATGTCGACGTCGGCGGCGCGCCACTGGTCGTCAGCGAGGTGAGGAGAGGTCTCCTCCTCGACATGGTCACGGGCGTTGTACTTGGAGAGGACGAAGAGGAAGAGGTTGCGCCATTTGTGGTAGTTGCCGAGCGCCGCGTCGAGTTTGAACTTTTTTTTTTGACAGACAGATATGCAATGTTTAGCAACGGAAAATGCAGCTCTCATGTTTAGGCATTTCGGAGCAGCCAACAAGAGATCGTCAGAAAATAGGAACTCATAAACACACGGCGAGGCTAACAATTCACATGAGCGCAAGCACAATCAGAGAGCACATCACGAGTCATCAAGTTCCGACTCGTCCCATCCACACCGATCGCTACCAACCACCCGGTTCTCGAGCAACGGGAACCGGCTTGCGCAGCTCCCGCTCGCCGTGGGCGTAGCGGCAGCCGTCGCCGTGAATGCATGATCCTCTGGCGAAATGCCCGCAGAGCTTGGTCTTGAAGCTGTCCTCCCATTGCCCTCCGCCGCGGAGAGATCCTCCAGCAGCCGAGTTCTTGGAACCTGCCGGCGGAGGGGCATCACTGCCGAGCCCGAAGCGGCTCAACTGCTCCATGACCATTTCGCTAGCGCTCTTGATCTGATCGAACGTGCCCTCCATCTCGACGTTCTTCAAGCCGGCGTCCGACTCGTGGTCCCGGATGCATACCTTGGCGCCGCTGGACCGGGATATCTGCTTGATTGTGGCTCCGCCCCTCCCGATGATGATGCCGGCTAGGGAGGCGTCGACGCTGTACTTGACAGTCGCGGATGCGCCGAAACTCGCCGGAGCGACCATGGCCGTGCCGGGTTGGGCTTTGGTGCTTGATCAGGTGCGTGGTAACCGGCGGGCCTTTGCTCCATGGGAAGCTCCTTCTCGTCCTGTGCAGAAGCTGGACCACCAAGGGTGCCCACGTTTGCCACGGCCTTGTAGCCACCCGGGAAGTCGTGGATGAAGTGACAATTCTCACCGAAACGGCAACCTTCAGTGCTGAAGAATTTGGCGCATGGCTTAATTTTGCTTCCTATGCCTGTTCGAATTGACTCCGGTTCTGTTACACAAACCCAAATCAAACAATCATGCACACAGGTTATGATATGCAGTCAGGGTTAACACATAGGAGTAGTTAGTACTGAAGATCCGGAGACTGGGCTCTGCTCCGGCGCGCTGAGGCAAATCCCCTTGGCTTGATCTTCCCACCGAGCGGGCACGCCAAGTCTCAGCGCGAGATGAGCAAGTCCCGCTCACCACTTCCAACAGCCACAGAGTCTGGTGCTCGGACAAGTCGACGCCGGCGGGCAGCTTCTTGCAGGCCTCCGAGCTGCTGACGGCCAGCAGGAACTCCCTCGAGTACATGATCCTCTTCTTCACCCCCGCGTTTTCGCCGGCGTTCCCTTCCTCCTCCCTCGGCTTGGAGATGGCGAGTTTGAACTTGATGTGGCGAGTGATGTCGACTCCATCGGTGGTGGGAGGAGAGGGAAGCAGCTGAACGGAGGTGCTGGCGAGGTGACCAGAGGTAGCAAGGGAAGCATCATCGTCGGCCATTGGAGGAGGTGAAGGTGGAAGAAGGAAGAAGAAGAAGAGGCTCTGATACCAAACTGAACTCTATAACTCGATGCTTGTATTACTCATCAGCGGATCTCATATATGTATAGGGGAGCTGCAGCACATCGTGCAGATCATGGCAACGGCGTGCCGGCTATCTAGGCACTCGATTTTATCCTATACTAGCGACTAGGTCAGTTAGTTACAGCACAACGGTTACAAGACGTGTCCGGTGCAGATACAAACGGTTATCCTATACTAGCGAAAATCATCGAATACTTTACTTGGATTCACACTCTGCAGCCAAGGTTTGGTGTAGTCAGCACTACTCAGCCGTGGATAGCGAATAAACTTCCAAACAAATCGGCGTGCATGTCAGTATACAATTTGTAGCGATGAACCGTGCACTCTGTGTTGATACTCCGATGATTACGTCTAATGCTTCACTGTGAAGCAACAAAAACAAATTACGCGCAGATCTCAAGCAAATCTGCTCCCCAGGACGAAGCCTGCCTGCCTGCCCTGCGGCAAGAACGCTAGCTGGAGTGCCAAGTGCCGACGGAATCTTGAGCCAAGGTGCTTCCCCCGTGATGCAAGACGAGCACGGCCCCCTAGATTAACAAACCAGCCCACTAGCCCACCACTCAGTTAAACAACTGGCTTCACATTTTCTCTAGCAGCATTCTTCTCTCCGAAGTTTCAAGACCGCAAATTTTTGATTGGGGAGCAAAGACAGGTGTACCGGTCTACAGCTCCTAAGATTCCCTGATGACACTTGTACTAATATAATGGGGGACCTTGATTTATCTTCCTATTTCTTTTCCTCTTTAATAAAAAGATCACGAAAAGTACACTCCACGATAGGCACTGGCATTGTTAATTTGCCGTCTATTATTAGTGTGGCTAACCATGTGGAGTGCCGGGGTCGCGCCCTAATTAGGACCCCTAGTAGCTATACCATTAGTTTAAGCAAAGCTGCCTAATCTTATACTCTCTCCGTTCCAAATTAATTGACACACATTTAGCTATACACGGATGCATCTAGACATAAACAAGTATGGATACATCCGTTTTTTGACAAAGCAAGTCAATTAATTTGGAACGGAGGGAGTACTTCTTTTGAGATGTGCCTAACCTTGTACTGATAAAGGGAACAAGACTATTTTGATGCCCAACTTTTTTTTTTTTTGACAAGAATAGTGATGCCCAACTTTCATTACAAGCTTCATCGAACTTACGGTTTTTTATAAAGTTTTTGTTTTTATAAGTTTTGCATCAAAAAAGGGCACATCAAATTAAGTTATTTTCTAAAGGTTGTAGCTGCTAGCTGTATTTTTAGAGTTTTCATGTACGGCTACATTGAATGTTTTCATAAAAACTTCAGCAATAGGGACGTTCAAGACGTTTTTGTTTTGGCGCGCGAGCCGTCGGTCGACGATCGTTGTCCAAAAATCGGTCGCATCCCACACCGTCTGATCAGATGCGTCTGAACCGTCCGATTAAGTGTGCAGGCCAACCCCGCAGCCGACCGTTGTACAACAAATGAAATTGTAGCACAACAATTCCCCGCCTTCCTCCCCCGATTCGATCCTCTGGCGACGACCTAGCGACGAGGGCATCGCGGCGCCGCCGCCATCGTTGCAACATCGGCGCCGGGCCGAATCAATGGCGCAGTTCCTCCGCGACGTCTTTTTCCTCCGTCCGGCGGCCGTGCGAATCACAGCGGGGATCGAATCCCGCTCCGGCGAACTACCTCAGGTCCCGCGTCTACACCGGCGTCTGCCCCGGAGTTTGAAGGAGTTCAGGCTAGTTTTCGGAACCCTCCGTCGTCTTCTCAGCAACAACTCAAATAGGCTCCAACGGAGGAGAGGTACTGTCCTGCAACGCTAGGGTTTGCTCGAATTTCTTATTTTCAACATTGTCGTGACACTGATGTGCTCGAGAACTACTGCTACAACATTTGTGTGCTGACGATTTACTACAAAATCTCCTTGATTTTAAGGATTACAACATTGTTGTGCATGTTACAGAATTGTTGGGCTGTGTTTGCTAATAGTTGTAGAAGTATGTCCTATCTGGGTTTGAATTACAAAAATTGTAATTGTATTGATGAACAAAACATCTTTGTTTGTTGCTGAGGAAAAATGTTGTTTCAAACCAGCTGGTTTGAATTACAAAAATTGTTGCAACCTACATAGAAACATAAGTAAATGTTGTGACCATAGTACTTGTTTAATTTGTAATTGTATTGATGAACAAAACATCTTTGTTTGTTGCACAGGAAAATGTTGACGAGGATGTGGCTAACTCAGGAGCAGCATTTATTGACCTGCAGCAGACACTAGACAGCGATGAAGAGGAATATGGTTCGAATGGTGATGTTGCGGAGGAAGCATTGATGGAGATATATCTTCCCAGCCAATAGTACCTTTTGTTGGCATGACATTTGACAATGTTGAGGAAGCACAGAAGCTGTACAATGATTATGCTTTCAAAATGGGGTTTGGGTCAAGGATTCGCAGCTCTAAGTACAGCCAGAAAAGAGGGTGTGCAGAAACGTTGATCAACAAGGTGTTTGAGTGTGTGCATGCCAGGGCTACACTTGCTTCGAAGGCAACATCAGGGGGCACCTCTGAAAGTTCTGCAACAGGACAACAGTATGGTACAGCCACAGAGATGAGCAGTGAGAGCAAGAACAGTAGTCACCAAGCTGGTATTGCGATGGACGTGACGGACAAACGACAGCGAAACAGGATGGTTAGGCACAATTGCAAAGCAAAAATGATTGTCTCGCTGAAACAAGGAGTTTTCACGGTGACAACATTAAATGAACAGCACACACACACACCCCATGGTTGAGCAGATATACCAGAAGAAGACTTCGAATTGCTGGAATTGTTGCATAACCGCAATTTGAGAACCTCAGACATTATGGGGTTGTTGGGACATGTACATGGAGGAGACCCGAGGAACCTGGGATATGTGAAAAGAGATGTTACAAATGCAAGGTCAAAGATGAGGTCTAAACTGTTGCTTCTAGACATGGATATCACAGTGGAGTACTTCAACAAAATGCAAGCTGAGAATCCCAACTTTTTCTATGCTAAGCAAGTGGATGCTGAAGGTGCTGTAAATGCTCTATTTTGGGTTTCTGGATGTTGGTGCACAACAGGATGCTTCTGCTGCTCCAGATGGCTCTTAGTCTTTAAGATGATCTTTTTCAGATATCTGGCATATTCTTATGATGTAAAAAATGCTACTACATAATTCTTCAAACACATGTGATTGTTGGACCAAAAAAATATATGTTGTGGATGTTTTACATCATGGCTATAGAGATATATATTGTTAAATTCATTTGCAATGATTGTGTTGGAAGTTTGAATTTAATCTGATGAAGTTGTCATGCTAGAAATACCTGGCAACATTATTTTATGTGAAGCACAACAACAGATTGTAGTGTGAGTTACAAAACATAGTTACATATAGAATTGGGCATATGAAAATCCTGGCAATAAAATATTACTGCCTAAGTTACAAAAGTATATACCTCGTGCAACATAATGGTATAAAGAAAAAAGATGGATGGATAAGAAATTAGTGACAACAAAAAAATGGTTCAAGGTATACAAGTTTTTGTGTTTTGAAGAACAAAACTTAATATCTCATGCAACATAATGGTATGAAGGAAAAATGTATGAATAGTTAAGAAATTAAGATGCAACAAAAAAAAACGTTATCTGGGATACAAGTATTTTTGCTTGCGACAATAAAACTTTATATCTTGGGCAACATAATGCTATTAAAGGGAAAATGTATGGATAATTAAGAAATTAAGATGCAACAAAAAAATGTTTCTAGGGATACAGGTATTTTTGCTTGCGACAACAAAGGTTTATATGTCGTGCAATTGGAGCATAGAGAGAAGTGAATCATTGCTCAAATTGGTAAAAATAAAACTTGACAACATTTCTTCCAGGCTAGTGACACAATAATTTATTTCTGCTGCAACTCCATATTTCAAAAAAGCAGTTGGGCAACATAATATTGAGTCAACAACAACAAATAATAACAACTCGGACAACATAAAAAGAATTTTGACACAGAATAGACTGAATCCAGAACAAAATATGCCTCAAAATGATTTCAAACATTCCAGTACAGTCTGATGCATCGTAACATTTATCCAAAGGCATAGTGGAAAAATGTGCTTCCCACAACAAAAATACAATCTAGAACAGGTCGCTGGACGCAAGCCTATACACATCGTGCATCACTATTTCGCGTGAACATGCTACATAACACATCACTCAATCTCATCCTCGAAGACTGCTGCTGAATCCTCCGTGTTCATTGTGTGGTTTATGAATCCTGCTGCTAGGACCTTGCGATACGCCAGGATGGAGTTCCTCTCAAAGGTTGCCATCACCCTCCCATCAAAGTTCTCAATGTACAACATAACAAAGAACCCGCAGTCATACCTACAAAAAAGAAATGCAGCAATACGGTAAGATTTGTGGAAACACAATGAAGTGACATAGAAGTTACATTTTAGACAAAAACAAAGTAGTATTAAGAAAAATGCTATTACAGGGTGCTTTGTTGTGGGTAATCTGATGGTCCACCGCGCCTGTATGTAGCAATATCTATACTGAAAGTTCCAGCCTCCCTTGCAAGTGTTCGAAAGTTTGCGATCTGCCAAAGAAAAATGTATAGGAACATAAGTTTTGCAACAAATCAAAAAACTGATAGAAGAAACAAGTGTTGTGCAACAAACCAGGTTATCGACAGCCTTCACGACAGAACTGTTAACCTTGCTGGACTTCAGTGAATCAAATACATTGACCTCTTTGTGGAGCACATTGAAACAAACAGTGATCCAGTGCTTTTCAAGGACAATTGGAAAATGTAGCTGCAAAAATAAAAATGGCATATAAGGATAAATGGAGAACAAATAGTCACACAGGAAACAAAAACACGGCAAGAATGAAAGATGGTTCCTAACCAGATCTAATTTCACAAGGTTGTACTTGATACAAGCACTCTTGAACTCTCCAATGCAGCTGCTGGTTTCAAACTTGGCAGGATCCTTTATAAGTTCTGACTGTATAATTGAAGACAACACAAGAAAAAAGTTGGTACAACAAAAAAGCCAAATGCAACATAATAACAAAAAACTTATACTGAATTTGTTCAACAACAAAATCTTATAACTATTCTTACATATTCACGAAAGCAAGACTACAAAATAAAAGTACTACTGAAACAAGTACTTACAGCCATGTGCACAGAGAAAGAGAACTTCTTTTTCAACTTACCCAGTAACCTATTGTTACAAAAATCTAGTGCTTGGATACAAAAATCATAGGCTAACACAACGCGGTAAAATCAAACAGAGAAATGTAGTCGAAAAACAGAACCTGAAGCTCTTGACTGCTAGGCAATCCCTTCTCTAGCCACTCGTTAAGCGATGCATGGATTCACCTCAGCATCCTGGCTGCCGGCATCAACATTTGGAGGTGGTGCCAATGCAGGATCAACATATATAGTTTCCGCCAAGGTCAAGATCTGCACATGCACACACAGGACATCAAATAAAAGCTTATGGTAACAAAATTTACACCGCTAAGACACCAATGATGAAAAGAAACAATAAAACATGCAATGGACATTGATAACTTACTGGACGCTTGCCAAAGGCTGTTGGGCTAAGGCACAACTTGTTCTTGTCAACCTCAACAACAAGCTCGAAGTCTTCATCACATACAAAGCAGACCCTCGGTGTATTATATTGGATACGGTGCACATTTGGAGGCAATGGTGGGAAGCTCAAGAAATCCATGTATATGATCTGCACACGTTACATGATAGTTAGAGAACATAAACAATAATCCAGCACAAAAAAAAAATCATACACAACATCTAAGAATGCATACCGCTAACATGGGTAGGCACTGTCCAATCCAGTAATCTTTTGTTGCATCCAGAAAACGTCGCTTCTCCATCTTCAATTGAAATACCTCTACCTCCTTCATAACTTCATTTAGAATGTGCTCATCAATGGCGTACTGGTCGATTGAATCCTTGTCCATGAGGCTCCCAAGTAGATCTAAATTAGTCATATTGCCAGTGCCAGGACACAGAACAGTGGCAAAAGCAATAAGACCAAAATTTCTAACCACAGCCGCCTCATCGTCATCAGGACAATTCTCAAGCACAGAGACAACTTTTGCAATTGTTGGACGCCCTTTTTCATTCCTATACTCGTCCCGCAGCTCACAGTTCTGTCCTCTCTTCAACATATCCAAAGGTTTGTGGCTAGATGGAACACCAAGAACCTTCTTCACCATGTGTCTAGCGAACACAATGGCCTCCTTCTTCTTGTACCTAAACTCACGTAACTTGGCATCGGTATTCATCACCACAAACTCAATGAGCTCCATAGGTGCAACAAAAGGAGAAATGTTGAGGAGCTCCTTGAAAGCGCTGCGAGCAATTATCTCTCTCTTCTTATCGTTCATCTTCTTGTCTATGACACCACGCAAACGCTTTGCTGCCCATCGCTGTGAGAAAACAGCTAACGTCTCGGTCTTCTCTGTCATGTTGACACACTGCAAAAATACAACAACCACAACAACAACAAAATGTAAAACAAAATGTTACCAGAGATATAATTGCAACAAATGTTCAGACAACTTCAGGAACATGTGCAGCTACAACAAAACATACTCTCTGTCAGATATATAACAACAACAAAGATGCATATACACAACAACAAATTCCCAAAATCCTAGTGCCATAGGCCTACACCTGCATTCAGTCTACTACTCTCTACCTCATACACCTAACCTCAAAATAGAACAACACGGGCAACAAAAAAGTGAGATCACCCTACAAACCCTAGTCGGAAATCCAGAGAACACCACGGGCAACAAAATCCATAGATGACCCTACAAACCCTAGAAGGAATCCATAGAACACCACGCGCAACAAAATCGAGAGATAACCCTACAAACCCTAGTCGGAATCCAGCCAACTATGTATCTACACATGAGATCGAGGGTTTGTACCAGCAAATCGGACATACCTACTGAAGTCCTGACCCTAAACGAACGAATTTGGACCACGAAATGCTTGCGAAACCCTAACCAAATGCGGAAAAAAGGGGGAGAAGGGAACACGAATCTAAAGGGGAAGGCGGCGAGGAGACAAACCAGAGATTAGAGAGGAGTCGCCGGAGAAATTCCGCCGGAGAAGCTTCCCCGGGCGCCGCCGCACCACAGCAGCTCCCCCCTGGTCGCCTCCCGCTCGCCTCCGGGACGAACGACCGCGCCTCGCTGCCCCTCCCGGTCGGATTTGTTGCAGACCCGATAGGTGACGTTGACTCGGTGTAGTAGCCGTCCGATCGGAAGCGATCGCTCGGCTCGCGACACGGACGATCGTTTCCACCGATCGGTCGGATGATAGTAAGCATTTTCCTTTTGTTTTTGTTTTTCCAGTTTGCGTCCTGCGTTCTTAATCAAAATGAGCGATGTCTTCTTTCATTAGCCGGGACCCCAATCGACAGTCTCACGGACATAGTAACATGACTAGCAAAAGTGTCCGTGCGTTGCAACGGGCTTCCAATAAATTTTTTACCACCCTGCGTTGCAACAGATTTAAAAACAGATTTAGAATAAATAGATATGTTCCCGAATGAATGAGTTTTAATTTTTTCCTTATTCTGGGTAGTGGAAGAATTAAATGCGTTTTATTTTCCAACTTTGCCAAGTATTATAGAAATGATATTAAATAAAAAAGGTGTCGTCTTTTTTTTTAGAACACGCTATCTATTTTTTTATTTCTGAGCAGGAAATGCGTCGAGTGTGTTGCATTTCCTGGATGGTTTTCCAGTTTGGTATAGCCCATGGCCCACATCACTTAGTCCGTTGTAGCCAGGAAAAGAAAAAAACCCAAATTAACTAAACAAAAATGTCCCTCAATGAGATCGTACGTGGGATTTAGCCCAGTTAGCCCATGGACAGCCCACTATCCCACCCGTTGGTTGCATCGTTGACCTCCTCCCCAATTTCAGATCGATCGGGAGGCCAGCTCCCTAGCAACGCCGCCGGCCTCCCTAGCGTCGACGTCGGCCACTCTCTCCTTCGCTGCTTCGCTCGATCCGGCGGCCAGCTCCCTGCACTGGGAACTCCTGCTCACCTGTGCCTCATCTTTGCTCCGGCTAGCACCTAGACGTCGGCGTGGACCTGCTTGACCTCCGCGCGCGCGCCGGCGATGGTGCGCGCCTCGGGCTCGACGAGCGCGGCCTAGTCGGCGATGGCACGGAGCTCGGCCTCGTGCTCGGCGTGGGCCTTGTGTTGTCGGCAATCGAGACCGCCCGGAGCTCGTCATGCGCGGAGATGAGCTGCAGCTCGAGCACGACGTTGGTGGCAACGAACCTCTGGTTGTCGACGAGGAGGTCTTGGATGTCATGTTCTGAATCTTGACGCGTTCAGTCTTCCGGAGGGAGGCATCCGGCGGCGTGGCGTGGGCGGCGCCGGAGTCACGGGGCGACGGTTGTGGGGTTCCCTGCAAGGAGGAGAAGGACGCGTTCAGTCTTCCGGAAGAAAACTGTTCGGATAAGTATGGACCGCGGGTTGATTTCCAAGTTTTGGAGGGGCTAAATTGTAAAAGTGGCGCGACGTACGACGTACGTCCACTAAGGATATTATATAGTAGAGATTGCTGTCGTTTTCGTCTCGGTGGAGCCGAGCCAAGTACGTGTCCTGCGATCACCATCAGGCCAACCACTGCTCTCCACCGTGGCCAATGCGTACCGCTCCATCATCCATGGGGCGCAGCGGTATTGCTCGACCCGTGGGCGTCCCGACCGCGCACCGGACCACAGTTTTCCGATGGCCTTGCCGTGTCCGCCCCACGCGCCATATATACCCCGGCCTTCCCTCTCGCTTTCTTCACCCATCTCGCTCCTCCTCCCTGCACAGAAAGCAGAAGCTAGCTCTCTGCTCAAGCAGCAACAACATGCATCTACACACGCCATGGCGGCATCAGTAGCCTGCTCCTTCTTCTTCGACGCCGAGCCGGCAGGCGAGCACGGCATGCCGGCGCTGGACACGTGCGCGCTCTGCGCCAAGCAGCTGGCGCGGGACAGCGACATCTTCATGTACAGAGGGGACACCCCCTTCTGCACCGAGGACTGCCGCGACGAGCAGATGCAGCTCGACGCCGCGTATGCAAGGCAGGCTGCCCGGCGGCTACAACGGCACTCTTCTGGAACAACGGCGTGCCGTGGGCACCAGGAGACCAGGAAAATGTCCGTCGCGAGCGCGAGCTGATCGGACAGGCGCCTGGCTGACAAAAAAAGTTTTGTTCGTAGCAACCACTAATTTTTGTCTCCGGCGATCTTGGCGATGGCGGAGAAGGGGCGGTACCATCAGTTGCACCTCGACGCCGCCTGCACGCGGCAGGGAATGCACCAGGTGCTGCCCAGGCCCAGCGAGGGACAAGGCAGCGGCGCCGCCCGCGGCTTCCCAGTTGTGTTTAGCCATGTAGAGCTAATTAATCAGCAAGGAAAATACTTGTGAAGAAGAAACAATCAAAGCAGATCGCCATAGGTTTAACTTGGATGTTGGCTATCCGATGAACTCTACTTTGTGATTATCTGTTTGTATATCCATCAATTCATAAATCTCTGTTCTGAATCTACGAATTTATGTTCTGAATCTGGTGCTACATGTGAAAACACTCGCTTTCTCACTCTTCGCTCGTTTCTTGTCATGAATTACCAATCGAATCTTGCTGAAGAAATCGTACAGACTCGTTTAAAATGAATACACAAAACACCACACCAGATGAACAGCTCCAACGTCAGACTCCTTGAACTTTTCCCATGTTAATTTTTCTGTTCGTTGTGCTACTCATCGCCGAGTCAGAGCCCGCAGGAGATGGTGCGTCATGGCCCATGGGCTTGGCCGCATGGCGCCTGATGTGGACATCACACGTAGTAGGACCAACTAAATCTCAAAAAAAAAAAAAAACCCGTAGTAGGACCAACTGTGTGTTTCATCACTACCACGTAGGCCGTGACTTTGTAGCAACCAACAGCTCGTATCGTCCACGGCCATTGTATACTTCCAAGCCTAATCACGCCACGGTACGGCCGACGGTCACCGCTTTATCCCGTCGAACCGCTAGCGACGCCATAGTATTATTTTTCGATAAAAGTCATTTCATTGTTAAAAGTATCACGAAGATAACCATATTATTGGCAGGCAACAATGGTTACGTGCAATGCTTCAGTGCTAATCCACATTGTACAAACGTAGGGAAGATCTTGAGAAAGTTGCCCCTCAAGGAGAGACCGCCGATTCAGTCTCTCAGAGTTGCTCATACGGGTAGGATGTGCGTGTGTGAGAGATGCTCATACGGATAGGGTGTGCGTGTATGCGTTCACAGTGGCGGATCCACACATGTGACTACACAGCTTTTTGGATAAGAAAGGCAAAAATCATGCAAAAGTTAATAAAAAATAATGTAAATACGTTTATTTGACTACACAAGATTGCATCGACTATACAGAGATTAAACTCTGGCTCCGCCACTGTGCATTCATAGGGATGACTCTATGCGAGTGTTTGTGTTTATACCATGTTTCGCCGAAAAAAAACTACCCCTCAAGAACGAACCGGACCCTGCCTAAGCCTGAACGGAAGTGACCAAGTCTGCCAAAGTTGAAGGGTGCAACTGATAAATCTGCGATGTGTTTCCGACTTGATGCAAAAACGTGCATAATTTTGGAGATAGATTAACCAGGTGGCAATTTCTCAGTTAAACAGTTCATTCATACTTTCTCGACATCATTCTTCTTTCAAAACAATCGAGAGCTTGTTTGGTTCAACCTTTTTCTCTATTCAAAATGCAGAATAGGAAAACATAAGAATAGAACATCATGGCACGTTTTAATACTAGATGAATGGGAAACACAATAATTTGCAATACACGTCACTTGATAGCATTGCAGGAAGTAATTTTCGTCAAAAATTGTATGATTGCCACAGTTGTTATAAACAAAGCAAGTTTTCCATAAGGATGGACATAAGAGAATCTTTTCTTCAAAGTTTCTATGGTTTCGAATCCTACAAACCATACACGTCACTTGATATATGTTGTATTTTCGGCTGCATAAAATTGAAAAAAAAAATCTTAATCCGAAAGTAGTGAACAATGGAAAATTTGAACTCTACAAAATATGTAATATTTTGTTATTTTTATGTAACCAATAATATGAATTATTTTGAGTTGAGATTTTGCATGTTGGTAGAATGCACTAATGTCTACATCCAAGATTTTGTACACGATTTTTGGAACTTCGAAACATGAATTTTGTTTTCTACAACATGAAGAGCTATGTGTAGCGGGCTCCATTATGTTTTCAGATAAATACATAACTTATTTCTCTCCACAAGTATATGTGAGTTGTTATCGGCTACCATTAATGACTAGATCCAACGAAGTTTAAGTATCGAAACCATTCATTAAGTGTGATAACTGCAAACAGATCTTTTGCAAATTTGAGAACTTGTCTATCAGTAATATTTAGAGGAATCATCGGTACAATATTTGTCATCCTAACACTAGAGTAAATTACTTCATATTTTTTAATTAGTATTTTTGCATGCATGTTTTAGTATAGTACAAAGCAAACGTTTAATGCTACAGCTATCAAATTGTTACACATAAGAAGGATCACGAAATAATAAGAAACTCACTCAAGAGTGTCCTTGCTCAATTGTAAAATCTTATTAAGTTCCTATCCATTTTCCAAGTGTATATGTTTTGTATTGTCAACCAAATTTTTGTGCAACATGGCCACGTGTCCCACTTATAATTTCAAAGTTGAAAGTAAAAAAAACATTGATGTCTAGTATCTATAGGTGATAAAAACAAAATGAACAAGCCTTAATGCATGGTAAACACCTTGAATTGCCGGTTAAATTTTTCAACTTAAGAACTTATTTATTGCGAGGAATCAGCAATTCAAAATATTGCCATTTTGATCTCATTTTTATGCCATTTTAAGACTACAAAAACTAAATTGACGTTTGCAATATTCTTATCAAAGGTAAAAGGTTAAATCTCACAGAAAGCAACTACATATAATGAGGAATCGATAAAACATAAAGTGAAATTAAATCACTTGGATTAGAAGTGAAATTAAATTAAATCACTTGAAATTAAAGGTGTTTGAGAAATGTCAAGTAAAGAGATGAGGGTGAACACGTAAAGTTGTCAACTTTTACTATGGGCTATGATGGGACTACATGACATATTATGTGGTACCCAAGAGCCCACCTTGCTCTGTATTGCATGCCATATTTATTGTGTGTAGATTGAGTATCTCATTCGTGTTTAATATATCGCTAGTATATCCGCCGGTCTCAAAGGAACGTTTAAAGCTTAGATTGGTGTTCGCTTGAAACCGTGTCTACCGAATCCATGTCACTTCTCCCTCTCTCTTTTTTTTTACGAGAAGATGATTCCCACATGGCACTTAGTAATGGAGGGATCCCAACGAAATTTAAATAATTTTAACGAATCATTTCTATTATAATGATGAGTTCCTAGTAAAATTTACCATTTTCATAATTACCAAACACTTTCTAAGAAGGACGCTATGCATAGAATATAGAAGCACACGATGGAATGTAACATGCAAAATGCGCAGTAGAACAAAACTGTTTAATTCTTAGTGGGCTGCCAAAAATTCATGCCTAAACCCCAAGGAAACTATTGTATTGTAAACCAGATTGTATTTTTGTTTACGTGTCACTAGTCATCGCCGAGTCAGATCCTTCACTCCTTCAGGAGAACGCGCCATGGCTTGGCTGGATTGTGTCGACACCGGAGTAGAACAAAGAAGAGCAACAAAGAAGCCATGTGACTCGTCCGTCGTCACCAACAACTAGATCGTGACTCACAGTCTGCATAATCAGAAGAAAATATCTTCCATCTATTCGTAATCCTAAACAGAATGTAGTCCGCGCTCTGCAACCAAGGCTTGCGTGTTCAACAGCTCTGGACAGCGAACACTTGCGGTACAAATGTCACCACCTTGCATGTCATTAGTGCTGTGGAATTCACTCTCCGTCAACACTTGGCTGCTTTCCCTGGAGATCAAATGTCGATCTCTCCGACGAGATTCGTCGACCACTCCGAAGATTATGACCTGCCCCACGTCATGAAACCTGAACGGCACGACAGGCAATGTAACCAAGACTGACAGTACTGGAGCTGTGCAAATTTGCAAAACAAACCAGCTGGCAAATCTTCAGTTCGACAACTCATACTTCTTTCCGACGTGTTAAAACTGCAAATGGCTGGACGGTTTGCTTGTACCTTGTAGTTGGCTATGATTGACCAGGCCATGTGTTTGATTGTGAGGCCTGCAAAATATCTGCATACGACGAGCCAGTCGACCACCTGTCTACCTCCAAGCGCCAAGCTTGGAGCTGCTCGTAAGGAGTAAGGACGAGGTTCTGATTGGCGTAGATGCACGCTCCACGGCTCAAGGAGGGGCACCTCGTTTTCTTCTATGCTGTTTCCGTCTCGCACCTCTCTTTGAAACACAACAGTCCACGTGTCCACTACACTACAAACCACGACACAATGTATCGATCAATTATTAGCAAAAAGGCTGGCGCCTTTTCTATCGACGCTAAGAATTCAAACTAGTTTTTTTTTAGATAAAGGGGTGCGGATCCCGGCCTCTGCATCCAAGAGATGCACACAGCCATCCGTAATTATTTAAACATTCAAGAGTACAAGTTCACAAATCATGGATCACTTAAGGTGGCCACAAAGATCAGCCACTCAAACAAAAGTTTACTAAGCATCTATTCTTCTAGAATGACGCCACCCAGACTGGCTGAAGATAGCCCGCACAATTGTCAGCATACGGGTACATCCGGCATCCATAAGTCCACGCTGGTCCGCCGGGAGTAGGAAAGATCATGAGTGGATCCAAGAGCACGCCTTGTGGATGACCTGCAAATAATGAGTTGAATTATTGTTGTTAAAAACAATGTTATTTCTACAATTCCAAATAGCCCACAATATGGCCGCAACACCAATCCGAATGCGTGCTTTTGTAACTTTGTCTATCCCATTCAACCAGCTACCAAACAAGTTCGCAATACTTGTAGGTGGGTAAACATTAAAGGTAAAGTGAACTAATCGCCAAACGTCTCTAGCAAACGAACACTTAATGAAAAGGTGCTCAACGGATTCATTTTCATCACAGAATACAGACTTCTTACATCCTACCCACTGTCTTTTAAGTAAATTGTCTTTTGTTAGAATTTCTTTTCGGTTAAGAAACCATAGAATTTTTTTGATTTTTAAAGGGATCTTCAGCTTCCATAGATACTTACGCACATATCTAGTATGGCCATTTAATAGGTCGTCGTAAAATGACCGCACCGTAAAAGTGCCATTAGGAGTAAGAGTCCATTTAAATTTATCATCTTCATCTATGAGAGTGACCCGCATTAGTCTCTCAATTAGATTGAACCAACTCGTTCTATTTTGTCCTACTAATACCCGTCGGAAAGGGAGATTAATAGGGACTTCCCCAATAACATCATGTACCGTACTATTTTATTGGAGGCAATAACATATAAAGACGGTATTCATGTTGTAAAGAAGTATGACCTAACCATTTGTCCTCCCAAAACTGAATCTGCTCCCCATTACCAATCTCAAATCTTCCACGCTGGAAAAACTCATCCTTTACTTTCATAATTCCTTTCCAAAAAGGGGAGTCTAGTGGTTTCACCTGCACTTGGGATAACGTTTTATTCCCTAAGTACTTGTTAACTAGTATTTCTTTCCAAACCCCTTCTTCATTCAATAGTTTGTATAACCATTTACTTAGTAAGCATTTGTTTTTAATCTCTAGAACCGAAATGCCCAAGCCACCTTGGTCCTTGGGTCTAAAGACCAAGTTCCATTTTGTTAACCTATACTTTCGCTTATGTTGATCACTTTGCCAAAAAAATCGAGAACGATAGTAATCTAACCTTTTTCGAACCCCCTTAGGTATTTCAAAAAAGGATAGTAAGAACATTGGCAAGCTTGTTAATACTGAATTAATAAGCACAAGACGGTCTCCGTATGACAACATCTTAGCCACCCAAGCTGCCAATTTCTTTTCAAAACGATCCTCAACTGTTTTCCACTCTTTATTTAACAATTTTCTATAATGGATTGGTATGCCCAAATACCTAAAAGGTAGCGCACCGAGCTCACAACCAAAAATACGCCTATATTCATCCTGATCATCTTTAGCTTTCCCAAAACAATACAACTCACTTTTGTGAAAGTTAATTTTCAGTCCCGATAGTTGCTCAAACAAAGCCAAAATCAGTTTCATATTCACCGCCTTCGCAATGCCGTGTTCCAAAAAAAGAATAGTGTCATCTGCATATTGGAGGATGGAGACCCCCCTTCTACCAAATGCGGCACTAAGCCCCCCACTTGACCATCCTCTTTCGCACGAGAGATTAAGATAGCTAACATATCAACAACTAGATTAAACAACAGAGGAGACAACGGATCCCCTTGCCTTAACCCCTTGAGTGTTTGGAAATAATGACCGATATCATCATTAACGTGAATTGCTACACTCCCCCCTTGAACAAACCTAGCAACCCATTCGCACCATTGAGATGAAAACCCCTTCATCCGTAAAGTTTGCTGCAAGAAAGACCACTTCACTTTATCGTATGCCTTCTCAAAGTCAATTTTAAAAAGAACGCCATCCAATTTTTTCCTATGCATCTCATGAATTGTCTCATGTAAAACCACAACCCCTTCGAGAATATTTCGTCCAGGAATGAACGCAGTTTGAGTTGGACGAATTACTCTACTCGCAATAGAGGTGACTCGGTTTGTTCCCACCTTCGTAAAATTTTTGAAGCTCACATTTAAAAGGCAAATAGGACGATATTGTTCAATTTTACTAGCATCCTCTTTTTTTGGCAGCAAGGTAATAATACCAAAGTTCAACTTGAATAACGGCAAGTCTCCTACACGCAGTTGAGCAAACATTGCCATCAAGTCCGATTTTATAATTGCCCAAATTTTTTGATAGAACTCCGCCGGAAATCCGTCCGGTCCTGGAGATTTATTATGTTCCATTTGTTTAATTGCATCAAAAACTTCTTTCTCAGAAAAGTCTTGAGTCAAAATATCATTTTCCTCATAGAGATTTGTGGCATATCGTGAATCACATTCGCATCCAGCGAGAAATTGTTTATAACTGGTGCTCCAAACAATTTCTTGTAATATTCGGATATATAATTCTTAAGATTCTCCTGTCCAATTATCGTCCCCTCCTCTTGTTCCAACTGTAAAATTTTCTTTTTCCTATGTTTACCATTTGCAATTATGTGGAAGTATTTCGTATTACTCCCCCCTTCCTGAATATATTTTACTTTAGCTCGCTGCGCCCATTTGGATTCCTCATCACGACGTAATTTCGCTAAATTATCATATGCCTCTCTTTTAGCGTCCCGCTCGGCCGCCGTAAGAGGAGTTGTTTCAGCTTTAATATCAAACGCATTAGATAGTAAAGTTAATTTATCTAATCATATGCCGATGAATGTTCAAAAATATTTGATGCCAACTAGAAGAGTAACATCGTGCGATGCATGCAAGATCCTCTTGAGTTGAGTTAAGCTTGGTCGTTCCCCTCTCCTGCTACAGTAGAGAAGGCCGTTTTTCTGAACACCACCCGAGATCCACCTCGCTCGCCGTCGGGTCGTCGATTCCCTGCCTTCCGGAGGCCGCTCCGGCGACGGGAGGGTGGGGAATCGTCGATCCACGGCCTGTTTATAGTGTAGGGTCGTCTAGGTTGCTTGCTGGCGGCGCTAAGGAGGCGACGGTGCGGTCGGCGCGGCGTTTTGCGGCGGAGCTCTTCCTCTCTGGCGGCGGCGCTCTCCGGAGTTCCGCGGTGGAGTCTTTGCTTTCCCCGAGCTCACAGGTTCTCGGATCTGTCGAGTTCGTTTTTTCCCTCACCGGCGTCGGCGTGGCGGTCGATCCGGAGCTCGTTGTTTAATAAGGAGGAGGTGATGTTGTATCTCGTGTTGGAGATGGTGGTCCGAGGTGTAGGCTCTCTGGAGCTGGCGACCGGCGACTTCCCGTCCGCGGAGGGGCTGTACCTGATCCAAGCCATCAAGGGGTGCGGCGGCGCGCCACCGGCGGCATATGGTTCGTCATCGACATCGGGATCTAGAGGGCTTCGTTGTAATTTTTCTTTGTTTCTGGATCTTTCTGTAAGAAAGGGATTATAATATCATTTCCTTTCCCGCAAAAAAAGATCCTCTTGAGTTTTTAGGGGAAATATAAAATCAATTATTAATTAAGACCCGGACTCGTTCACCTATATACCCTTTCTAATAGTTCCACCCTTTCCGTCCCCCTACTCGATGCCTCCATGTTGTTCGGCTAGGTGGTGGCAAAGGAGACTACAGATCTAACCTCGTTGTGGCGTCTCGGTAGCGGCGGCAAGAGATTGTGAACATGATCACATTGGTGACGGCGATGACACGACAGACGAAACTGGATTTGGCCTTGAGCCCTTCTTTCTTAATGAACCCTATGTAGATAAGCGGTAGTAAAAACAATTAAATTGTTAAACTTTTTTTAACTATTTTCTTCAGATATTCATGTTTAGGCCTTTAAGTAGTCTCCAGAATTTCATCTCAAATAAGCATATTTTTGTGTTCCCAAATAAAATAAATAAATTTAGTGCTTTAAATAGCAATTTTCTGTTCCTACACTTGCTAATTTTGCATGGGCCACATAACTTACCTTTTTTGCACGGAGATTTAGAAGCGCTCAGAAGACTCGAACATTTTACTTATTATCTTACAAAAAGTTGACAACTGAGTTTTGGAAAAAAAATCTAAGAAGAATTGTTTCCCCATAGTATAGGAGCTGGTTGAGACCTTTGAATATATGTAATTTATATTTTGAACTTAATTTCGCAATATAGGATGTTGTGCGGGTAGACTATGCAGGACGATGTTAATGTCCGAACCGTCTATTTACATGTGAGCCTAGTGAATTGAATGATGCTTTGTAGCAGCGATCTTGGTGGGCAGCACTCGGGACTTCAGGTTGTTCCATAGCTATGTCGACCCAGTCGACGTGATTCCTGTCGTTTCTCGTCGCGGTGGAGCCCGGTGCGAGGCCGGTGGCCGTCGTCGACCATGGAGCCCAAGTGTAGCCAACAGCCACTGCACTCCAGAGTGGCCGATGCGCGAATAAACAAGTCGAACCGCTCCATCATCCATGGTTTGAGCAAGACGCGAGATATTTCCCCACGCGTGGGCCGCCTCCAAGCACGATATATACCCCTGGCATCCGCTTCCCTGAACACTCACCTAGCTCGATTCCCTCTTCAACCCCCCACCAGAAGCTCCGCTCCTCGAAAACCACCTAGATATACCATGGCGTCATCTTTCTTCTTCGACGACGAGCTGGTAGGCGAGCGCGGCAAGCCCGGCATGGACGCGTGTGCGCTCTGCGACAAGCCACTGGCGCGGGAGAACGACATCTTCATGTACAAAGGGGATACCCCCTACTGCAGCGACGAGTGCCGCCACAAGCAGATGCGCGTCGACACCGTCTGCGAGAGGCAGGATGCGCGGAGGGCGGCGCAGCGGCACTCGGCCGGAACAGAGGCGCGGCGTGCGAAGCCCCAAGAGTCCGTGAAGGTGTCCGTCGCGAGCTGATCAGCCAGAGCGTGCTGGCTTAGAATCAAAGTTTGTTTGTTACTCTAGTTGGTACTCCGAAGTATCTATTGATGTTGTTGTGGTAGTTCTCGGCTCTCTGGCGAAGCAGGAAGCAGCGGCGCCCGCAGCTTCATGGGTTGAAGAAGGCAATAATCGGAAGCACATTTTGGCTAATCCGATCAACTCTACCTTGTGATTCTATGAATATATATCCGGATATCCATGAATTTGGCTGTTTTGGTGCTGTAAATCAAAGCAACCGTACTTTTTATCACTCCTGGCTGTTTTCTTTCATGAATTGCCAACCAAGCCTTCTCAAAAAATACTACATCGCTTGAGAAGAAACGCAGTAATTAAGGTCTCCAACTGAGTACGCAAAACGACAAACCAGATGAAACTGAAGTATTACATTCAAACGTCAGATTCGACGAACATCACGGTTATATGTATTTTCGGTGTTTGTCTCCCCCTTCATTGCCGATTCAGAGGCAGCAGCAACATTGCGTCATGGCATTTGCTGCATGATGTGGAAAGCGGACGTACGGCTAACAGTGAGTCTCATCGCTACACGCAGGCCGTGACTCACTGCATATGCAGCAGCACATATCGCCTGTGCAAAGCCATCATATATTTCCAATCAAAATCGCGGTGTATCTTAGTAAATCGCAGTGATGAACCACGCATTCTCAAAGTCCGGGTAACTACTATCGATGGTTATTCTTTCTCCCGTCGAAGATGGTGATCTCTCTCAGAATATTATTTGCAGGCTTCAGTGTTAAGTTAACCAGAGTATACAAACTGAGCAGATCTGGAGGAACCGGAAACGAGACCCCACTGGAACCTTGAGCCGTGCAAGTTGCAACTGCAAGGTGCTCTCCCCTTGATACAGAACGTGCACAATGCAATCTTCGGGATATACCCTGCTGGCAAATCTCTCGGTCAAACGGCTGGTTTCTCAACAGGATTCTTCTCTCCAAGGCTGTTAGATTAAAATTGGCAGAACGGTTGCTCGTAAGTTGCAGGTGCTACTGGCGCAAGTGGTGCGTCCACAAGAGATGTGCTCGTGTGCGAATCGACTTTTCAACGAGTGATTTCTGGCGTGCATGCACCACCACAGCTCAAGATTCCCATATGCCTTTTTTTATACGATCCTCTTTCTTTCTTTTTTGAGAGGGGACGATTTACATATCACACTTACAAAATGGAGGGGGCCTCGCTTTATTTGACTTTGTCAGAGCTGAGCTTTTAGCTCACTTAGATTGAGGCATTTTGCCAAAGTGACCCAAAAATGTCTCTAGCGGAAGGATGGACTCGGCGTCGCCAACAGAAGTGATGTCGTCACTGAAACCATCGTCGAGGGCGATATTGTTGTTGAAGCTGATGCCAACACCTTCGGAGGAGGTGAGATGTTGTCACCATTGAAGCTTACATAGCCAATGTATACGTCAATGACACCGAAGGGCACGATCTCACCGCTCGTCAACGGGTGGATGCCGGCTTTCAGGTTGAGTCGTCGATGATCCCATGAATCCAAAGCGGATGAAACGCCTGATGGCGATATCATCAATGGTGGAGAAGGATACCGCCCGAAAGACGACTTCGTCGTCGCATACCCCATGGTGGGCGACAACTGTCATGCTTTCGTCATGGCTTAGCCATCGGTGTGGCTAACGGAGTGTGGAGCTAGACGAAGAAGAGTCAGGGGACGAGATTGGCTCAACACGACGTACCCAGGTTCGGCACCTCGCTCTGGAAGTAAGACCTAATTTGTCTTGTCTATATTGATATTGCGCGATTGATTACAAAGTAGCTGGTAACCTGAGATTGTCGATATTGGGTACCCTATAGGCTGCTCCCTGTCGGCCTGATAGACTCAACCCGATGGCTAGTACAAGGTTATAGATCTATCCCGAGTCGGTTCACGTGCAGATCTAATAGGAGCCGGCTACTTCTACTTTCCTCGTACTTCAAGTTTTGTACGCCGTCTTGTATGAGAAATCCTACTGGACCAAACTTATGCAAGAACCGGCTCAACCTTCTTGTGCTAGCCCACCTTAGGGGGGAGGGGGTGTAAGTTAGTCATGTGACACCCTGGGTCTTTGTACCGTCTTCGCCTTGTAGGGCCACCTGATTGGGTATTCGCTCATTCTTAGAGAAGCTCAGTAAGCTTATTAGTGGGACCCCTCGTGGATAAGGGTTTTGTTTTTCTTGAATAGACTTTGATGGGCCTAGTTTTCTCTCCCACCAAGAATATTGTTGGTCTTTAGTAGAAAGCTCTAGACCTATAAAAGCACCCCTATGAGCCACTTGTAACTTATCTCTCATATGAAACAAGATCTTTCCAAAAGGAATAGACCTACTTGTTGAGTTTATCACTCCGGAAATCATATTCGAGTGGAAGTCCTGCGAACTTCTATCTCTCGGAAAGAATCAAGATGAAAGGTGTGCTATGTTGGTGGATTCCATCGATTCATCATTAGGTCGTCACTTCGTGTGCTCAAAATTGCTCAACGGGACTAGCTCTCTCTCATCAGCGAGGCGAGTTGAACCTGGTTAATCTCCACTAATATTAAAAGACAGAGTCTGTCAGATCTGGAGGATCTGAACCGTACATCATGTCTGATCCAACGTCTCAAATTTGCCCAATGATGTATGTTGTGCACTTTTTTTCTGAAAAAGAAAAAAGCCCACGACGGCACGACCCCGAAAAAGTAAACCGCCCACCCACCCAAGCGCCTCTGCACCGGACAGTCCCCTGCACCACGCAGGCACGCAGCCGCCTGCCCCTCACGACCGCTCGCCGTCATCCGTTCCGTCCCTGCCCGACGACCCCGCAGCCGCCGGCCCGACGCGCCCGCCTGCCGTGCTCCGTTGCGTCTCCGCCTGCCCGACGCGCCATGACGCCATCACGCTGCGATCGACGCAAATCGATCTCCCGGCGCCGCCCGCTTCCCCGTGGTGCCGCCCGACGCGGCTGCCGGCCTTCATCCGCATCTGCCCGACGCGCCCGGACGCCGGGCGGCCTCCATCCGCGTCATGTCAATTGTCCCCTGCCCAGCAATCACCGGAAATAAAGGTTAGTGTTGCTGCACCTTGTGTTCCTGCAATTCTTACTGAAGTTTTCTGAATCTCTGTCGAGCGTCATCCGTTAGCAAAGGTCAATCCAGACTCCAGAGTGCTTGCTTATCTTGCTCAGTTGTAACCTGATGGTTACTGGGTGTTTAGTTCATTCTACCGGAAGCTGAAGATTTGCTATAGCAATGTGCTTCTCTGAAAATTTTAATCAGTTTTGTTGTGCTACAGTACACTGCTATTTTTTAAAATGATGCTTCCATGTGTGACTAATCTATACCTGCAGAGCACCTATAGCTATAGGTATCTAATCTGATTGTCAAGCACTCCCCGACTCACATTTGAATGCATACATTTTTTTTAACTTTTGATGAAAACCTGATACTACTCTGGTATGACTCCCGTGTGTAATGGTACTGGAATCTTACGCCTATGTATCTATGTATGTGTACATGCATCTTTATCCACACGGGATGCCAATTCTAAATCTGACATCAAATATGCACAAGGTAGTTTATCACTTTATTGTACACTAATAAGGCAATATATACTTCTGTTTATCCGTTACTGTGTTAGTAGTTTAACAAATTGTGTCATAAGACCCTGAATGGTTTCTACATAATTGGAAAAAATATGCATTTGTGGGCACATATATGTTTGACAATTTGCTCCATGATCACCACTATCTTAAATATATGTATGAAAATAATTTTACACCTTTATGTAGTGGTTTCCTTGAGATTGAGTATTCCCTGGGAGTATGGATACCTGCTACCAGGGACGTGACACCACCTATAGAGAGTGAAGATGATTTTAAGAAATTTCTGTTGGACAATCTACGGGACAAGGAGAGTTGAACGCATGAACTCAATAGTTTATACTGAGAACCATCTACTTATCCTATTAGGATGTTGTTCTATTTCTAAGTGTTTGTATGCAATAATTCGACCAGAGGACATGCGATGCACATTGTTTCATCTTATGAAATTTGGAGCTAGGGATCTGTGCCCACTGCCCTTTTTGTCTAAAATATGTAGGTCACTTTAACATACTTTATTCTTAAGCATTTTCGCGAATTCATTTTACCCAATATTTTGACAGCCATTCTGCGCTCTATGATTCCACTTTAATATAATTTCAGCTGTGATATTTCACTTCAATAAACTAAACATGTGATCCAAGCATTTACGGTTTTAGGTTGCATACCTAAATAAGGACTTACATATAGCTCATCCTCGTACCATTTATAAGGAAACTTGGTCTATTTATGTGCCATTGAACAAGGAATTATTTATCAAGATATAAGATATAATTTTATACATTAGTCGACACGTGCCTCCCTGGATGCATTGGTGCAGAGCTGAGGGCGGCTTGGGCTGGGCCCATGGTGACGGCGGCTTTTACACAGTACAAACGTTATTTCATTGTATGCTACATTAGTTGGTAATCGGATCGGAGAGCAATTGTCTTCTGTTTGGACAAATTTGAGTAAGTGAAAGCAAAGGGCCAATATATTCTTGTTGTTTTATTGTACATCTTTGCTTTTGATGCTTCTGATTTTACTCCGAGTTTCTGAAAACATATATAGTTATTTATAGGTTAAATTTAACTAACAGAATATGTATATCATCTCATACACTAATATGTTCTTTGATTCTTAACAGGGTCTTTCATTTGACAGTCATCCTTAGTTCTACCTGAATTTGTCAATGTTGCTTACAAATGATATTAGAAGTGACTTGTCACACAACTTCATTGGCATAGCCAACTTCAACTGTTGATCAGGTGTTTCTCAATGGCTCTCGGCAGCAGCAGCTCTCTCCGAGGCCGAGATTCAGGCGAGTTGATGAAGCTTCATGGCGACAGGCACAAAGACCTCTAAAGGACCATACCTTCTAAAGCCTATGGCTACATAATTACTAAGTGGTGTGGCGTGACTTGTATACGATTAATGATGTTCATGCATTAATGAAAAAAATAGAACAATTATCTTGAATTTATGAAACAGTGGAATAGGGGCGATTGCCCTATTGATCTAAGAAATAATATTTTCCAAAATTTTCCAAAGTTGTTGAAAATTAACGGGCCAGCTCACATAATCAGGTGACAGCGTGACACGAATTGTTATATTATCATCCAATTTGGGCATTGTAAGAAACGTGCATGTGCACGTGCACGATTACTAGTAAAAAATAATGTGTCACTCATGTTAGTTGTCTCACGTTGAACAACTGGTTATCGGGCATGCCCTTTTACTGTGGTTTTTATGATGAACCTGGTTAATAAAAAATAATGTGTCTTCTCTTTATGTTGTTTTTATGATGACAACATGTATAATTGTCAACTTTTAACGTGGACTATGAAGAGACTATAGGACATGCTACATATTGCATGTTGTATTCATTAAGTATCTCATTAGTATTTAACATATCACTACTTACCCGCAGTCTCAAAGAAAAGATTAAATCTTTGATTTGTTGTTCGCTTGAAACCATGTCCACCAGATCCATGTGGCTTCTCGCTCACATTTTTGCGAGGACATGATTCCCACATGACACCTACTAATTAATGTAGTGATAACCATGAACTTAAAATAATTTTAGCGAATGCTTTCAATTAATAATCTTGAATTGCTAATAAAAATTATCAATTTAGTAATTATCAAACACTTTCTAAGATGGACGCTATGCATGGAATAGAAACACACCATGGAATATTATCATGCAAAATGCAGTAGCACATAAATGTTTACTCGATTCTGAATACGTCCACTGCGCTTTCAAAATGCATGCTTAAAAACCCAAGGAAACTATTATACTGTATAACCTAGATTTTGTTTTATGTACGTGTCAGTTGTCACTAGTGTCGAGTCAGATCCATCTTGAGAGCGCGTCATGGCCAGGCTGGATTGTGTCGACACCAGAGTAGAACCAAAACCATGTGCATGGTCCTCACCAACAACTAGGTGGTGACTCACAGTCTGCGCAAGGAGAGAAAAATATCTTCCACGACTCCACCGGCCATTTCTTAATAGAAACTACTCCACTGCAACCAAGGCTTTCGTGCTCAACAACCTTGGACAGCGAACACTTTCGAGAAAAATTAATACTCCCTCCGTTCCAAATTATTTGTCAAATAATTTGGAACGGAGGGAGTACTCCGTATCACCTTTCATGTCATTTGTGATGCAGAGTTCACTCTCTGTCAACACTCTATTACCGCTTTCCCGGGAGAAAATGTCAATCTCTCTGACAGATTCTTCGCGACTCCGAAGATGACGACCAACGCTTCACTATAGAACAAGCTGACTGCCTGAACGGCTGGGCTGGACAGGCTATGTAACAAAGACTGCCACCTGAGCAGTGCAACAGGAACTGCAAGGTGCTTCCCCAATACAAAAACGTGCACGATTGCAACCATCTGGCAACACCCTTCAGTTCAACAACTCTTTTTCCACTTTCCGACGTGTAAAAATCCGCGGCTTGTTCGTAGCTGCCGCTAGTTGGCTGATCTATGATCGACCAGGCCAAAGTGGTTGGTTGCGTGGCCTGCAAAATATCTGCATAATATCATTCCTGAAACGAAAATATCTGCGAGTCGACTACCTGTTGACGTCCAACCGCCAAGCGTAGATGCATTTGCACCACGGCTAAAGATTGCTTCTCCAAGCACGATATATACCCATGCCTCCGCTTCCCTGAAAACTCCCCTCCCTCGATCAATTCCATCTCACCTGCCCTCACCAAGAGCAGCGAACTCACTGCAAAGCTTAGCTCTGCTAGCTCCTCCAAACCACCTAGACATACATACCATGGTGTCATCTGTAGACTGCGCTTTCTTCTTCGACGACGACCTGGTCGGCGAGCGCGGCATGCCTGCCATGGACGCCTGCGCGCTCTGCGACAAGCTGCTGGCGCGGGAGGACGACATCTTCATGTACAGAGGAGACACCCCCTTCTGCAGCGACGAGTGCCGCCACCAGCAGATGCGGCTCGACGACGCCTGCGCCAGGAAAGCCGGCCGGCTGCTTCAGCCCTACTCCTCAGGAGCAGTGCCGCGGCCCCAAGAGTCCAGGAAGGTGTCTGTCGCGAGCTCATAAGCCTGAGCGCGAAGCTGCGTCGTTCGTGGCTGAGAAAAAGTTTTGGTTGTATCAGTGAGCTCTGAGGAATCCATCCATATTGTGTGATGGTTCCCCGGATCTCTTGCCGCGCACCTACGCACGGTTAAGCACCAGGTGCTAAGCTGTGCGGCGAGGCAGGAAACAATAACGCTGGCAGCTTCGTGGGTTGAAGAAGGCGACAATCGAAGCACGTCACCTTGGGTTTCAATTCAGTTTTGGCAAAGCCGATCAGCTGCTCCACCTTGTAATTCTATGAATGTGTATATAATTATATATCCTTGAATTTGGCTGTCCTGGTGCGCTCTAAATGAAAGCACCCGTACTTTATCACTGATTCACTCCTCGCTGTTGCAGCCGTACTTTATCAGTCCTCGCAGTTTCTTTTCATGAATTACCAACCGAACCTTCACCTTGCATTTGCAAGGTGATCGCTGGAGAAGAAACGCAGCAATTAAAAGATCTCCAAATGAGTTCGCAAAACGCAAAACCAGATGAAATTAATGTATTACGCTCAAACGTCAGATTCGTCGAACATCACGGTTATTTCTTCTGTATTTTGTCTCCTACTCATTGCCGAGTCAGCATGATGTGGACATCGCACGTAAGACCAACTGTGTGACTCACTGCCAGCAGCCAGCAGCACAAATATCTCCACGGATACTATATACAGTACTTCCTAGCAAAATCACCTTGCATCTAAGTTTTTTTTCCCCCGAAAAGGTGAGCGAAATCTAGATCTCTGCATCAATTGATTCAAACAGTTTCATTTTATTGCACAGCTTGTAAATCGTACCGCCTCATAGTGACCCACCACTCTAACTCTCATAATCGGGTAAAAACATCTTCACCAGTCTAACTCTCATAATCCGGTAAAAGCACAAATATGGTTGATGCGGGACTGAGTAGTAAGGGCTACTCCAGCGCGTCGACCCAAACAGACATGATTTTTGTCTTAGTTTTGTTCATTTTGGTCGTCAAACGAACATGCGTTTGTCCGTGTCTGACCTTTCCTGGCCACTCCACCCAACCGGGCGACCCATTTGGTCCACCCTTTTTTTTTTTATTCAACATATTGGGACACATATTCTTTGGGGCAAATGTTGTACACGATTAAATAAATAAGTATCATATTTTAATAACCAAATTGAATAAAATCACATAATTTATTACAACTAAATTGAAATAAAATTGAAGCGGCTAATAAATCAATTGTGCTATGGTTGGTTTCCTAAATGAATCCACACATAAGCTCAACCAAAATAGTTTGAAATTACCTATGAGCAACCTGCATCCCGATCACGCATCTCAAGATGAAATTGAATAAATTATGCAAATGTGTGTCACTACTCTATGTCGGGTCACTATTCTATGGCTTTGTTTTTTTAAACAAATCAAAAGACTTGTAATTTTTATTAACTACGAAGAAGAGAGTTTGCCGGTTTAGTTGCGGGAACCTGGCCGAAAACCGGAACAAACGCTCTCGACGACGACTGTCATGGATCACGATCGCCACGAGGATACACACAGCCAGCCATACTACCCACACAACACCGAGACGATCGTCGTCGTCGAGGTTGCCTCCCCCCCCCCCCCCCCCCCCCCCCCCCCCCCCCCCCCCGCCCCCGTGTCATTATCATCACTCAGCAACGACCCCGACTTTACTAGAATACCACCAAGTTGACCATCGCTGAAGCGACGCCGAGAAGGCCACGTCGGACTATGCCAAACAGATGACTCTTCATGTATAGGCAGACATCTTCCGATTATGATGATGATCTGCGCCAAAGAAGATCTTCACTACCGAACCGCCCCATGCAGGTCATCGTACATCGCTCAATGGTAGATGTTCGATAACTTAGCAGCTCCGACTTCACAGCCTGGGGAGACCTGGAAAAAGACACTCGGACACGCCGGAGGAGAGCCGACCACAAAGCCTCTGCTGAGACCAAACCATCGCTCACCAACTTTGTTGTTGCCGCGCAAACCGCCACACGGGAACCCCCTTCGCCCATCGAACCACTGTCGCCCACAAAGCTGTGAGTGGCCGGCCCACCGAGAATAGCGTATGAGAACAAGATCTTCAAGGGGACACCCCAAAGGAGAAAAGAGATGTCAAGAACGACGCTCGTCGCCCGACCCAACGGTCTAGACTTTCACCCAAAATCTTGCTCCGAGGATGAAGAGGTCGAAGAAGACTCCATGGTGGCGCCTTCAAGTAGGAGAACGATGCCCACATGCGCCGACGGCGCCGTCCAACAAGAGCTAGCCGAAACTTTTTCCCGAAGTTTCTAGACAACTACCTCATGCAACCAGTCAGAACCAGCTCATGCCGCCACCATAGAGGTCGACGCACATGCCTCGCCACCCCAATGTGGCGACAACGCCCCTACCAAGCCAGACCACTACCAACCTCGAAAACAAGATATAGCCATCCAGATCAGGCACCCACCTGCAGCCACCACAGAGGTCGACGCACCTGCCTCGCCAGATAGCGTCACCAACGTCACCATGAGAGCCTGGATGGACGGCCGCCACCCCACCACGCCAAGCCGGACGAGCCTGCCTACTCGTCGGCGCCGCTACATAGCAGCCACCGAGTTGAATCGGTCGAACCTCTCGAGCAACACCTCCGTGGACCTGGCCACCAGCGTGCCACGCTGCCGAGGGTGGGTTGAGCCTCACCCCGCCCCGGTATCCAGATTCCGCCGCCACGCGGACAGCCGGAGGCCCCCATCCCCTTAATGAACGAGGTCCACCGCCACCGTGAACCTAGCCGCGGCAGCGACGATGGGAGAGACGGGGAGAGCTCCACGGCGGCTAGGGTTTGGGATTTCTCGGTCGCCAGCTGGGGCAACACGGGAGTCGTTTTGCTATCCTTTTGAGAATGATACATTTTCTATGGCTTTGAATCTTTGTTCTCTTTCTCTCTTACGTGTCACTACTCGTCACCTAGTTAGATCCATCATGAGATCTCATCATGGCTTGTCTCGAATATGTCGACACCGACGCAACAACCAAAAACCATGTGCCTCATCGGCCGTCACCAACAACTTGATAGGTCGTGACTCACAGTCTGCACAAGCAGAATAAAGTATCTTGCACGACTCCACCGGCTATTTCTTATTGGAAACCATTCCACGGCAAATTATCAAACTTACAGTTTATTCCTGCTCCACACTCTGCAACCAACCTTGGACAGCTAAGACTACCGGGAAAAGCATCACCTTGCATGTCATCGCTGACGCAGAGGTCTCTCTCTCTCTACCTTACCTCGCCTCAGAAAATGTGGACGAATGTCGACGAATTTCTTGCAGACTCCGAAGATTACGACCTGACGCCTGGCACAAAACCAAGACTGCCCACTTAGCTGTGCAACTGGAACTGCCAGGTGCTTCCCCAATACACGAACGAGCAGGATTTCCATAACAAACTAGCTGGCAACCCTTCAGTGAGACAACTCATTTCTTATTTCCGACGCGTTAAAAACTGCAAATGGCCTTTCCTGCAAGAAGTCCTTCTGCGTAAGGGCTTGGACCCCGGTTGGGTCCACCGGGCTATGGGGTTGGTCTTGGGAGGCCAGACTGCCATTACCATTAATGGAGAAGTTGGTAATTTCTTCAGAAATGGGCGAGGGGTCCGCCAGGGTGACCCCCTCTCTCCTCTACTGTTTGACTACGTGGTAGAGGCCCTCGCGACTGTCCTGGACGCAGCCAGGAGGAGGGGACATATTAAAGGCCTTGTCCCTGATCTGATACCTGGGGGGTATCTCACCTGCAGTACGCAGATGACACAATCATCATGTTCCAGCCCGACGATTTGACCATTGCAAACCTTAAATTCATTCTACTATGTTTTGAGAGTATGTCGGGGCTGAGGATCAACTTCCACAAGAGCGAGGTCATGGTTTTGGGAACCACCTCGACGGAACAACAAAGGATCGCAAACATGTTGAATTGCAAATTAGGATCCTTTCCCTTCACTTATTTGGGGCTCCCCATAAGTGACAGGGCGCTCACGGCCGCGGATTGGGGTCCGCTACCGATGAAGGTAGGCAAGAGAGCTGACCCTTGGATGGGCAAACTCATGTCTTCGGCGGCGAGACTTACGTTGGTCGACGCCTGCCTCTCTAGCCTACCCCTACACGCGATGGGGGTATGCTTGCTTGGAAACGGCACGCACCATGCTATGGACTCCCACCGTGCTCGTTTCTTTTGGGGTAACAATGGCCCCAAACGCAAATACCATTGGGTTCGTTGGTCGGACGTGTGCATGCCCAAAGCCTTGGGGGCTTGGGGGTCATGAACACCAAACGCATGAACCTGTGCCTGATGGCCAAATGGATTGGCGGCTATACGCCGGAAACAAGGCTTGTGGGCTGATATTCTTCGGAACAAGTACCTCAGGGACAAAGACTTACTACTGGACAACTGCACACAGGGTTCCCAGTTCTGGAAAGCCATCTAGAAAGTCAAAGATGTGTTTCGCTTGGGGGCGAAACACTAGGTGGGGAACGGGACATCTACCAGACTTTGGAGAGACTGGTGGGTTGGTGTCGGCCCACTTTCCGATAGATACCCGGAGATTTTCGCCATTACGGTGGACCCGGAGGTTTCCATCGCTCATACCAGGAGGCGAGGCCAGTGGGACATTCCCTGCCGTCGCGCTTTTGGCCCCGCAGAGATGGCCCAGTGGGGCAATCTGATGCGAGAGTTGGATGCGACTCGGCTCTCGACGGACCCAGATCGCATTACTTGGGCTCTTGAACCTTCGGGGAGGTTCACGGTTCGCTCCCTCTATAAGAAACTTTGCCAAGGGTCCCCACGACGACATTTCCTAGAGATCTGGAGAATTGCGGTTCCCCAGAAGATCAGGGTTTTCCTTTGGCAACTTATCAGGAAGCGACTCCCATCCAACGACAACATCCGTCGTAGGCAGGGGCCTACCACGGGTAGATGCGCTCTTTGTGGAGAGTTTGAGGATATGAACCACATCTTTTTCACGTGCCCCCTCGCGCGGTTCATGTGGAGTGCAGTTCGCGAACTACTGGGATGTGCGTGGAATCCAACCTGTTTCTCTGACTTGTACCGAGAGGTGCGCAAGTTTGGGGGCCAAATGAAACGTGTTCTTTGGACGGCTTGCGCTGGCTTAGTTTGGACCCTTTGGACGACTAGGAACAAGTTTACCATTGAGGGTACTCTGCCCTCGCAAGCGGCTGACCTACTATACAAACTATCTATGTTCTTCCAGGTGTGGAAGCCAGTGGCTAGGAGATCAGACAGAGGGGCGGTGGAGCTGACGATTAGCAGAATTCGTTCGCTCTAAGCCAGCACCAGGGAGGCGCCGATCTGAAGGCGCCCTCCCTTTCCTGCTTGTGTTCCCTGAGTCTTGTGGGATCAGGAGTTGTGTTGTAAACACCTTGGGGGTGTTCACTCCTTCTGGTGGTAGCTCTAGGCTAGGTAGTTGGTCCCTTCTACTCTAGTCTTTCCGCCGTGGTCCGCCTTGTGTTTGCCGGCTTTTATTTCTTTATTTTGAGCCTCCGCGCTCTTTGTTTCGGCGCTGCCGAGTGTACGAACCTTGTTGGGATGGTGGCTTCATTAATTTAAAGCCGGACTCGCTTGAGGAGGGTCTTAAAACTGCAAATGGCTTGCTTGTAGCTGCCTGCCAATCGACCAGGCGATGTGTTTGATTGTGAGGCCTGCGAAATATCTGCGTATTAAAGAAAAAAATATCTGCATGCGAGTGAGTCCACCACCTGTCTACCTTCAACTGTTAAGCGTAGATGCATGCAACGCGGATAGAGGAGGGGGACGATATATACCCCTGCCTCCGCTTCACTGAACACTCACCTCCCTCGATCTCGATTCCCTCTTGCCTCCCTCACCACTGCAAAGCTTATGTCTGCTTCTCGAAAATCACCTACACATACTATGGTGTCATCTGTAGACTGCGCTTTCTTCTTAGGCGACGAGCTGGTAGGCGAGCGCGGCAGGCCCGCCATGGACGCCTGCGCCCTCTGCGACAAGCTGCTGGCGCAGGAGGACGACATCTTCATGTACAGAGGGGACACTCCCTTCTGCAGCGACGAGTGCCGCCACCAGCAGATGCGACTCGACGACGCCTGCGCCAGGAAGGCCGGCCGGCTGCTACAGCCCTACTCCTCTGGAACAGTGCCGCGGCCCCAAGAGTCCAGGAAGGTGTCTGTTGCGAGCTTATAACAAGAAGCCAGAGCGCGAAGCTGGAAAAGTTTTGGTTGTATCAGCGAGCTCTGAAGAGTTACGCACGGTTGGGCATCAGCTGTGCGGCGAGGCAGGAAGCCGTGGCGCCCGAAGGCCGAAGCTTCGTGGGTTTTTATTTCGATTTTGGCTAAGCCGATCAGCCGTTCTACCTTGTGATTCTATGAAAGTGTATATATCCATGAATTTTGGCTCTTCTTGTGCTCTAAATGAAATCAGCCGTACTTTATCACTCCTCGCTGTTTCTTTTTGGGAATTCCCAACCGAACCTCCTCAAGAAATAAGTACTCTACCTTGCTAGGTAATCGCTGGAGAAGAAACGCAGTGATCAAAAGATCTCCAAATGAGTACGCAAAACGCCAAACCGGATGAAATTATTGTATTACGCTCAAACGTCAGATTCGTCCAACATCACGGTTTTAATATCTTCTGTATTTTGTCTCCCTACTCATTGCCGAGTCAGAGCCGGCAGCAGCCATTGCGCCTTGGCCGCATGATGTGGAGCCAACAGTGCGTCTCATCACTACCACGTAGACCGCACTGGTAGAAAACGGGGCAACAGTCCCGTTTCAGAGGCCCTTTAGTACCGGTTGTGCAACCGGGACTGGCAAATCGGGACTAAAGGCCCCCACCCTTTAGTCCCGGTTGATTACGAACCGGAACTAAAGGTCTCCACGTGGGCGGAGCGGCGCGCGCGGACAGAGGACCTTTCTGCTTTTTTTTTCCTGCCGCGGCAGGAAACCGTCTAAAACGCTGCCGCGGCATATTTTTTTTCTTTTCGCTTATTTTTCAGGGTTAAGGATTTCGGACTTTTCCATCGTTCGGAGATCACGTCGATGCATAAAAAAAGTTTTCGCACACATGAAGATCACGTTAATGCATATACATAATACACATACAACTTGGTATATATATGTACACACATAAAGTACTCATTACATGGAGATCACTGCTAGTACATGGAGGGAGGCTAATTTTCGATATAGTGAAATTCTCCGGATTTAGGTATGACCTGCGTAAGGAAAAATCCCGCTAATTACTCCGCAATTGCTTTTACGCGGTTAATTGGTAGGAGCTGGTTCCGCTTCCTTGCCATCTTTAAAAGAAGGAGATCAAATCAATTATGAAGGAAACTAAACACAATTGATGGTACCAAAATAAAGTTGTGAATGATGTTTACGTACCTCTTGATTTCTTTGACTATTGACTCTCTCATTGATCTTCATGTGAATGTACTCGTAAACGTAGTATCTACATAAATCCGTTCCCTCTGGTTGTCGCAGGCACCACTATACGAGAATAGAATTCAATCAAATAATAATCAAGAGAATGATAATGGTATTGAAACTAGAATTAGAGAGATACGCGGACCTAGGTACGTAGTACTACTTACGTTGTTAGCCTTAAAGTCAGCTTATCTTTCCATTCACCGCGTTCTTCCGTGATGAACTGTTTTCAAACCCTGCCCGACAAAGAAAATGAATTGAGAAGTTATTACTTACTTGATATCAGGAAATGAATGAAAGAGTCCGATATAGTGCGATTGAAATTACCTCTTGGCATATAACGCACGCTCTTGTATTCATCAGGCTGTCTCCTTAATGAGTCCATGATTTCAACTTCTCCAGCCTCGATTCTAATGATTAGCAGAATGAAGTGGAACCTGCGTACGTTTATATACGCAGTTATTCATAACTCGTCAATTACACTTAACATCGGGAAAGCAAAATAGAATGTGTACAAGACAGTAATACACTTGAAGTTGTAAGGAAAAAATATTTCTTTTTTGATATTTTGTCGCTTTAAAAACGTTAGCAAAAACTCCTCTGTGTCCTGGGCATACTGATCTACGGTGACTTCATGAACTTTATCCGGGTCAATGAACCCAATGTCCCAGATTCCTCCCACTCTGCATTCACGAATCTTCATTCTACATAATAGCGTACAAAAGAATGTCATGGGGATAATTACAGGTAATGAACGAGCTTAACTAAAGAACTAAATTACACAAATAAATCACTTACAGACAATAGCAGCTGAAGATAGATTTGTCGAGGGCACGTTGATTGTACATCTGAAAAAGTTCGGAGAACTCAACCTGCACAGCGTATTCTCGGAAGTAGTGCTCTTCCTTAACTCCCGCCATGAAATAGAATCTCCCTTCCTTTGCGGCGGTCATGTACCAGTTATGCAATTTCCATAATTGTGTTGTTAGAGCCTTCGTATCTGTGACCAGAGGCTGCCCGAGAACAAATCGATATGCTATCTCAGCAATGGCGTAACCTGTGTCGCCTAGGACTTCATGAGCAACATTGTCGTTGTAGAGGCCGCCTTATCCGAAAACACCTTGAGCGGGGCGATCGATTGTACTTCTTGTTCTCCGAGCTGGGGAACTTTTTTCCCGCATTTCTTCTCCTCCATCTGTGAGCTATGTGTCTTCTCAATACATCGCTCATAGTCTGTAAGGGGGCTCGCTGGAGGGTCATATAAGTTGTCAACTGTGCGATCAATGTTCTCCTTTGGTATAGTCTGCAGAAGTTCCTTTATGGGTTCTGTAGGGGGCTTTTTCGGTGCAAAATGGGCTTTCACATCGGCACGCATGCTCTCTTCTAATTCCTCGTTAGTCTTCTCGTAAGGTAACTTGTCAGGAGTCTTGACTTTCTTGGGTATCTTTGCACGTTTCTTGACAGGAGACCTGTCTTTCCTGAGCATAGTACCAGTCGACGTGAACTGCAGCTTTCACTTTGTCAAATTACTAGTGGGCGCATCAGTCGGCTGACGGATGGCGCGGGCGATGGACTCGCGGTGGGCTCCCAATCGTCGGGGTGGGATGGACTTTGAGGTGGTGGATTTCTACTCGAAGGAGTTGGTGGCCTTGGCGCTGAGTCTGGAAACATGATGTATTTCTTCTTCCATAGAACGATACCCAGCTCGACTTCTCCCAGTGTCTTCTTGTCGTCACCTCCAGGAATGTCAAGCTTCAGTGTCTGGAATCCCGGCATAACTTTTACCACCCCGACACGAGCATATCCAGCTGGAATCTGACCAACATGGTAGGTTGTTCCAGGTTGGTTTGGTAAAGCATAGCCGTCCGCCACCGGGAAGGATATGTTCTTCATTGACATATGTAGCTCACAATTTTTCTTCTCCGTGATATCATCCACGGGTAGTGAGCCGCCGGCGGTTCGACTGCAGGATCTACTAACTGCGTGGAACCCACGCTGCTTTTCCGCTGAGATGGGCCGGCATCGACTGCAGGATCTTCTAGCTGCTGCTGAGATGCCCTTTGCTGGGTAATTGAGTCAAGTTGCTCCTGCTGCCGCTGCACCTGGCGTTCTAATTCCAATAACCGGTCCAACCCCTTCTTCTTATTTCTGGAACGGCTTCTATAACTTGCAACGTCCGTCGGAAACCCTTGCTTCCACGTAGTCCCGGGTCCGTAGCCTCGACATCGTCCCCAGTGTTCAGGATTCCCGAGGGCGAGTGTCAGCTCGTCGTCCTCTCTATCGGGAAAAAATATTCCCTTTCGAACTAGGCCTATTGCGTCCACAAGTTTTTTTACGACTCTTGTAATTTTTTTCCGTCCATTTTCCCTTTGCAACAATCAGCCCTGTGTTTGGGTCCAACCCTGCCCCTTGCGTGAACAACCAGAACTTGGACCTCTCGGGCCAGTCATCTGTCTGTGGAATGATCCCTTTTTCACGCAGTTTGTTTTCAAATGCTTCCCACTTAGGCACGGCAGTCTTGTAGCCACCTGACCCCAAAGTATGGTGATATATCTTCTTCTCAGCATTCATCTTATTTATGGCCGATCGGGCCACAGCAGTAGACGATTTCCTATACGCCACAAATGCGGGCCAGGCATCTTTTATCTTCTCTAGATGTCCAGTGAAATCTGGAGTTTCTTTCTTATATTTTTTCCACAATGTTTTCTTCCAGGTCTGGAATTGTGTGGCCATCTTCTTAAGAGTCCACTCCTTGACTTTGGCCTTCTTCTTATCTGGGAGACCGTGAGGTAGGCTGAAATGTGTCAAGAGCGTGTCCCAAAGCAAATCTTTAATTCTTTGCTCGACATAACTAGCTCCATCGTTGGCTTTCTTCGGCTTATTCCATTCTGCAATGGTGATCGGGATCGTGTCCCTAACAAGAACTCCGCATTGACTTACATATTTACGGCAGTTGTCTTCGGGTTTCAGCGGTCTGCCATCATCAGCAACTATGTCGATCGATAACCTTGCACCATCTCCCATCCTTTGGGCCGGGCCTCGTTTCGTCTTTCGCGTAGTTCCGCTAGATCCGGAGGGCTAAATGAAAAATTATTCGTTAATAAGTGCAATACAAATCAATTAATGCATCTAGTGATCAACAGAGACTTAATATATATATATACCTCGCCTGAGTTTGTTATTAAGGGCATTTCGTTGTCGTCTCTTATTTCTTCTAGCTCAACTCCCTCACCGGAGTCGTTCAAAAACTGACTGGAATCTTCTCCACCGCCATCTTCTCCACCGCCATCTGGTCCACGTTGTGCATTTCCAAATATCAACTGGCGCATACAATCTTCAGCCTGCTCCTTAGTTAGTCCCTCCATGTTTATATCGACGGGGTCCATAGCTCAATGTCCCTGCTAAATTTAGTAACAACAATATTTGTTATACACAATACTCATTTCTTCTGCTTCAAGAAAATTATCCTGCAACAATAATTTCTTATAATATACACAATATTGCAACAAATATTTCATATACACAATATTGCATGTAGCAAGTAGTAGCAACACTAATTTTGCAAGATCAAAAATTTAGCTATCTATCTAAGTAACTAAAATAATATACCAAAATACAAACAATATACCAAAATGCTCAGAAAATTTTCGTACTCATTCAAACAATATACAAACATTTCATATTTCATATTAGAAAACTTAGCAACTAGCTATACACTAATTTTGCTAGCACTAAACTAACTATACACTAATTTTGCTAACACTAAACTAACTATACACTAATTTTGCTAACTACTATACACTAATTTTGCTAACACTAAACTAACTAAAACTAGCTAATTAAACTAAAACAGTAGCAAATTTTGCTTCCTAAAATTACTTCTAACAAATTTGCTAACACTAAAATTTTACTTCTAACGAATTTCCTAAATTTGCTCACCGTTGAGAGCTATGGCCGCCGGAGAGGGGAGGCGAGCACGAGGCGGTGGAGGCGGCGCAACGGCGAGCACGGCGCAGGTCCGGGGAGGCGACGGCGAGCACGGCGCAGAGGCGGCGCAGCTCCTCGGGCGGCGCAGGTCCTCGGGCGCGACGGCGAGCATGGCGCAGAGGCGGCGCAGGTCCGGTGAGGCGACGGCGAGCACGGCTTAGGTCCGGGGAGGCGACGGCGAGCACGGCGCAGCTCCTCGGGCGCGACGGCGAGATTCCGGCAGCCTGGCGGCATCTTCTTCTCGGGCATGGGCGTCGGGGAACTTGAGATCGATTTGGGAAGAAAATGGAACGGCGGCGTTATATACCCCAGGCCTTTAGTACCGGTTGCTATCACGAACCGGTACTAAAGGTCCTTTAGTACCGGTTGGTGTTTGCAACCGGTACCAAAGGTCTGGTCTTTAGTACCGGTTGCAACCACCAACCGGTACTAAAGGGGTTTTCGACCGCCGCTGATAATTTCGCGCGCTAAGCCAACCTTTAGTACCGGTTGCAAACACCAACCGGTACTAAATGTGCTTTTGAAATATTGTTTTTTTGTTCTCTTTCCTTTTACTCTTTTCTGATTTCTTTATTCAATTGATTTAATTCTCCAAATTTGACAAAATTTATATCAAACTTAAGCCCTACACATGTAGAATATTTTGCAACTGGTTATTTTCAAATTTGACTACGTTGAATGTATTCAAATTTCAAATGGATGATTTGAGTAAATTTGACATAGAATTAAATCCATATCATAAAAAATTCAAACAAAATAATTTCAAATAAAATTCCTAATATTTCTAAAAAAAATCATATCTATATTTGATCATAACTATATTTGAGATAATTGTATAATTGTCTGTTTTGATTTAATTGTTTAATTGTCTATTAATTTCTTTTGTATTGATTTCTTTTATATATATGGATTTAATTGTCCAAATTAAGTCAAATTAGTTTCTAAAATCAACAAATTTTGGAACAGCCTATATTTATGAACATCCAACTTTTTCCTATTTATAAAAAATGGATGGGTGCCATTTTGCACCATATTTTGTGTACTTGCTTCACAAAAAATGTCAATTTTTACACTTAAAAAATAAAAATGATACTTATAAAACTAATTTGAAAAAACACAGTTCTGCAACATTGTTTGTCATACCAAGACACACCCATGTGTCAAACATGGGCACATTATCACAAACTATGTCACGGGAATGTTCATATCTTATATATATTCATTTATATCAATTGATTTAATTGTCTGGCTTTTCTCTAGCGGGTCTAGGGTTTCGTCGGAGAGGGGCTCCGGAGCGTCTGAATCCCACCAAAAATTTGTAGTAATCATCTCTTTATTTTAAAAACATCTTAACAACATCTCATACAGTTACATAAAAGGTTTAATACATTATTACACATCACGAACAGTTTTCATAACACAGTTACATTACTACATAAACGGACTTGTTGGGTCGGAGGCCGTAGGATTAGGGGTGACAGCGGGAGGAGCCAGCCCCGTTCGCGGCCGCGCGGTTCTGGCGCGCACGTTTGCGGCGGAGGGCACGAGCCATGGAAGATGAGTCTTTCAGCGCCCAATCCAGCTCGGAAGCCTCCTTCGCCTTGAGCACATTATTACACATCACGAACAATTTTCATAACACAGTTACATTACTACATAAACGGACTTGTTGGGTCGGAGGCCGTAGGATTAGGGGGAACGGCGGGAGGAGCCAGCCCCGTTCGCGGCCGCGCGGTTCTGGCGCACGTTTGCGGCGGAGGGCACGAGTCATGGAGGATGAGTCTTTCAGCGCCCAATCCAGCTCGGAAGCCTCCTTCGCCTTGAGCTGGTAGGCAGTCTTGGCTCGCTGGACACGGTCGTCGTGGACAGACTGGAAGGAGGCTTCCATGGCCTCCTGTATCTGCAACCCACAGCCATCTTCCCCGTCATCGCTCCAGTCGAAGTAGTCGTCCTCCTCCTCCTCGGCATGAGGAGCGACGGCGCCTGGTGGAGGTGCGGTGGCACCTGGTGGAGACGCGTCCAAGTCGCCGTATGCGGCCACGGATCCCCATGACACCCCTGCGGCGTACGCATACGGAGCAGGAGGCCGGTAGCTGGGCATTACTCTCCACGCCGGGCTCGTGGGCATACGGCGGGATAGGCTCCCGCGGTAGCACCCAAGCGCGCTCTGCCGAGCACGCTCGACCTCGTCCAGAAGGCGCTGCGGCGGGCGTGGCGGATCCATCTCGTGGAGACGATGCGTTCGTGGCTAGGAATGGTGGATTAGGGGTTACCCCGTCGGCGACAATACATATAGACCTCCAGGGCAGCGCTGGGGGAGGACACGTGACCAGGGCGAGGACACGTGGTCAGGGCAGCGCTGGAGGAGGACACGTGTGACTGACACGAGTCGAGACCGCAAAGCCCGCCTTTAGTCCCGGTTGGTGTTACCAGCCGGGACTAAAGAAGCACACGGATCGTGTTTTTCTTTCAAGCGCTTGTGAGCCGTTGGATCAGGGGTGTGTTTCTTTTGAGGGCTTGTGACCTTTTGGATCAGCACTATCACGACCACTTCGTGAGCCACACGACCCTATATATAGCCCACCTCTCAAACATGTTCGGCACTCAGTGTGTACTTGATGCATGTAAAATGCATACATAAACTTTACATTTTATTACATGTTATTCCATGTTATTTGCATCATATAAGGGTTATATTCATGATTTATATTGAGTTTTGGGGATAATTAACAATTTCCCCATTTTTCTGGAATTAACCCTGCACTGTCAGAAAACCCCTTTTTCTATATTTTTACGTTTCAGGCGACCAAATCACGTCATAATGACCTGAGATTTTACGGGGATCATTTTTTTGGAAGGAACGAAACGTAGGCGCAAAGGAAACGAAGAAACAAGACCGAAGGGCAAAACAAGTGGGCCCACGCGGCCAGATTCCCTGACCGCGTGGGACCCTCATCCTGGCCCTCGGGCCTCCGCTGCCGTCGATCCTTCTTCCCGAAGCTTCGTCTTGACCTAAAAACGACTATATATAGACCCCCCAGGGCTTTCGCGAAAGAGAGCGCCGCCGAAACACAGAAACCACGAAACAGAGACCTGGAGCTGAAGATTGGAGGGGGAAAACTCCGGCGGGGCGCTGCCGGCGTGGTCTCCTTCCCTCCAACAACATCTCCACCGACACCATGATGAAGAGGAGTAGTCCACCCCTGGACTATGGGTTTGTGGAAGTAACTTATGTATCTCTCCTCTCTATGAGCTTCACTAATTAGTACCGTATGAGCTGCTGAACATGATTACGGTCATCTATGTAATTCCTTTGTGGTGGATCTTTATTATGAGTTAATACATGTTTGAGATTGCAATGGTTTTGTTTCAGTTATGAAAGTAGATGCATATTATGTACCCCGTTCTTATTTACTTGTCATGATCAAGCATGTTTATGAGAGCATGTGAGGGGGAACGTGTGCATTAGTTGGAGTAACGGGGGGTGGCTAGTGCAGTGAACGTGACAGATAGTTCTGCGATCCACTTGGGTTTTCTACCTTACTTTGTTGCCTCACTAGGGATATAAACGGAGAGTGGATGTGACCTTGGCCACTACCTCCATGACTAGATCTAGCATGTTCTTATTTTAACTTCATGTCATTGAACTTATTGCTATGCTCTGATTTATCTTAATTACTAAGGTGTTATGATTTAGTTCGCATCTTGGTGGAGCATAAGAGAGAGAACAACTTATACTTGAGATCTCTATGTTAGGACGTGATGCCCATATTATTAATAACTTGTCAAACCATGTCTTGCCATCTTACATGTTAATTTTAGTGTTCCATTGTCTACCACGTTATCAAGAGAGAGTGCATTTGTGAAACCATGAACCCCGGTCCATTTTTAATCATAAGAAACACCTTTCCAACACTTTTATCACCACTTTTGTTTGCTGCCATTATTAAATCCGAAAATACAAAAACACTTTTACATCTTGCATTCACATAAAAAAACCAAAAATATCATTTATCATTGTTTCCACCATCATTGCATATTTATTTTACCATCATTGCATATTTACTACTGTTTGCATATTTATTTTATTATCATTCTCACACCTTGTGCTTGACAACCACTTGGTGAGGTTGAGGGCACAAAACAATTTATTTTGTTGCAGGTTCTCAAGAGAAGGATAAGGAGATAACACCTGAAATACTGGTTCCCCGAGAGTTCGATATTAAACCCTCGAGTCACCCCTCGTGGGAAAACTGTCTTCCACTACTACATACACTCTGCACTTGGAGTCTCAACCTAACCCATTTACTTTTCACGCAGGTACCACGCGAAGGGCTAAAGTGTTTTCTGGCGCCGTTGTGGGGTAACTACGTGAAGGGCCATCAAGACGTTTTCTGGCGCCGTTGCCGGGGAACCATAGCTGAAAGGTTTATCCAAGGATCACTCACATCAAGTCAACTTCATCACCAACTTGTGTAACAACCTAAGCTTGGGGAGGTTGCACCTACGTGAGCATCATCTTATCCATCTTTACCTACAATCATTTTATTTTGTTTTGTTCTTGTCTTGCATATCATCTTTATATTTCGGTTTGCATATTTATATTCAGTTTTGCATTTTTGTGTTGCATTTGTTATTTCGAGTTGCATTAGTGTCATTTTACTTTCAGTTTTGCATAAAAAATTAAAAACACATAAAAACTTGTTGAAATGGGAGATAGAACTAAATTGTGTGACTACACAAACACTCCTAATGATCAATTTATTGCTAAGCCTATCACCACACCTGAGATTACTGCTGAGAGCTATGAAGTTAGTCCTAGTTTGTTAAACTTGATAACTAGGGAACAATTTGGTGGTAGTGCTGTTGAGGATGCCTCTATGCATCTTCATGATTTTATTGAAATCTGTGACATGCAAAAGTTTAAAAATGTTGAAAGTAATGTCTTAAAACTGAAGTTATTTCCTTTCTCACTTAGAGGAAAAGCTAAAGAGTGGCTACATTCATTACCTACTGGTAGTATTAATTCTTGGGATGATTTAAAAGAAGCTTTCATTAAGAAATATTATCCCCCTGTTAAAATACTGCAAAATAGAAACAATATCCTCTCTTTTAGGCAAAATGAAAATGAACATGTTGCCATGGCTTGGGATAGGATTAAACTCATGCTTAGAACTTGTCCATCACATGGGGTTAATGAATGGACCATTTTACACTCTTTTTACAATGGTCTAAATTACATGTCTAGAAATATACTTGATTCAGCTGCTGGAGGTGCTTTCATGGGAAAAACTATATTAGAAGCTAAGAACATTTTGGAAAGTATCTTGCAAAATTATAGTCAATGGCATACTGATAGAGCACCTAGTTCATCTAAGAAAGTGAACTCTATAGAAGAAACAAATGATTTGTCATCTAAAATGGACACCATTCTTGCTTTTATTAATAAACAAAATTTTGAAAATATGCCTTTGCAAGAACTAGTTGGTAATAATCCTGAAAATGTTGATGTCAACTTCATTAGGAACTATGGTAATAATGGGTATGGTAACAACAATTATAACTCTTATAATAAACCCCCATATGTTCCTAACAACCGTCCTTTAGTGCCATATCCTAATGCTAATGATAAATGGAAGCCTATGTCATCAAGCAATGATAATTTCGAAGCAAATAAAATTCTTATTGAACAAGTTGCTAGTCATAATACCATGATACAAGAGTTGAATAAATCTGTTGCTTCTATTAGTTCTGATATTAGAGGTTTACAACTCCAAGCTGCAGGACTAGACAAAGCCTTGTCAAAACTAGCTGATAATCAAGCCACTTTATTGAGTATGTCTGCAGGGAAACCACAAGCACCACCCACGGTTGGGATGAATTCTATTAATATTGCTGAAAGTGTCCCTTCTACTTTGGAGGGAACTCTTAATGAACTGCTTGAATATCCTGAATATTTGTTGCCATTTATGTCTCAACTTGTTGGTTTAAAGGAAGAAGTTAATGAAACTAAAAATGATGAATCTCTTATGTTAGTCGAGTTAGAAAAAAAGTTGAGGAAGTTAAAATGCTTAGTGAAGTTAAGGAACCATTTGTTGATTTAGAGAAGTGTAGCTTGCATGAATTAATTTCTATCTTACAAAAATTTGCAAGTGATCCTTCTGTTAATATTAACCAGGCTGGTTTTGGTTCCTATATTGCTAATCATGTCTTAAAAGAAAAGATTGCTAGGTACAATCAAGAAGCTATGATACCACCTAAGCTTGGGGATATCTGGATCCCTAAGGTACTAGTAACCATTGGAAAAGAGACACACCATGCCATTTTAGATCTAGGATCTAGTGTCTCTATATTATCTAAAGAACTATATGAAGTCCTTGAACTTAAAAATATTGAGAAATGCTCTATTGAACTTGCACTTGCTGATGATTCCATTAGACATGCTCTAGGAAAAGTAAGTGATGTTATGGTAGAGTTACACATGACTTTTGTGCCTGTTGATTTTCTAATCATGGACATGGGGAATAAAACCTCTAGTCCTATTATTTTGGGAAGACCTTTTCTTCGTACTACAGGTGCCATTATTGATTCAAAGGAAGGGAATGTGAAGTTTCAGTTTCCACACAAGAAGAGCATGGAACACTTCCCAAGGAAGAGGGACACACCAAGGTTCAAGCTCCCTCATGAGCTACGTCCCCTTTGATTATCAAGTAAGTAAGCCTAGCTATATGGCTATAAAGAAAGCGCTTTACGGGAGGCAACCCGGTTGTTTTTGTTTGAGATTTTCTTTGAGTCCTCTTGCTGTAACAAGAGAGTAGTTTGTTAGTTTTGTTTCTGGATTTTTAATAAAGAACCAAGTTTTACCTATTTTGGGTTTGAAAAGTTGCTATTCATTTTCGGAGAGTTTTCTGCCTGCACGAAGTCTGTGCACGGTTTGATTTTTCATTTTTTATCTGTAACTCCGATTGAGCTGTAATTTGAACTGTAGCTTCAACTTTTCATCCTCTGTACGTGATTTTTTGCAGATTTTTCTGACGAGTTTAAGTAGGGTAGAAAAATGCGTTTTGCTGCTGCTGTTTTTCTGGACAGATTCTGTCTTGATATTGTTTGATGCATTCTTTGAGCTTTTTGCTTGAATCTTTTTGATTCAATTGAGTTTATGAGTAGGCATACAACATTATATACTCTCTGGACATTCATATGAATTTTTGCCTAAGGATTTTATGCAGCAAGGAACCTATTTGTTTATCACTACTAATATCACCCCACAGAAAAGAAATGGGAGAAACGGTGTTTTGAAGTTTTTTCACAGGGATTAGAGGAGCTGCACCAAGAGCTATCCAAGGATGGTGAAGACCATAAGCTTGGGGATGTCAAGACAACCCCACTAGACCAACACACTCTCGGTTTGCACACGTCTAACTTCTGTTTTTCGATCAAAGCACTTTATCGTATAAACTTGGAGCGTCTTTTGCTTTTGTTATTTCGGTTTGTTAATAAGACCACCACTATCATTTATATGAGAGAGCTACTGGAAGTTTGGGTTGAATTATGTTGGATGCTATTAAATATATTGGGATAGGGATGTTTGAGTTGATTTTAAAAGATACATATAGTTGCATAATTCATGTGCTTTGAATGAATGTTAATTTGCAAGTGTGTTGTCAAGAGCTATCTTTTACCATGTTTAGATGTTGAATTTTAACTTTACTTGGTTTAACATGGATTGATTAGTTCTATGGACACTTATGCATGCATTTAGATGGTCAACTTTCTCCCTATTGCTAGCCCAAAAATTACAACAAGTAAAAAGCTTGTTTCCCAACACCTTCAACCAAAGTTTTTCCAGTGAGTCCACCATATCTACCTATTAGCTTTATGCTATTCCAAGTATGTTTATCATGTTATATTGTGTTATCTACATTTCTGAATTTAAATGCTTATGTTATTGATTGTCATGGGAAAAATTGGTTAAAAGCTCTCACGAACTTGATGCACAATTTACTTTTATTGCATTTAATAAGCATGAACCATTGTGATTAAAATTATGAAGTTGTGGGCTTGACAATGTTTTGGTTGGGAGTTAGCCCATATGTGCTGTCACATGGCAAGCTTTCAACATTGCACTTATTTATATTTAGTTGATGTCATGTACTTTTGTTTATGGATGCCTATCATGGGTGAAATGAATGTGGATACTTAGTAAGTTCAAAGAGTTTGTATAAATGGTTAGAGAAATGCCTGGGCCGCTAATCTAAGCCATGCATCATTCATGGTGGAAATTTACAGCATAACCATAATGTTCATTCAGTGATGCACCTCATAATAAAAAGCTATACCCATAGTAAATAAAAGAGTGCTGAGATTGTTCATTGTCTGTTTGTCTTGTTGTTTTGACATGGGCTTGTTCATGTCAAGGGGCAAGAGGTACCCCAGTGCAGTTCTTGATGATACTATTATTACTTGCAATGACCTTTATTTGAATTTACTTTGTGGACCAAAGTGAGTAACACATGGTGTAGGTACTTGTATTCAAGGGACATGAGACATTCAACCAATACATTGTCAAGCACACCACTCATATTTGCTTTCACTTTAAACATTAATCATTCAAGATGCTATGATAGGGGTAATGAGAGCTCCACACCAATGACTACCACATTGCAAGCATTAACTTAAGTAGAAGTGTTTGGAAGTTAGATGAAACTTATTCATGCTTTACCTCTACTTATTTATCTATCCAAAGTGTCCACCTTTTATATTCAGTTTTCATAAGAAGTACTCTATGACCACCATAGGATGTTTTTACTTTTCATTATGCATACATTTGGTCCATAGTACTTTCTTCTATATTACACTTTGTGAATTTATCATTGAACATCTTTACATTGAGTATTTGATATCACTTCATAATTTATCTTGCATATTGTTATTCCTTTGAAGAATGAATCATTTGACTTATGTAGCAATAGTAATCACCTTTGATATCCATTGATAGTATTAAAATGCAAAGTCCATGTTAGTTTTATCACCTTCATACTCGGGACGAGCATGGGTTAAGCTTGGGGATGTTGATGCATGTAAAATGCATACATGAACTTTACATTTTATTACATGTTATTCCATGTTATTTGCATCATATAAGGGTTATATTCATGATTTATATTGAGTTTTGGGGATAATTAACAATTCCCCATTTTTCTGGAATTAACCCTGCACTGTCAGAAAACCCCTTTTTCTATATTTTTGTTTCAGGGACCAAACACGTCAAATGACCTGAATTTTACGGGGATCATTTTTTGGAAGGAACGAAACGTAGGCGCAAAGGAATCGAAGAAACGGAGACCAGAAGGCAAAAGGGGTGGGCCCACGCGGCCAGATTCCCTGACCGCGTGGGACCCCCATCCTGGCCCTCGGGCCTCCGCTGCCGTCGATCTTTCTTCCCGAAGCTTCGTCTTGACCTAAAAACGACTATATATAGACCCCCCAGGGCTTTCGCGAAAGAGAGCGCCGCCGAAACACAGAAACCACGAAACAGAGACCTGGAGCTGAAGATTGGAGGGGGAAAACTCCGGCGGGGCGCTGCCGGTGTGGTCTCCTTCCCTCCAACAACATCTCCACCGACACCATGATGAAGAGGGAGTAGTCCACCCCTGGACTATGGGTTTGTGGAAGTAACTTATGTATCTCTCCTCTCTATGAGCTTCACTAATTAGTACCGTATGAGCTGCTGAACATGATTACGGTCATCTATGTAATTCCTTTGTGGTGGATCTTTATTATGAGTTAATACATGTTTGAGATTGCAATGGTTTTGTTTCAGTTATGAAAGTAGATGCATATTATGTACCCCGTTCTTATTTACTTGTCATGATCAAGCATGTTTATGAGAGCATGTGAGGGGGAACGTGTGCATTAGTTGGAGTAACGGGGGGTGGCTAGTGCAGTGAACGTGACAGATAGTTCTGCGATCCACTTGGGTTTTCTACCTTACTTTGTTGCCTCACTAGGGATAAACAAAAATACCATGCTACCGGAGAGTGGATGTGACCTTGGCCACTACCTCCATGACTAGATCTAGCATGTTCTTATTTTAACTTCATGTCATTGAACTTATTGCTATGCTCTGATTTATCTTAATTACTAAGGTGTTATGATTTAGTTCGCATCTTGGTGGAGCATAAGAGAGAGAACAACTTATACTTGAGATCTCTATGTTAGGACGTGATGCCCATATTATTAATAACTTGTCAAACCATGTCTTGCCATCTTACATGTTAATTTTAGTGTTCCATTGTCTACCACGTTATCAAGAGAGAGTGCATTTGTGAAACCATGAACCCCGGTCCATTTTTAATCATAAGAAACACCTTTCCAACACTTTTATCACCACTTTTGTTTGCTGCCATTATTAAATCCGAAAATACAAAAACACTTTTACATCTTGCATTCATCATAAAAAACCAAAAATATCATTTATCATTGTTTCCACCATCATTGCATATTTATTTTACCATCATTGCATATTTACTACTGTTTGCATATTTATTTTATTATCATTCTCACACCTTGTGCTTGACAACCACTTGGTGAGGTTGAGGGCACAAAACAATTTATTTTGTTGCAGGTTCTCAAGAGAAGGATAAGGAGATAACACCTGAAATACTGGTTCCCCGAGAGTTCGATATTAAACCCTCGAGTCACCCCTCGTGGGGAAAACTGTCTTCCACTACTACATACACTCTGCACTTGGAGTCTCAACCTAACCCATTTACTTTTCACGCATGTAACCACGCGAAGGGTCAGTAAAGTGTTTTCTGGCACCGTTGTGAGGTAACTACGTGAAGGGCCATCAGTACTCATTGTAGTTCATTTGGTATACAGAGCATTCGGATTCCCTGCATACATCCGACGGTGCATTTGATATGTGGACACTCACGAGCCACCGTCGGGCTGTATGCAGGGGAAACCGTGTGTTTTGTTCTATCTACAAATCCTTCAGCTCATCGACCGAATACAAATCATTCGGATTCCCTGCATACATCCCAACGGTGCATTTGATATGCGGGCACTGAGGAGCCACCGTTGGGCTGTATGCAGGGGAAACCGTGTGTTTTGTTCCAACTTTTTCGAGCGCTTGTGAGCCATTGAAGTTTTTAGAACAAAAAAAATCAGTGTTTAGAGTTTTCTTCTGAGTTTTCATAACACAGTTACATAAAAGGTTTAATACATTATTACACATCACCAACAACACCCCCTATCTATTGTTGGGGTATAAATTTTTTTTCTTCGCGTATGTCGACCCTTTCTTCTGATTGTGCCGTAACCATGGAGAATCTTCATCATTTAACGGATGCTTGGGCCAGCTTTCACTTTGAGGGGCGGAATTTCATCAAACTTATTGTAATCTTCTGACATGTCTGTCTTGTCCTCCACTCCCACGATGTTTCTTTTACCTGAAAGAACTATGTGGCGCTTTGGCTCATCATATGATGTATTCGATTGCTTATCTTTTCTTTTTTTCGGTCTGGTAGACATGTCCTTCACATAGAAAACCTGAGCCGCATCATTGGCTAGGACGAATGGTTCGGTGTCGTACCCAAGATTCTTGAGATCCACTGTTGTCATTCCGTACTGCGGGTCTACCTGTACCCCGCTTCTCAGGTTGACCCATTTACACACCGAAACAAAGGGATCTTAAAAGAAGGTCCATAGTCAAGTTCCATATGTCCTCTATGTAACCATAATATGTGTCCTTTTGCCCATAGTCGTTTGTTGCGTCAAAGCGGACACCACTGTTTTGGTTGGTGCTCTTTTTATCTTGGTCGGCCGTGTAAAATGTATTCCCATTTATCTCGTATCCTTGAAAAGTCAATATAGTCGAAGATGGTTGCTTGGCCAACAAGTATAGCTGTTCTCCAACAGTGGTGTCATTAATGAGACACGTTTGCAACCAACCGCCGAAAGTCTTCATGTGTTTTCCATCAATTCAATCTTCAGGTTGCTCCGGGTATTTCGAGCGTAAAATATTCTTGTGTTCCACGATATACGGAGCCACCAAGCTGGAATTATGTAGAACTGTGTAGTGTGCTTGAGTGAAAGAATGTCCGTTCATAGATATTGTTGCTTTCTTTCCTAGCGTGCCTTTTCCACGCAGTCTCCCCTCATGGCGCGGTTGAGGAACACCGATCGGCTTAAGGTCAGGAATAAAGTCAACACAAAACTCAATGACCTCCTCTGTTCCATAGCCATTGGACCACATCCTTCTGTAAACTTGGTAGAGTTGCTGGATCTCTTGGACTAGGTAAACTATGAGGTGCGTCATAATATCGAAGAAGGATAGTGGGAACACCAACTCGAAGCTGACAAGACATTGGACCACATACTTCTGTAAACTTGGTAGAGTTGCTGGATCGATTACCTTCTGAGAAATTGCATTGAGGAATGCACATAGCTTCACAATGGGTACTCGAACGTTTTCCGGTAGATGCCCCCTCAATGCATCCGGAAGTAATTGTGTCATAATCACGTGGCAGTCATGAGATTTTAGGTTTTGAAACTTTTTCTCTGCCATGTTTATTATTCCCTTTATATTCGACGAGTAGCCAGACGGGACCTTGATACTGCTCAGGACTTGAAAAAAGATCTCCTTCTCTTCTTTGGTAAGAGCGTAGCTGGCAGAACCTTGATACTTCTCTGGATTCAGGTCGTCTCGTTCGTGCATATGTTGCTGGTCCAGTCGTGCATCCGGTGTATCTTTCGTCTTCCCATACACACCCAAGAAGTTTAGCAGGTTCACGCAAAGATTTTTCGTCACGTGCATCACGTCGATTGCAAAGCGAACCTCTAGGAATTTCCAATAGGGTAGATCCTAAAATATAGATTTCTTCTTCCACATGGGTACGTGTCCGCCAGCGTCATTCGGAATAGATTGTCCGCCAGGACCCTTTCCAAATATTACTTTCAAATCCTTGACCATGACATATATAACATCACCAGTAGGGAGGGTAGGCTTCGTCCGGTGATCTGCCTCACCTTTGAAATGCTTGCCTTTCTTTCTTACGGGATGCTTGTTTGGAAGAAATCGACGATGCCTCGGGTACACATTCTTGTTACCTAAATATATACTTTCAGTCTCACCTAAACAGTGCGTGCATGCATTGTATCCCTTGTTTGACTGTCCTGAAATGTTACTAAGAGCAGGCCAATCATTGATGGTTACAAACAGCAACGCTCGTAGGTCAAATTCCTCCTGTTTGTGCTCATCCCACACACGTACACCTTCGTCAGAGCACAACTGTAAAAGTTCTTCAACTAATGGCCTCAGGTACACATCAATGTCGTTGCCGGGTTGCTTCGGGCCTTGGATAAGCACTGGCATCATAATAAACTTCTGCTTCATGCACAACCAAGGAGGAAGGTTATAGATACATAGAATCACGGGCCAGGTGCTATGACTGCTGCTCTGCTCCCCAAACGGATTCAAGCCATCTGTACTTAGACCAAACCTTAAGTTCCTTGCGTCACCTGCAAAATCCTTGAACTCACTGTCGATATTTCTCCACTGCGACCCATCAGCGGGGTGTCTCAGCATCTCGTCTTCCTTACGGTCTTCATTGTGTCATCGCAACAACTTGGCATGCTCTTTGTTTCGGAACAAACGTTTCAACCGTGGTATTATAGGAGCATACCACATCACCTTGGCAGGAACCCTCTTCCTGGGGCTCGGCTCGCCCTCAACATCACCTGTGTCATCTCGCCTGATCTTATACCGCAATGCACCGCATATCGGGCATGCATTCAAATTCTCATACTCCTCACCGCGGTAGAGGATGCATTCATTGATGCATGCATGTATCTTCTACACCTCTAATCCTAGAGGGCAGACAACCTTCTTTGCTTCGTACATACTGGGGGGCAATACGTTATCCCTTGGAAGCATCTTCTTTAATATTTTCAGCAATTTTTCAAATCGCTTGTCAGATAGTCCATTCTCTGCCTTCCATTGCAGCAATTCCAGGGTGGTACCCAGCTTTTTCTGGCCATCTTCACAATTTGGGTACAACAATTTTTTGTGATCCTCTAACATGCGCTCCAACTTCGACCTCTCATTTTCACTTCCGCAGTTTATCTGTTCATCAAGAATGACCCGACGAAGATCATCATCGGACTCATCAACAATGACCTCATGTTCAGCTTCGTCTTCCCCCATTATAGTACCACCATGTTCAGAGAACATAGGATAGTTGTCATCATCCTCTTCTTCATTGTCTTCCATTATAACCCCTCTTTCTCCGTGCTTGGTCCAACCAAAATAATTGGGCATGAAGCCTTCTCGCAACAGGTGGGACTGTAGGGTATTTGAGGAAGGGTAATTCCTCCTATTACTACAGTCATCACATGGACAAAACATAAAACCATTCTGCTTGTTTGCCTCAGCCACACGGAGAAAATTATGCATGCCATTAATGAACTCGGGACAGCGTCGGTCACCGTACATCCATTGCCGGCTCATCTGCATTATATAAATATACCAAAAACCATTACACTACATCATCATGAATAGGGAACTGACCAAATTAATTAATACAAGTTCATCACACATTAAAACCAAAGTAGAGTAGTGATCAAATGTAATACATAGTTCTCATAAAAAATACACTGAAACTAACATACAACTATCTAATTAATGCATTTAAATGCAACAACAAATGCGATCAAAATCGCAACAAAGTTAACAATTGAACCAACAGCATAATGATACCAAGCCTCTTGATTAATGACATATTTTCTAATCTTTTTAAGCTTCAAGCACATTGCATCCATCTTGATCTTGTGATCATCGATGACGTCGGCAAGATCGAACTCCAATTTCATCTTCTCTTCTAAGCATTGGAGACGAAGATCTTCACTTCTTTTCAATTTTGCTTTCAAATCATTGTTTTCTTTTTCAAAAAACTCGACAATAGGGTCGGTTGGAATTTCCGGTTCAACTACCTCCTAGATAAAAATATATCTATGTCAAGTTGGTCGGCATAATTGTCATAAACACGAAATGAAACAAATAGTTATAACAAACAATCATACCACATCCGAATAATAGAGCGGACGAGAGCCGGTGTGGACAGATGTCAAAACCATGGCACTATATATAACAAACAATTATACAACTAAGAAAATTATACAAGTAATAATTATGCATCTAAATCCTACAACTAAGATTTTTAAAATAAAAGATAAACACAAGAGGCTCACCAAGGTGGTGCCGGTGACGGGATGGCGCGGGCGATCGACGGCGGTGAGTACGAGGACCGGACGGCACTAAAACCCACAAATCAATTTTTAATTTGAGCTCAAATTGCATATAAAAACAAATGAACTTCTAGCTTAGGCATTTCAACAAACACCTAGCTAGCACTAGAAAAATGAAATGAGCTAAACTAGCAATAAAATGAGCTAAACTTGCAATGTCGGAAGAGAGGATGAAGTTGCTAACCCTTGGACAGATGGGTGCCACCAATCTTGACAAATGGTGGAGAAAAATGGGGATGAACTCGAGCTCGGGAGAGGAAAGAGGGAGGAAAAATGGAGTGTGCTCGAGCTGCTGGAAATGGAGCTGGCTCGGGTGGAAGAAGATGATATAGGGAAACCTTTAATACCGGTTCCTAATACGAACCGGTACAAAAGAGCCATCATTAGTACCGGTTCATATTAGGAACCGGATTTAAAGGGTCTCGCGCTGGCCCCCCCGCTGTGGCTGCCTGCCGCAACCCTTTAGTACCGGTTCCTAATACGAACCAGTACTGAAGGCTCCGCACGAACCGGGACTGCTTCCGGTCGGCCTCCTCGCCGCTGGAACCGAGACTAATGCCCCCATTAGTCTCGGTTCCAGTTCAACCAGGACAAATGGGCCGAACCGAAGCCCTATTTTCCACTAGTGTCGTGACTCACTGCAGACGCAACAGCAAGCAGTGTGCTGCTCTTGGCTAGGTAAATCGTAGTGATGATGAATCACGCACTCCCGGAGTATCGATGGTTACTGCTTTTCCCATCGAAAATGACGATCTCTATGACGATATCATTTGCAGGCTCCAAAGATTACGTGAATACTTCAGTGTTAGACCATCTCCACCGGCGCGCCCAAAAAAAGCACCCGACAATGTTGCCGGACAGGCGCTGTTGGACGCGCCGTCAAGCGTTGCCGCGTTTTGTGAGCGTCGCCCCCCACCGGTCGCTCCCAATAGGTTTTTGAGGAAAATAATTGAGACTCGAATTCATTTAAACTTAACACATTTCATTGAAATTCGATACTTTTTACAAAATGCGACGAAATTTAATCTAAACCAAGTCTATTCGCCGGTCCAGTAGTAGCGGTCCCAGTCGTCGTTGTTCCACTCGCGGGCCTCCTGCTGCGGCGGCGCTTCGGCCAGCTCCTCCTCCTCCTCCTTCACCGGGGGCGGCGCTGGCGCGACGGCAATCTCGACGTCAGCGTCGAGGTCGATGATGTTGTTCTCGACGCACGACCAGTGCTCGGCGTACTCCCGCGACGCCGGCTGGACCGTGTCGAACGAGAGCTTCTTAGACTAGACCAGCTGCCTAATCATGTACTGAAACAAGTACAACCGGAATTTATTTTGATGGCCAAGGTTAAGACTAGAGGCACATGGAATTCTTAGAGCAATGATTATAAGTGCGAAAATTTCATTAGGCTACCGAGATCTAGTGCTCCCTGCCTTTTATAAAATCGGAGATCATATTTACAAGTTTCAAAAAAAAACTGAAGAAAAATTGCTAGATGTAGTAAATGATGTATCCTACAAGCATGCATAATTACAGCGGTAAATTCTTTTGACTCTAGACTATACAAAAATGATAAATCTTATGAATTTTGTTGTTTTGAAATATGCATTGTTCACTACACATGGTTCAATACTTTTTTCATTTCTATGCATCTCAGAATACAAAATATTTAAAAACGAGATTTAGCACGTTCATAGGATACATCACTTAGTACATCTAGATATTTTTTTTTCATATTTTGTTGAAACTTGTAAATACGATTTTCAAACTTTTAAAATTAAAGGGAGCACTGGAACTCATAAGTCAAAATTTTCTTCTCACACGGGAATACTTACAGCGCACCTTTGGTGCAAAAAAAGCAGAGCTTTCGGTCGATTTGTATTTGGTTTAGCCTAACATAGAAACATGCAGATTTGCTACACCGAAAACCCAAAGTAAGCAAATGACAATCGAATTTCTCAATGTATCGTGTGATGATCTCGGTGATATGTATTCTAGCTACCAGAGAGAGGACGAAGCAGCTTTGTTGTTGGATGCGAGGTTGGAGGGTTTTCGGGTTCACTGTGCGGGAATTAGGATGGGTCCACCGATTTTCACAAGAGAAGAAAAGCAATGACCATGAATATAAGGATTTAAGATTGTAGATGTGGCGACTGAGGATAAAATGATGAAGACTCGGCATAGGAGGAGGGGCTATGGTTATAGTCATAGAAGAGAAATACGGATTTGTGTTGACGTATGTGATCCAATAGGTACTAATTCTGAGAAACCTAGCTAACAGAAAGAAAAAAATGCTCACTGGCTCTAGACTGAGAAGTTGTAAACCACCTCTAGTTTATTATCGAACTAGTTATTAAAATGTATTTTTTACCATCTGTTCTAAGGCCATTTCCTAACATAGGAAAAATAAATTAGCACTACAATAAATACTGACACCCAAGAATTTGGGGCGATATTTGATCCCCTACACTCCGAGAGTATACTGTAAAATCATACATAAGAATAGAAGTGTCAAATACTCCTGTTTTCTTATACATAATACATACATGTTTGTGTATTTCACATGTATGTAAAATATCATGAAAATGGAACATTTTTTGCGCCTTAGATAAAAAAGCAGAGTTCAAACTTTTACATTATAAGGCATGCGATAAGGTCAAATCGTACTTTGTTCAGCAAATGCAAAAAATGAAAGGCTTTTCGCCAAGTGGTATAAGTGGATTGAAAGCTTTGTTTCTGAAGATATTGTGACCATTAAAGTCAATAATGATATTGTGCGTTATTTTCCGACAAAGAAAGGTTTGATACAAGGTGGCTCACTTTATCACATTAATTTTATTATTTTGGTTGATATGCTTCCTACCTTGTTGAGCAGGCTAAGACTCAAATTGAAGGAAATGGTTTTCCATTCTACAATATGCCAACCTTACAATCATTTTAATGGATCGTGACTTAGGGAAAGCTAAAGCTTAAAATTAGGGTTATGAGTTTTGGGCAACTTTTTTGGCTGGAGATTAATAGTCATAAAAGTGAATTTCTACTTTACTGCGGCTATGGAGTTTGAAGAGGCTCTCTTGGTTTGACATAAACATGCATATAAGTGAATTGTTCTGCTTTGATGAGGCTGTGGAGTTTGAAGAGCAATATAGCAAGATAATATGGGTGTCAACGAGACTAGTTCTCTATCAGTTACCTTGAAAGTTTGGCCCATTATTGTAAGTTGCATAATTTCGAATGGAAACAAGTGGCCCGAATATTAGAAAGGTGGCTCAGTTGTTGAAATGGATTGTACCTATCCTATTATGGAAGTCTTCTCCTTATCAAGTTCCAAAAGGGGGTGTTAAAAGCTTGATTACTTTAAATCCATTTTTTTCTAGAAAAGAACCCGTGAAAAATAAACAAATCTCATTTGACCAAATGGAGTGTCATTTATCGACAAAACTATCAAGGTGATTTAGGATTTCAAGATCTTGAAGTAAGAAACATCTCACATCTTAATAGATTATTTTAACTTCTTGGTCAGGTTAGAGTGTGGCTAGAACTGCTTCACAATAAAAATATATGTTCGAAAGAAATCTGATATGTCCAATGGAACACTAGGGCCAGCAGCAGCAGACATTGCATCTTGGCCGCATCCGCGACAGTGACTCAGTTACCGCGCACAGTTCCAAGCTAAATCACCGTGCATGCCAATTGGCTGTAGTGATGCACCAGGCACTCTATGACCGCCGATGGTTAACTGCTTCTTCTCTCGTGCAATTCTTCATTGTCAAGCCACATTGTAAGTGCAGATCTTGAGGAACTCTGCCCCCCAGGATGAACTCTGCCTGACCGGAGATTGCCGATGGAATCTCGATCGTGCAAATGATGAAACTGCGAGGTGCTTCCCCCTTGATACAAAACGTGCAGAGTCTCGGTTAAACAGCTCATTGCGTGCTCTCTCAACAGCATTGTTAATTCTCTCCAAAGTCTTGAGAATGCAACTGGCTGCACCGGCCGCTCGTAGGTTGCAGCCACTGGTGCAAGTGGAGAGTAGACAAGAAATATGCACGTGTGCGAGACGACTTCTCGACAAGTTGTGTCTCGCGTGCATGCACCACAACTCAAGCACATTGTTATTTACCGGGGAAATGATTCCCGGATGACACTAGCCTTACTATAATGGTGGAACCTCGACTTATTTTTCTCTATTCATACTGATTCTTGAATGAAAGATATCATGAATCGTACACTGCAAGATAGGCAGTGCTGTCTATTATTGCCGTTGCAAAACCATGCATGTGGGGTGCGTGACGTGCGTCCCTCGTATGTTGGCCAAAAGCCTGGCGCCGAAATTATTAGCACAATGACGTTAGTTTAAGCATAGCTTCTTAATCATATACTGATACAAGTACAGCCGGAATAGATACCCAAAATTCGAGAACCTGCCTGTGGTAGGATGGTTAGGAGGGTGGTTGTACCTCTAGCACAATAGAGTTTAAATCCCAGATTTGACATTGATGTTTCTCATTTAAGCGAAATATTTTTCAGTGGGAGGCGACGTTCCCGTCGACAGCGAGGCACCTGTGGTGACTTCGTCAATCTCAAGACCCGACCGTCGGCTCAGTCTTTCGGAGGTGCTCATAGGGGTAGGATGTGCGTGCGTGTGTTCATAGGGGTGAGTGTGTACACGTGTATGTGAGCGTCTGCGTTGTACTGTCTTTCACAAAAAAAAACCCAAAATTCCGATTAGGGACACGTAAAAACTTATGCAATGATTATAAAGGCTAAAGGAGAATATTCGCTCTGCACTTTTTTTGCTACAAAAGGCGGAGCTTCCGGTCAATTCTTATATGTTATGGGCCACTATAGGAACACGAACATCAGAAAGTCATTACGGCTTTCGAATTCTAGTGCTCTCTATATTCAAGAAACGAAAATCAAAACTCATATTTACACGTTTAAATAATATCTAAAAAAATAGACGTGGTCAATGATGAATCCTACAAGTATATAAAATCAAAATGTAAAATTCTTTATATTATGGGTACAAAAAAGAGAGAAAATCTTGTATATTTTGAAAATTTAAAGTGTGTATACTCATATCTACATATATTTCCTTAATGTATGAAATCAATTAGTTCAAGGTGCACGTCCCTCCCAAGCGGCTCCCGAGGGCCTCCACCTTGACAAACCCTAGCCCTCTCGATCTCCGTCTCCCGGCCGCCGCTCCTACCGACGACGACGGTGGTGGCGGCGCCCATCCCGTCCATGACGGTGGGCAGGAGAGGTGTCCGTGGCAGTGCTTCATGCAGACGCTGGGGCACCGGCTGATGGGCTGCCCCTCTTCGGCCGTTCCTGCAGGGAGTCGACTTGCGGCGTGAGGGGCTGCGAGTCTTGCGAATAAAGGCGGCGGTCCTAGTGTTATTCTCGCATCAAGGCTACGGAATGCGTGTTTGATCTTCTTCGATCCGGCCATCGACGTGTTCCAGATCTTCCGTCAGAGAACTTCACGGCTTGGCGTTAAGCCCCTGGTTATCTGGATAGGATGGAATCCGGTCGTGCTCGCCCATATCAGCCCGTGTGGCTTCATGAGGGTGTGTTGCGAAGCTCCGCTGGCTGTTGGAATCATGGGACATGTCGGCATCTCGATTTTCATGTTGTACATAGCGGTGGAGAAGGTCATGGTGGCTGAGATTTGAGGATTAGAGTTGGCGGAAGGGTTCTTCATGTTGATGAAGACTTTGCTTCGAAGTAGCTGGTGTTCGGATTCTTTTCGGACATGGCACTTGTGAGTCTGGTGTTTGATAACATGAAGGAGCATTCTTGGCAAGTAGGGTGGCAGCACTGGAGGAATTTAAGTTTTGTGGCACTTCTAGAGTGCCGAGACTTGACTTTCAGGGTGAAAATCTAAGGTCTGACCTCCATTGGTTGTGTCTGGCAATGACCTTGTTGTACTAGGTATTGTTTTAAGATCTCAGACTTTCTTCAGGGTGAAAACCTAAGATCTTCGATCGGGCGACGACGGCGCTTGTGCATTGTCTCCCTCCTTGGAGGCGTCGCTTTTGGAGAACATTTTTGTATTCCGGGTGTTGTCTTTGGTGGTGGTTTGTTGGGTTGCTGCTGCGAGTAGTTGATTACTGTGGCGGGGTCTTTCTTTTTCTCTTTCAGGGTGTGTGCACCCTGCATGTCGTTTGTGACATTTTATTGGTGGAGCCTGTGTGTAATTGGTATCTTCACGATATTAATATATTCCCTTTATAAAAAAATTAGTTCCGAGTACAAACTATTTTGAATTAATATTTTGCATGTTTGTGCGATATACCATTGACAACATGTAGGCTTCTTTCTTTTGATTTTTGATTATCGAATGAATTTAAATGTAGAAATCATCGGAGCTTCGGAGACAGAATCCACTCAACATTGGACATTTACTACTACATACACAACTTGAAGTATGCAAATAATGGTCAGAACCTATTTTGTTGGCATGATTCAAATATACTAGAATGAAAAGAAAAATCGATTAGAATGCCATGGCATGTTAACTCATCTAGGAATTGAAAACACAAGAATTTGCAATACTATCCATTTGGTTGTATCAGAGAAAAAACACATGATTTTTCTAAGAGATTGTGTGTGTCATAGAAACAAAGAAAAAAATCATGAGGTTAAACTTACGGATAATTTGTTTCACACCATGGTATGCAAAGTAAACCAAATGAAAAAATTATGTGGGTCCAGATCCTAAATTCCAAACAATCGCCATTGGGAAAATTCCTAAAAATTGGAATTATCCAAAGTTCTTGTAAAATTCATGTGAGCACAATCTCCAAGAGTAAACAGGGAAATCACGCACACGATTTGAATTATGAAACCTTTTTTTTTACATATGTATGTATGTTTGTGTGTTACGTGCCTAAGTAATGTTGGCATATACCATATATGGAACATTTTTGTTCCTTGGACAAAATAAGTAGAGTGCAAACGTCTATATTTTGCATAAGACGCATATTTATTTATTTTTCGTGAAAATTTATAAGCATACAAGAACACAATGAATGCAAATTGTTCCAAGAATTTAATTCAATAAAAAGTTACCATTTTTCACCGAAATGACGTTCTCCTAGAATTTCAATACAAATTTACTATTTTCACCACGTTCTCCTGGGTTCAATTCTTTTTTACGGAACACAGTACAACGCAGATGCTCACATACGCGTGCACACAATCACCACTATGAACGCACGCACGCACACCGTACCCCTATGAGCACCTCCGAAAGACTGAGCCGGCGGTCGGGTCTTGAGATTGACGAAGTCACCACAGGCGTCTCGCTGTCGACGGGAACGTCGCCTTCCACTGAAGAACATTCCGCCTAAATGAGAAACATCAGTGTTAAACCTGGGATTTGAACTCTAATGGACTGAAAATACAACCACTTTTCTAACCATCTTGCCATAGGCAAGGGTTCAATTCGGAAACCCCGTTAAAGAGCGACGTATCTGTTTTCTACTCCGAATCATTAGTAGTAGTCGCACAGACATGACACGGTAGCCGTCGTTTTCGTCGCGGTGGAGCCGAGAGAGTTGCGTGTCCCACGTCCACCATCAAGCAAGCAAACCACTGCACTCCACATGGCCCATGACGAATAAACAACTCTGAACCTCTCCCATCTTCCATGGCTTGCCCCGTCCGGCGCGCGCCGCGCGGTATCGCCCGACCCGTGGGCCGTCTCCTCCACCGGTCCACAGTTTTCCGACGCCCTTGCCGTGTCCGTCCCCACGCACCATATATACCCAGCCCTTCCCCTTCGCCGAACTCAACTCGCTCTCTCCCTTCTTCCTCCCGCACCAAAAGAAGCAGACGCCCTACGTTGACGTACGTAGCTCGCCTTGCTCGAAAGTCACCTAGACAAACCATGGCGGCATCAGTAGCTTGCTCATTCTTCTTCGACGCCGAGCCGCTGGGCGAGGCCTCCATGCCGGCGCTGGACGCGTGCGCGCTCTGCGCCAAGCCGCTGGCGCGCGACAGCGACATCTTCATGTACAGAGGGGACACCCCCTTCTGCAGCGAGGAATGCCGCGAGGAGCAGATGCAACTCGACGCCGTCTGCGCCAGGCAAGCCGCCCGGCGGCTGCGGCAGTACGCTTCCGGAACGGAGGCGGCGCGGAGCGCGCACCGGGAGTCCAGGAAGGTGTCCGTCGTCAGCTGACCGGCAAAGTCTTTGCGCGGCCGGGTAGAACTTAGCTTGAATCGCCGATCTGACGAGATGAAGCGGTTTGGTTTCTCCATTGATCTCGCGTGAGCCGGCCCGGAGAAGGATCTGTGAAAGTGTCCATGTGCTGAGGCTCTGGCCATCTGGGTCGCCCACTGGACGCGTCCTTCTCTTCGCTCTGCCTCTCTGTGTGTGCTTGTTTGAGGCTTTGAGCCGCGAGTTTGTGTCACCATATGTAAATTGAAACATTTGGAAAGCTTCATGTTGATACAAATTTTGCCAACGATCTTGACTTATCTTGAGCTTTGTGTCTCCAGGTCACCGTTTGATCTGTCGATCATATAGCTTCCCCTAAACTGATTCTAGGCGTTGTACCTTGAAAACTTTGCCAAATTAACTAGCAATCTATCTAACATACAGAGACTGGATCAGTGACTGCTTGAACGAGTGTATGTCGCTTATTCCTGAATCGAACAGCCGCGCGTGCCAAGTTCATTTGTGCATCTTGTAGATCGACAGGGTATGGACTTGCACAAAATCTCAAGAAGTTCACAACTTGAGTTCTGCTGCTACTCCCTGGGTTCCATATACCTGACACTAAAATGATGTATGCAGATTTATTTTATTGCTACATATATACATCCATTTTGAAGTCAAGTAATCCGTAATGTGTAACGGCGGAGGAAGTACATGCCAGCAAAAAAGAAGCTATATATGCCGCTACATGAAAAAGAGGAACATATTCGTCAGCGTTCGCATTAGGCATTAATTCGTTGTTGTTTTGTACTATAACGATTTGCCTTCGTCTCCGGTATCTGCATGATTGCGATTTGTCTCCAGTTTATGAATTAATCTTTTCTCCGACGACCAATTCGTCTCAGCAGTAAACGCATAGACCACCGGCCGGCGCGCGACAGCGCATCCATGGACGGCCACCGTCCATCCACGCCCACGCATTGCTCGTGCCCCTCCCCTCGGCCGCTCCGCTGCCACCACCACCCGTGTCGCCGGAGCCGGACACGCACGTCGAGCTAACCGCAAGCAGCCAAATCAAACTCTCTCCAAGACCAAGCTGTGCGTGTCGTCACAAACGGTACGGACTTCTCATTGGTGAAATCTTCGGCATTACGGAGTAGTTTTACTACGGCTAGCCAGTGACCCTGCAACAAAGCGACCGTGCTTCAGCGTGAAGTTTCGTTTATAAAAATCGGCCGGGGCGCAAATCTCAGCGAAGCAACGCTAGCTGCGCTGTGCTTGCTTCCCGGAAAGAGGCCTCGCCCGCCCGCGAAGGAGTGCCAGATGCCATTGGCTCCCCGATTCTCTATACTCCAAGTGGACGGACGACGCTGCTCACGAGGGCGGCTAACCAATTATCAAAGGCAATTGGACCCAAAGGTTCTCGAGCCGTGCGAGGTGCGTCTCCCCCAAGCCAAAGACGCAGGCAGGGCATCGATCCACGCTGAGACCTGGCACGCCCTCCGCCCAAGCTTCGTAAAGCTAAAGCTCGGCTAGGTCATGAACATGGAGTAACAGGCCGGGAATCTGCGGAGGCGTCAGCGGTGTCATCATCGGTTAGCGCGGTTCCGGATGCGGCTTAGTTCATGGCGTGCACGAGCCCGCCATGATTCCCGTCCTCACACAGAAAAGAAGAAAGCTACTGTAGCTTATTATTCCTGGTCTATGGAAACGGCATGGCAACACTGTGTATTTTTATGCCTAACCGTGTGCCGCGTGTTGCGACCTCATACGTGGGCGAAATTAAAGCGCCTATGATTAGTGTCACTAGTGTGGGAGCAGTGTTGCTTACTTGCTTTACCTTAACAAAAAGTTTAGGGATCCTGCCTGCTACTAGTGTAGGTACATTCGCGCGAGCACATGATGACTCCATCCCGGTACGGCGAATGCAAGGGCAGGTGTGTAAAAAACGGGATAATTGGTGTGCAAGTAAAGAAACGAATTGGTGGTACATGTTTTATTATTACTACTTCGACTTTGTTTGCTAAGCCGGTACACGTGTGACGGTTGGGATCTAGGAGAGGCATGCACGATCATGCATGCGTGTGCACGCATAGCCCGGTCCTCGTCACCCATGACACGTACCTGCAGCTGCACTCGTGTCTTGCCTCGGCCAAGTCGCTGGACACAATGTGCTTATGCCACAAAACAGCTGTTGTTTGTTTGCTTCAAATGGCACCGGACTTGTGGTCCAGCAAGCAAGGTATGGTCACGGTGTCAGTCGAACAATCTGCTCGTTCTTCTCTTCGCCTTGCCCGCGCTAACCACCGTACGTGCCCATGGTTTCCATGGAGCTGTAATTCCAGCATTATTTGGGACTTCTAGATGCAGTCTCTCTTCGTCCAAACAACTGAAGGACTTTTTTGTTTTGTCAATGCTAAGTTGGTACTAACAACTACAGAAACCTAGTCTGGCAACATTGACTACGTGAGGCAAGGTAACAGCAAACGGAATTCCTTCATGTGTTCATGTTGGGTGGTTGAGAGTTCAGGCACTGATGAATCCCCGGTGTCAGGAAGAATTCTTCCTCCGAGAGTTGTTATTTGTTAACACGAAAAATTTAGAGAATACCGGGGTAGACGACTTTCGCTCCTTCTTCTAGAGGCTACCGAAAACTGCGATTAATTTCCCATTCCCATTTGTTTTTCCTACATGAATATTTTATCGGAGACACCTGGAGTCCTGGATTCCCTTCCGCATTTTTTTTGTTAAACACAGTACAACGCAAGCGCCCATATACACGCGCACACACTCACCCTATGAACGCACGCACACCCTACCCCCATGAGCACCTCCGAGAGACTGAGTCGGCGGTCGAGTCTTGAGATTGACGAAGTCACCACGAGCGCCTCGCTATCGATGGGAACGTCACCTCCCACTGAAGAATATTCTGCCTTAAATGAGAAACACCAGCGTTAAACCTGGTGTTTGAACTCTCATTTTCGCGTGTAGGATAAGAGGAGATATACAGTACTTAATTACGGCCCATTTCCGTATGCTACGTCGTGTCACATTTTCTGTGACTTGTATTCGTATGAAAGGTTCTTATTCTCTTCTATTCCTCCGGACAGAATACAGTAGGGTTGCTTTCTGCCCAACTCAAGAATCTCTAGTGTAGTCATGCGTGACTCAGCCAAGCCTGCATTTTTTTTATTCCTTCTACTTATTCTTCTTCCGTAGAGAGGAATCTAGTGAACAGCAACCGAATAATCAATTCGATCTGTGTCAAATAATCAGGGGAAATTAATTATTTCCTCTGACTGGGCTAAGTCAAGCTTGACTGTATATATGCAGAGAGCAATTGTTTCCATCATAGGAGTATATCATTGTGTGCAACATTTGACCAACGAAGGCAGCCCATTTCAACGTCTTTGGACCAGTGATGATCTGATGATCTCTGATATTTTCACCGAGCGAAGACGAAATCGTCCGTTACATTTGACTATCTTTTGCCTCTCGCAACGCTTGGCTCTGTTTACATGTACTTAAGCATATTTAGTCCTACCAGGTGTACTACCAGAATTAAACTGTGTCAGAGAAATTTTACAAGATGTTATACCAAGTACTCCCTCCGTTCCAATTTAATTGACTTGCTATGCACTACATGGTGCATAGCAAGTCAATTAAATTGGTGCATAGCAAGTCAATTAAATTGGAACGGAGGAGTACTAAGCAGCTTCAACGATGTTAAAATTTTCCATTGCAAAAAAAAAACGATGTTAAAATTTTACTAGTGTTGTCAAGCAGACAAGAGCAGCATGGGCCACGGGTTATGTCTACATGAAGCCAAGAACTGACAGCCGTCGATGCACCAACGATCGAGCCGCACCCCAGCTAGCAGAAAGCTCCACAATGTCGACACCCTGCATTTGGCACATCGGAACGACGCTTTTCTCTGTGGCGAACGTGAATCTCTGGACTCGTGACAGCACCGCCAATATATGAACAATGCAAACAGCAAAAGTATAAAGAAAAAAGAAAAACGCCATGTCCAAGCGTGTTGAGCCCACTGGTGCTTCGTGCGGCTGAAAACGACGGCGCGGGTGGCGACAAGATACGCACCCGTCAAGCTCGGCGATGAATATGATACCGCCACCCATGTCTCTTTCGTCTCGTACTAAAACATACAGTATTACCGGAGCTGAAAAATGGAGTACTGTACTTGCAACAATAAAGTATGGGCATTTTAATCGAATTAGTATCTTCTTAGTGAAGTAAGCTAACAAGAGAAAATTGACCAAGCAATCGATAATAATGCACGGGCATTCTTATTGTGGTTTCAAAAGAAAAAGGAGCCATTTTATTATTTGATGGGTGAAGTAAGCTAACAAGAAAAAATTGACCAAGCAATAGAAGCTGCTAATTTTAATCGAATGATTGAGATCATTAACATGGGAACCTACCCCCACTTGTTATTACAGGTGCTTTGATGACTCGGAGCTGCCCCGGAGTTCGAACTTTTAATGTGAGGAATGGTTCTTCCGGTTCCTATACTGTTCCTGTTCGTAGGGGTTGATTGTGAGTGGTTCTTTTTCAGTAGTGGGTTACCGCACTGCGATGGGTGTCAAAGAAAGCGACCTCCTTGACAGGGGCACACAGTATGTATGATTTATGGCGTTTGGCAGAAAGAACCATGGGATTTGCTTATTTGTTTATTTCCCCGACTTGTTTTTATTTACAAATTAACTGAAATATCATAAAACCACAATTACTAGCATCAGGGTATAACAAAACCACAACTAAAGATTTTTTTCTTCAAAAAACACAACTGATGGGGGCAGGGACGGAGACAAGGGGAGACGAGCAGGGGCTAAGCCCCCCCTATGCTTCAAGATGGCAGTTTTCCCCATGGGGACGGTACCCCGCGGTATATTGAAGGGGATCATAGGCAGAAAACAAAAAAAAAATCCTAATAACGATAACCTTATACTAGCCAGGATCTACACTATGCAGATATACTATACAGTAGGAGACGGTATACATACCCTTGTAGACCGTAAGCAACGACGATCAAAAGATCTGTTTCGATGACGACGCGTGATGAAGACGACGTAGCCGACCTCGAGGTCGCGAAGATCTTGGCGCGACGAAAACGGTGATGACGATGGCGACGCCGACCTCATGGTGGTAGAGGCGGACACCTCCTAGCACCCCAAGTGTGGTGCCTCACAGGGAGTCACACACATACGGTGGAGATGACGACCTCCGGGCTCCGATCTAGGGACGAGCAGCGGAAGATTTGGACCGGAAGACCAGCAGCATCGCGGTGTGCGTATGGTGGAGAAAACCTCAACCCAAGCGCTACCCCAATTGCGGAGTCACGCTCAATGTGAGAGAGAGAGAGAGAAATTTCTGGTGTATTTTCAAAGGCAAGGGGCACCTCCTTATATAGGTGGAGGAGGCTGCCAGCCTTGCTGGCTGGGCGGTGTGGGACTAAACCCCATACGAGCCTGCCCCCTCATGGTACGCCGGCCCTAGGTGGGCCCCATGTGGCCCACCTAGGCCGGCCGGCCCTCCCCCAATTTTTCCTCCTTTTTCTTTTTGGGGATTTTCCCCTAATGGGCCTTAGAGGCCCATTTAGGAAAACAGCCTTTTAAAATTCGAAATTAATTCAATAAAAATATATTTAACTATTAATTACACTAATTAATATTAAATACATATTATCTAATTTATTCCGGCTCCGAAAACCATTTCGTCGGCCCCCGAACTCCGTCGGATATCACTCGGAACACTTCCGGTGTGTTCGGAACACTTCCGGTGTTCTTCTCTCTATTTTCTTCTCTACGTCCAATCTAAATAAACATGTCATCTCCCCTTAAGTGTGTTACCCTACGGTTCGAGATCTCGCCAGACATAATCGAGACACGCTCTCTGATTAATGACTAATCTGTGGACCTTGGATACCCAGGATTAATCCCAGTGAGATAACGAATAACTTTTTCGTTCGAACCTTAGACGTCGAGTCTTAAACCTTTTGCCTGGCGATACTTAGTGTGTCCGAGACTAGTTCTTAGATATCATGATACCTAGCTTGATCTCGTTATCGACAACACTATTCTTTACTCGTCCGTGATATTATGTCCTCGTGACCTAGTCACATGCTTGCAAGCTCATTGACATAATCTCACCGAGTGGGCCCAGAGTATCTATCCTTCTATGCGGATTGGCAAATTCCGCTCTTGATCCCTCATCTCAACATACTCCCTTCCGATACCCGAGAGGGACACCGTTATTGTCACACTATATAAGATATGACGTTTGATGCAATCAAAGTATCTTCCAGGAATAGCGATAAGAGTTGATCTCACGGTCAAAGGCGTAATGACTATGTCCTATAAATATTGGGTATGTCCATCACGTCATTCACCCAATGACATGACTCCATTGTCAACTGACATGAATGTCACATGATCGGGAAACCTCGATCATCAATTGCCCAATGAACTAGTTAAATAGAGGCTACTAGGGACCTGGTTGTTTATCTACCACACGTGTATTAATGTTTCCGCTTAATATAGTTATAGCATGGTATAAAACATATTATGAACATTTTGAGATATGACAAATAAACTATCTTTATTAAGTGCCTCTAGGGCATATCTCCTTCAGTCTCTCACCTGCACTAGAGTAACACTTAATCTAGTTTACCACTTTGGTAAAAACTTAAACACCTATAGAAACTTGGTGCATGCTTGTCTCGTGGAAGAGGAAGTTTAGTCAACGGATCTCTCACATTGAGATCTGTATGTACTTTGCAACACTTCTATGTCAACTCATTTGACATCATCCCGTATCATATGATAACGGTGAAATGTATCTTAGTCGATGGAGTCAGGCTCGAACCTTCGCGTAGCATGGGCCTTAAAAATCTAAGAGATCTATTAAGGGGAACCACACATGCTCGGAAAACCGCTTATTCCAATCACACTTGCTACTTCTGAGTTGCCATATGTTTCTATACCTATGTAGATTATGCGACAGTGCATTATGCGACTTCGCAAGCTAACCATGTCTTTCTTCAAAACAAAGGACATCTCCTGTATGAGATTTCTAGTCGTATGGGTCAGTGTCATAACTTGCATCGTCGTAACCCTTTTACGGCAAGTTGTCTTTTCACTCTTACCCTATACCAGAAAACATATGTTCAGTTCTCTCAGATACTGAAGAAAATACTTAACATTTGTTCATTGATCCATCCAGGGATCACTCTAGAACCTGTTCTTCAACCAAGAACTTGGTCACACCAAGTCGAGCTTTCAGTCTGATAGAATCTATGGCTGAGGCATAGAGGAAGTCGGACATCCTTTTCTTTCATTAGCTATCGCTGAAACACCAAGATAAACTTAATATTTTACCTAGTCATACAAGTAAGAACCTTTTTCTTCGCTTGTTCTATTCTAAAACACTTCAGAATCTTAACCTAGGAAAATATTCCGACCTAATGTTATTAAGCCCCTTTTGATCTATACAATTATAGACCTGATGCCTAATACTCCCAACTCCATTCATAGAAAATTTAATCACTTAAATAATCCTTTATACTTTACTAGAGGATCTGTATCATTCTCAATATGTCATTACATATAAAATCAGGAATGACACTTAGCTCCCACTTAAATACGCCATCCGTATATAAGAGAAGGGAATTTCTTTTAGCTCCATTCACATATAAGATCAAGAAAAGCTACTTAGTTCCCACTCACTTCTTTGTAAATGCAGATTTCTTCAACTATTTTGGAAAACTCCAAAATCCTTTGATCACATTATCAAAGTGAAGATTCCAGCTCCGATATGCTTGCTTCAGCCCATGAATGGACAGCTGAAGTTTGCATACGTGTCCAGCATCCTTAGGATCAACAAAACCTACTTGTTGTACCGATTACAACTCTTCCTTAATGTTGCCATTAGGGAACATGGTTTCTTTATCCATCCATCAATTTCTTAATTGAAAATAATTACTAGAACAATACTAAACAGACTTAGGCATCGCCACTTGAGACCAAATCTCGTTGTGGTCAACTTTTGAATTTGTCAAAAATCCTTATAGACGATTGTCTTTCCGTCAGTGTCTATTTTGTCATAAGATTCCATTTACTCTCAATTGCCTGGAGCCCATCAAGAAGACTTGCCCAAGTCATTACTTGGTAATCGTACATGGATTTTATCTCGGATTATACATGGCATATAGCCAATTTTCGGACTTAGGTTCACCATCACTTCTTCGTAGTTCGTAGGTTTGTCATGTTCCATTAACATGACGTTCATAACAAGATTGTCGTACCACACATTGCGGAACACAGCCTCGTATGCCTACGGTCTTAGTATGAGCTCAGAGCATCATGATCTTTATCATTATTTTCCTTTCGATTGAGGAGGACAACACCAGAAACACTTTCCGTTGCGCCACTCTGATGTCTAGAGAGAAAGTTCATTAACTTCGTCTTGCTCTACTTTCTTTCCCACTTATACCCTTGGACAAGAAACTATTTCTTTTCAAGGTATATTCCGGCAACGATTTTGCCTATGTCGTGAGATATGTACCCAACTAATTCTTTAGGTATACTACAAAGAATTATCCATTTTAGGTTTGGCCACATCGAAACACTAAATTACTGAAACGACAATCTAGGCTAAAAGCCATGCCATCACTCATATGGTATTGCCTCCACGGATTAGATGGTTTCCCTATTATCTAACGTGAATGTTTTTTTCTACCATATGACTCCAATGATCACAATAATTCGATAAGAGATTTTATTTACCACACGCTATCCAATAAGGTGCGATTATGACGTCCAAGCACACCACAACACTATGGTGTTCCATGCGACGTAATTTGTGGAACTCTTTTCACAAGTCTTCCAATGATATGCCAACCTTATAAATCAAATCTTCATTTCCTCGATCTGTATCGCAGGAATTTGATTTTCTTGTTAAGTTTATTTTTCTACTTCACTTCGAACTTGTTTGATCAAATCAAAACCTTTCAGACCAACATTTGATCAAGTAGATATATCCATATCTACTCGAATCATTTGTGAAGTTTTTAACGAAATAAAGATTTCCACTACACGTTAATTACTTCATTGATTAACATACATCCATATGCATGATTCTCAATAAGTTATATGCCCGCTTTCCGAAAACGGTGTCTATGTTATCTTGCAAGTGTCAAAAGATCAAAATCTAAGGACTCGTAGATCCATCTGAATGGAGCTTCTTCATTGACTATAACATTGACATGACTTAAACGTTAGTGCCACAAGAATGTGGTGTCTTTATTAAGTTTGTATCTTTTGGCATTAATGTTATAAATGTGGGAGCTTCTACCATCTAAATTCAAATCGGCGTATGATCATTACTTCATAAATATAGGACAACGATTTTGTCACTAACATATATGAACAATCGTCTCGCTAGAAGAGACACACTTATAACGATCATACTAACAGGCGATCACAAAAGAATTTATTCAAATGGTAGATGTAGAGGGAGAGTGTCTATGGCTATCACAACATCTTGTATGCCATCATCAACACACATTGTCTCCTCATCAACCAAGCTACTCAGGCAGTAAATTTGGTTTTCATAAAACATGACTAGTATCAAATTTTAGTCACTATTGCGAGTACTTGCTTAGGTAAAACATTCATAACGTGTATATCATATATACACCATCATCATTGATGACTTCCCGACGATCTGTTTCATCTTCTTGATTCTTCAATGCAATCAAGAATTCATGAAGGTGAACAATTCCCCTTGCATGACATAGTCTATGACAAAGCATTTGCATCTAGCAACGCTGCATGTCATCCAGTGATCGAGTTGAGCGAGGCGTCTCAATGTCATCAAGTATGACCAATGTCATCGAGTATGACCAATGTCATCAAGCATGACTGCCACGTGCTCCTTCAATGCGAGTGTTCTCTTCCATCTGGGTTGAGAAGAAAAACAGTCAAAGTACTGATAAACTTCATCAAGCCAACTTGCGGTGTATCTCGAGTTCAGCGATCATCTCATATGTTCGTGATCTGACAACTCGCACCCACAGTTAATTCTCTATGGTAGAGATCATAGCATACACTGGACTATGATGAAATTATCCGCACAAAACTTGATAATCCAAATTATCCTTTTGTTAGCGGAATCTCCGGATTTATCTCCTAGCGGCTATTGTATCACATAGAGCTAATGGTTTAAACAAGGAGTATTCTCAAGCTACCGTATAAAACTATGAACTTTGGACCCAACCTTTTAAGTTTCTCAATCGCAGGAATGCGCCTAATTTTTTAAAGAGGGCTATTACACTGGTTAATATCTACAAAGGTTTTGCAAAATATAAAGACTTTGTTCATAATAAATCTGGGTTTCAAGTTTTAATAAAATAAAACTACCAGAACTCCCACTCAAAACGAACATCCCTCAAATCGTTTTAGTGATTACACGATCCTCATCCATTATGCAACCCCTCATCGTCAGAGCCGGCAACATAATTTCAAAGGTAGACATCGATATGTCAATCACAACAACTCTGTGACTCATGCTTAACCTTTCGGTCACCGTGTTCCGAGGCCATGTCTGTACATGCTCGGCTCGTCATAATAACCTTCAGCGTATACGCTTGTGCAAACATGTCTTACACCCACTGTATGCGAACGACGATATGTCTGACACCCGATTGTCACGGCCTGCCTCATAACGTAGAACTTTCTTGGTGGTGCAAGCCAAAGGGAGAACACTAATGGTATTTTGGAGGGATCATCTTATATTACTACCACCGTGTAACTAATATATAACCATATATATATATACACAATATAAGATGCAAACAACAACATAACATCAAAATGTAATGCGACGTGATATGGTCCTTGCGCCGATGGTCTCCTTCGCGCCCAAAGTTTATAAACAATTTATCAAACCTACCTTGACCATATCACATTGCCCCTGCAAAATAAAGTTAGACGCTTTCTACTTTATCTTTTGCATATTTTACGTGGCTTGGGGCTTTCGTAAATAGAACCGATTCATACCTACGAACCTATGACCACAGCAACGATCAAATAGTTGCTATTTATGTATCCCTTTCGGGCCCTTCATTGAAAATGCAAAGCCAACTAAAGAGAGAGAGACAGACACCCGCCAGCCACATATATGGTACAAGCCGTATGTCAGTTGTGGAACCAGTCTCGCGTAAGCGTACGCGTAAAGTTGGTCCGGGCCGCTTCATCAACTCAATGCTGCCGGCTAAACAAGTGCACGCTAGAGGATAGATTCTAAAAGAACGATGCCCCCATGAGAACATGGGTTCTAAAAACGGTATAGCTATATCTACGCATAGATCGGCTCTGATACAACTGAAGGGGATCGTAGGCAGAAAACAAAAAAAAATTCCTGACAACGATAACCTTATACTAGCCAGGATCTACACTATGCAGATATACTATACAGTAGGAGACGGTATACATACCCTTGTAGACCGTAAGCGTCGACGATCAAAAGATCTGTTTCGATGACGACGCGTGATGAAGACGATGTAGCCGACCTCGAGGTCGCGAATATCTTGGCGCGACGAAAACGGTGATGACGATGGTGACGCCGACCTCATGGTGTAGAGGCGGACACCTACTAGCACCCCAAGTGTGGTGCCTCGCAGGGAGTCACACACATACGGTGGAGATGACGACCTCCGGCTCCGATCCAGGACGAGCAACGGAAGACTTGGACCGGAAGACCAGCAGCACGGCGATGTGTGTATGGTGGAGAAAAACCTCAACCCAAGCGCTACCCCAATTGCGGAGTCATGCTCAAGGTGAGAGAGAGAAAGAAATTTCTGGTGTATTTTCAAAGACAAGGGGGCACCTCCTTATATAGTGGAGGAGGCTGCTGATACGTCTCCAACGTATCCATAATTTCTGCTGTTCCATGCTTATATTATACCATTTGCTACATGTTTTATATACACTTCGTATCACTTTTATGCATTTTCTGGGACTAACCTATTAACAAGATGCCACAGTGCCAGTTCCCTGTTTTCTGCTGTTTTTGGTTTCAGAAAGTTACTTCTGGAAATATTCTCGGAATTGCACGAAACAAAAGGCCAGGTCCCTATTTTTCCAGCACGTACACGGAGTCCGAAGGAGAGACGAAGAGAGCCACGAGGTGGCCAAACCACCAGGGCGCGGCAGGGGCCCACCGCGCCTGGTGGTTTGGGCCCCTCGGGGGTCCGCCGACATCGCCCCTTCGCCTATTTATTCCCCGAGACGCGAAAACCCTAAAACACCGAGCCTTTCATCCAGAACATATTCGCTGCCGCCGCCGTCGTCAACCCTAACTCGGGGGGTTCTGAAGCTCTTCCCGGCACCCTGCCGGAGAGGGGAATCATCACCGGAGGGCTCTACATCGCCATGCCCGCCTCCGGAGTGATGCGTGAGTAGTTCATCCTTGGACTATGGGTCCATAGCAGTAGCTAGATGGTTGTCTTCTCCACTTGTGCCATCATGTTTAGATCTTGTGAGCTGCCTATCATGATCAAGATCATCTTATTGTAATGCTACATGTTGTGTTTGCTGGGATCTGACTTATATTGATACCTATGTGGAGCTGAATATTATATTATCATGTCTATGTCATTTGTGATCTTGCATGCTCTCCGTTACTTGTTGAAGCCTTGGCCACGTGAATACTTGTAACTCCAAGAGGGGGTATTTATGCATGATAGTTGGGTTCAACCTCTATTTAACCTGGGATAGTGACAGCAAGTTCTAAGGTTGTAGATGTGTTGTTGCCACTAGGGGTAAAACAGCAATGCTTTATTCAAGGATGAATGTATTGTTTACATTACGCACATTACTTAATGCAATTGTCTGTTGCTTGCAACTTAATACTGGAAGGGGTACGGATGTTAACCGGAAAGTGGACTATTTAGGCATAGATGCATGCTGGATAGCGGTCTATGTACTTTGTCGTAATGCCCAAATGAATCTCATAGTAGACACCACAGCTCACACATGCATGTTATATGCACTTATCAATTGTCAATTGCCCAGCTGTAATTTGTTTACCCAGCATGTTAGTTATCTTATTGGAGAGACACCACTAGTGAACTGTGGACCCCGGTCCATTCTTTTACATCTGAAATACAATCTACTGCAATCATTGTTCTCTACTGTTTTATGCAAACAAACATCATTTTCCATTCGATACGTTTAACCCTTTGTTTTCAGCAAGCCGGTGAGATTGACAACCTCACTGTTAAGTTGGGGCAAAGTAATTTGATTGTGTTGTGCAGGTTCCACGTTGGCACCGGAATCCCTGGTGTTGCGCCGCACTACACTCCTCACCAACACCTTCGAAGCAAACCTCGTTTTCCTACTGGTCGATTAAACCTTGGTTTCATACTGAGGGAAAACTTACTGCTGCACTCATCATACCTTCCTCTTGGGGTTCCCAACTGACGTGTGACGTACAAGCATTGTTTCTGGCACTATAACCTAGAGCCACCAACACGTTTTCTGGCGCCGTTGCCGGGGAAAACAGAATTGCTTCTGCAAGGGGAGTCTCTCACACCCAATCTCTTTACTTTGTTATTTGTCTTGCTTAGTTTATTTTTATTTAGTTTGTTTGCTCTCTTATCAAAAACACAAAAAAATTAGTTACTTGTTTAATTCAGTTTGATTTTGTTTTTCAAAATGAGTACTCCTGAGAACACTAAGTTGTGTGACTTCACTAGCACAAACAACAATGATTTCATATGCACTCCTATTGCTCCACCTGCTTCTACAGCAGAATTTTATGAAATTAAACCTGCTCTATTAAATCTTGTTATGAAAGAGCAATTTTCTGGTGTTAGTACTGATGATGCTGCTGCCCATCTTAATAACTTTGTTGAACTTTGTGAAATGCAAAAGTATAAGGATATGGATGGGGATATTATAAAACTGAAACTTTTTCCTTTCTCCTTGAGAGGAAGAGCTAAAGAATGGTTGCTTTCTTTGCCTAGAAATAGTATTAATTCTTGGACAAAATGCAAAGATGCTTTCATAGGGAAATATTATCCTCCTGCTAAGATTATATCCTTGAGAAGTAGCATTATGAATTTTAAACAACTTGATAATGAACATGTTGCTCAAGCTTGGGAAAGAATGAAATCTTTGGTGAAGAATTGTCCCACTCATGGACTGACTACTTGGATGATCATCCAAACCTTTTATGCAGGATTAAATTTTTCCTCAAGGAACTTATTGGATTCAGCCTCTGGAGGAACCTTTATGTCCATCACTTTAGGTGCAGCAACAAAGCTACTTGATGATATGATGATCAACTATTCCGAATGGCACACCGAAAGAGCTCCTCAAGGTAAGAAGGTAAATTCTGTTGAAGAAACCTCCTCTTTGAGTGATAAGATTGATGCTATTATGTCTATGCTTGTGAATGGTAGATCTCATGTTGATCCTAATAATGTTCCTTTAGCTTCATTGGTTGCTCAAGAAGAGCATGTTGATGTAAACTTCATTAAAAACAACAACTTCAACAACAATGCTTATAGGAATAATTTTGGTAGCAACAATTATAAGCCTTATCCTTCAAATGGTTATGGCAATTCTTATGGTAATTCCTACAGCAACAATAGAAGTGTGTCCTCTGATCTTGAAGCTATGCTTAAAGAATTTATTAGCACACAAAAAGCTTTCAATAAAACTGTTGAGGAAAAGTTTGAAAAAATTGATGATCTTGTCTCTAAAGTTGATAGTCTTGCTCATGATGTTGAAATTCTAAAACTGAAAGTTATGCCTAATGAAGTTAAAGATATTAAGTCATTTGCTACAGCAAATGCCATCCAAGTTCGAATTGATAATAATATTAGGATGTTGGCTGAATTGCATGCTAGGTGGGAAAAAGAGGAAGAACTTGAAAAAGAGAATAGTATAGTTAGAGTTTGTACTATCACCACCACTAGTAATGCTAATGTTTCACATGCTAGTAAACCTCCTACTATTGATGGTAATGTTATTGGTGTTGATAATGTCTCTACTACTTCTGCAAAGCGTTTGAAATTGCCTAAAACTGCTGAAACTTTTTCTGATAAAAGTGCTGAAATTTTTCAAACTATTGGAGACAATGGTTCCACCACCATTGACAATAATGATTTTGATTTTGATGATTGTAACATCTCTGAAGTTATTATGTTCTTGCAAAAATTAGCTAGAAGTCCCAATGCTAGCACTATTAATTTGGCTTTTACAAAGCATATTACAAATGCTCTTTTGCAAGCTAGGGAGGAGAAGTTGAAACTTAAAGCTTCTATTCCTAGGAAATTAGAAGATGGTTGGGAACCCATCATTAAGGTAAAGGTGAATGATTTTTATTGCAATGCCTTGTGTGATCTTGGTGCAAGTGTTTCAGTTTTGCCCAAGAAGCTTTATGATATTCTTGATTTGCCACCTTTGGAACATTGTTATTTGGATGTTTTTCTCGCTGATAATGCTATGAAGAAACCTTTGGGGCGAGTTAATGATGTTTTTATTACGTAAAAATAACCTTGTCCCCGTTGATTTTATTGTTATGGATATTGAATGCAATGCATCTTGTCCTATTGTTTTGGGAAGACCTTTTCTTCGAACTGTTGGTGCCATCATTGATATGAAAGAAGGTAATATAAGGTACCAATTTCCTCTCAAGAAAGGTATGGAACACTTCCCTAGGAAGAGAATGAAGTTACCTTTTGACTCTATTGTTAGAGCAAGTTATGATGTTGATGCTTCTTCTCTTGACAACACTTGATTTTCACTTTCTGCGCCTAGCTGAAAGGCGTTAAAGAAAAGCGCTTATGGGAGACAACCCATCGTTTTTATTTGCTGTTATTTTTGTTTTCTTTGAGTCAAGGAGTTTTGTTACTTCTGTAGCAACTCCTTTGTATCTTTATTTTATCGCAATGTTGTGCCAAGTAAAGTTCTATATTGAAAGTTGATGCAAGATTTGGATTTCTGCGCAGTGACAGATTTTTAGCTGTCACGGATTTGAGCTTATCTCCCTGTAGAAAATTCAAAAAATTCTGAGAAAAATCACGCATATTCCTGAGATATGTACGCAACTTTCATTATTTTAGGCCAGATCCATCTGAGCAACTTAAGTGCCTCGAAAAAATTCGTCATTCCAGACTGTTCTGTTTTTGACAGATTCTGCCTTTTGTTTTGCATTCGCTCTTTTACTGTGTTTGTGTGGATTTCTTTGCTCCACAAAGCATTGGTGGCTGTAGCTAATGTCCAGAAGCTTTGGGATTGATTGTATCATTACAGAATATGAGAATTTTTGATTATGCACTAACCCTCTAATGAGAACTGTCTTGAGTTTGGTGTGAAGGAAGTTTTCAAGGATCAAGCGAGAAGGGTGATATTATGTGATCAAGAAGAGTGAAAAGCCTAAGCTTGGGGATGCCCCCGTGGTTCATCCCAACCATATTCAGAGAGACTCAAGCGTCTAAGCTTGGGGATGCCCAAGGCATCCCCTTCTTCATCAACAAACTTATCAGGTCATCTCTAGTGAAACTATATTTTAATTCTTTCACATCTTATGCGCTTTACTTGGAGCGTCTGTGTGTTTTTATTTTTGTTTTTGTTTGAATAAATTCGGATCCTAGCAATCCTTGTGTGGGAGAGAGACACGCTCCGCTTTTTCATGTGAATACTCATGTTCTTCACTTATATTTGTTGAGTATTCTTAACTAGCTACTGCAGTGCTTTTAGCTCCTGTTTTTCATGCATCTCTTCGAGCTGTTAGCACTTGTTTATAAATACTCTCTTGCTGCATTATATTATCATTTGGAGAGTTTATGTTTAAATAAATTATTGGTGTTTGTTTGGAAGAAAGAAAATGCTACATGTAGTAGTTGGTATTGGAAAAGACATATGCATTCTTGTAGATCATTGTCTTGTTTTGATTTGATGCTTTGCAATTGTTTTGAGCTCTCAAGTAGATCATGTTTAAGCTCTTGCATCATGTAGTTAAAGCCTAGTAGTGGAGAACTACCGTAGAGCTTGTTGAGACTTGGGATGCATATTTGTTCTCTCTAAGGTCTAGATATTTTCTGGTAAAATGTTTGAGCAACAAGGAAGACAGTGTAGAGTCTTATAATACTTGCAATATGTTTTTATGTGATTCTTGCTGTACCGGTTTATACTTGTGTTTGCTTCAAACAACCTTGCTAGCCTAAACTCTGTACTGAGAGGGAATGCTTCTCGTGCATCCAAAACTTGAGCCAAAACCCATGCCATTTGTGTCCACCATACCTACCTACTATGTGGTATTTCCTGCCATTCCAAGTAAATATTTCATGTGCTACCTTTAAACTATTCAAAACTTTATTACTCCTTATTTGTGTCAATGTTTTATAGCTCATGAGGAAGTATGTGGTGTTTTATCTTTCAATCTTGTCATTTACTTCTGACAGACTTTCACCTGGACTAGTGGCATATACATCCGCTTATCCAATAATTTGCAAAAAGAGCTGGCAACGGGGTGCCCAGCCCCAATTAATTACAACTTTCATTAATAATTCTCTTCACATGTTTTGCCCTGATTTATCAGTAAGCAACTTAATTTTGCAATAGACACTCCTCCATGGTATGTGAATGTTGGAAGGCACCCGAGGATTCGGTTAGCCATGGCTTGTGTAAGCAAAAGGTTGGGAGGAGTGTCATCTATAAAGAAACTAAAATACATGTGTAAACAAAAGAGAAGAGGGATGATCTACCTTGCTGGTAGAATAACGTCCTTCATGGGAGCCGCTCTTTGAAAGTCTGGTTGACAAGGGGGTTAGAGTGCCCACTACCATTCGTTGACAACAACAAACACCTCTCAAATACTTATTTTGTGCTCTCTATATGCTTTCGAAAACTTAAAAAGCTCTAGCACATGATTTAATCCCTGCTTCCCTCTGCGAAGGGCCTATCTTTTACTTTATGTTGAGTCAGTTTACCTACTCCTTTCTATCTTAGAAGCAAACACTTGTGTCAACTTTGTGTGCATTGATTCTTACATATTTACTTATTGCACTTGTTATATTGCTTTATGTTGACAACTATCCATGAGATATACATGTTACAAGTTGAAAGCAAATGCTGAAACTTAATCATCCTTTGTGTTGCTTCAATGCCTTTTACTTTGAATCTATTGCTTTATGAGTTACCTCTTATGCAAAACTTTTTGATGCTTGTCTTGAAAGTACTATTCATGAAAAGTTTTTGCTTATATGATTCATTGTTTACTCTTTATCTATTTGTTAGCAAACTATAGATCATTGCTTTGAGTCACTTCATTCATGACATGAGCCTTGCAATATATTGATCAAGATTGTGTGAAAGCATGTCTCCTCAGAAATTATTTGTTGTTATCGTTTTACCTACTCGAGGACGAGTAGAACTAAGCTTGGGGATGCTTGATACGTCTCCAACGTATCCATAATTTCTGCTGTTCCATGCTTATATTATACCATTTGCTACATGTTTTATATACACTTCGTATCACTTTTATGCATTTTCTGGGACTAACCTATTAACAAGATGCCACAGTGCCAGTTCCCTGTTTTCTGCTGTTTTTGGTTTCAGAAAGTTACTTCTGGAAATATTCTCGGAATTGCACGAAACAAAAGGCCAGTCCCTATTTTTCCAGCACGTACACGGAGTCCGAAGGAGAGACGAAGAGAGCCACGAGGTGGCCAAACCACAGGGCGCGGCAGGGGCCCACCGCGCCTGGTGGTTTGGGCCCCTCGGGGGTCCGCCGACATCGCCCCTTCGCCTATTTATTCCCCGAGACGCGAAAACCCTAAAACACCGAGCCTTTCATCCAGAACATATTCGCTGCCGCCGCCGTCGTCAACCCTAACTCGGGGGGTTCTGAAGCTCTTCCCGGCACCCTGCCGGAGAGGGGAATCATCACCGGAGGGCTCTACATCGCCATGCCCGCCTCCGGAGTGATGCGTGAGTAGTTCATCCTTGGACTATGGGTCCATAGCAGTAGCTAGATGGTTGTCTTCTCCACTTGTGCCATCATGTTTAGATCTTGTGAGCTGCCTATCATGATCAAGATCATCTTATTGTAATGCTACATGTTGTGTTTGCTGGGATCTGACTTATATTGATACCTATGTGGAGCTGAATATTATATTATCATGTCTATGTCATTTGTGATCTTGCATGCTCTCCGTTACTTGTTGAAGCCTTGGCCACGTGAATACTTGTAACTCCAAGAGGGGGTATTTATGCATGATAGTTGGGTTCAACCTCTATTTAACCTGGGATAGTGACAGCAAGTTCTAAGGTTGTAGATGTGTTGTTGCCACTAGGGGTAAAACAGCAATGCTTTATTCAAGGATGAATGTATTGTTTACATTACGCACATTACTTAATGCAATTGTCTGTTGCTTGCAACTTAATACTGGAAGGGGTACGGATGTTAACCGGAAAGTGGACTATTTAGGCATAGATGCATGCTGGATAGCGGTCTATGTACTTTGTCGTAATGCCCAAATGAATCTCATAGTAGACACCACAGCTCACACATGCATGTTATATGCACTTATCAATTGTCAATTGCCCAGCTGTAATTTGTTTACCCAGCATGTTAGTTATCTTATTGGAGAGACACCACTAGTGAACTGTGGACCCCGGTCCATTCTTTTACATCTGAAATACAATCTACTGCAATCATTGTTCTCTACTGTTTTATGCAAACAAACATCATTTCCATTCGATACGTTTAACCCTTTGTTTTCAGCAAGCCGGTGAGATTGACAACCTCACTGTTAAGTTGGGGCAAAGTAATTTGATTGTGTTGTGCAGGTTCCACGTTGGCACCGGAATCCCTGGTGTTGCGCCGCACTACACTCCTCACCAACACCTTCGAAGCAAACCTCGTTTTCCTACTGGTCGATTAAACCTTGGTTTCATACTGAGGGAAAACTTACTGCTGCACTCATCATACCTTCCTCTTGGGGTTCCCAACTGACGTGTGACGTACAAGCATTGTTTCTGGCACTATTAACCTAGAGCCACCAGCTGCCAGCCTTGCTGGCTGGGCGGTGTGGGACTAAACCCCACACTAGCCGCCCCTCATGGTGCACCGGCCCTAGGTAGGCCCCATGTGGCCACCTAGGCCGGCCGGCCCTCTCCCAATTTTTCCTCCTTTTTCTTTTTGGGGATTTTCCCCTAAGTTTTGGGGAAAACACAGCCTTTTAAATTCGAAATTAATTCAATATAAAATATTTTAACTATTAATTACACTAATTAATATTAAATACATATTATCTAATTTATTCCGCTTCGAAAACCATTTCGTCGGCCCCCGAACTCCGTCGGATATCATCCGGAACACTCTCCGGTGTTCTTCTCTCTATTTTCTTCTCTACGTCCAATCTAAATAAACATGTCATTTCTCCTTAAGTGTGTTACCCTACGGTTCGAGATCTCGCCAGACATAATCGAGACACGCTCTCTGATTAATGACTAATCCGTGGACCTTGGATACCCAGATTAATCCATGTGAGATAACGAATAACTTTTTCGTTCGAACCTTAGACGTCGAGTCTTAAACCTTTTGCCTGGCGATACTTAGTGTGTCCGAGACTCGTTCTTAGATATCATGATACCTAGCTTGATCTCGTTATCGACAACACTATTCTTAACTCGTCCGTGATATTATGTCCTCGTGACCTAGTCACATGCTTGCAAGCTCATTGACATAATCTCACCGAGTGGGCCCAGAGTATCTATCCTGCTATGCGGATTGGCAAATTCCGCTCTTGATCCCCATCCTCAACATACTCCCTTCCGATACCCAAGAGACACCGTTATTGTCACACTATATAAGATATGACGTTTGATGCAATCAAAGTATCTCCAGGAATAGCGATAAGAGTTGATCTTACGGTCAAAGGCGTAATGACTACGTCCTACAAATATTGGGTATGTCCATCACGTCATTCACCCAATGACATGACTCTATTGTCAACTGACATGAATGTCACATGATCGGGAAACCTCGATCATCAATTGCCCAATGAACTAGTAAAATAAGGCTACTAGGGACCTGTTTGTTTATCTACCACACGTGTATTAATGTTTCCGCTAATACAATTATAGCATGGTATAAAACATATTATGAACATTTTGAGATATGACAAATAAACTATCTTTATTAAGTGCCTCTGGGCATATCTCCTTCATATATACCCGCTAAGAACCGGTACGGGGGGCAAATTGCCCCCACGGGAGAGCCTGGCGGGTGCCGATACCTTAACGGGGCGGGGATGGGGCCAAAATCGCCCCATGGAGGCTCCATGGATACCCGCTAACAACTGACAGGTGGCCAGTAGGTATTTATTAACCTTAAAGCTCTCTCAAAGGCCCACGCCCACCTACCAGACCTAAACGCTAGGGTATCACTAGCCAAGGATTCCCTTGCGAAGGGAAGGCGACTGACGCGAGCGAGCCACGTGCGTGCTGTCGTACCATGACCCATCGATCGAGCCAAATCCAAATTTGATACGGCACCGCGCACCAGGAATCCCTGCTCGCATACGCGCACGAAGCTAGCCTGGTCTTCGCGTAGCTAGCTCCGATCGTTCGCCTGGCTAGCTAGCTGAAAAATGAAGCCGCATCGCGATGTACGCGTACGAAGCCCTCCCGTTGCGGAGGCTGCCCATGCGCGTGCGCGTACAGCTGCAACGACACCCACCCCCCCCCCCCCCCCCCCCCCCCCCGCGCGATTGATCGCTAGAAGCGTACAAGACCGCTGCTGGCCGGTGTACTGTTGCATGTACAGGGGCTGTTCTGTACACACGGATGTACAGAATCGCACACGAATATAAAATTTGAGATATACAACTATACAGCCACATGCTATATAACTATCAGGTGT